>OY744604.1:72642278-72932929 GCA_963556255.1 Allolobophora icterica
TTAAAAGGATATGTTCTGAATGATTTATTTCACCGAGTGATAGACTGAAGAGGTTTGTTGACTGGTGCTGACGGTTCTACTGGGTTGACGATCTGCGACAAATAGTCGGTGGCGAAGAATGTCGTCCTCCACGGAACCGGTCGCAGCGTCATCTACCATCTTCGAGGGAGTGCCTGGTGGTGAGGTTCGCGCGTCTCGAGCCTCGTAGCCTCTCGTGGTTCGTCTTATTCGACGCTACACACTCCATGAACTTCAAACATGGTGCCTACTATCAGCTCTGGACGGAAATCCAACGATTGTGCTCTGCGTGTTTTCTGCGTGTTTTTATATGAACATTGTTTGCTTTTTGTTAAAATTTTTGTTCTGAATGATTTTAACATCACTGGCGTAGGCAGTGTTTTTGTGGGGAATCCAAAAGGTGCCTTAATTTTATGTCTAGACAAAAACAAACAAGCAAACAAACAAGTAAACAACCATGCATACATCCATGCATACATTTACATACATACATACATACATACATACATACATACATACATACATACATACATACATACATACATACATACATACATACATACATACATACATACATACATACATACATAAGGCATGCATACAATCCATACAAATGACTTGATGAATTGATGAATTGCCTAGATGATCAATAAGGTGAGAGTAAACAGCATCGAAGGCAGCAATGCAACTGGAAATAGTTAATAATGCTGCAGTTGGAAAAAATGCATAATGCGTCTGGCATAACTCAAACGTTTTAGATCACTTTGCGGTGCCGGACTTGGCACCGTTTGCAATGGAGCAATGGGGATTGATTACCTACAAAGATTCTATACTTCTCTACGATCCACAGAATATCGACGCCGCTAGGAAGCAAATCAGCGTCTCGTTTATCGCCCACGAATTGGCGCATAATGTTAGAGAGTCGGTTATCGTTCTATATTTAGTTAAGTTATTTAGGATCAGAACCACCTATTTGAGTCAGGTCAAAACTGAATATCAAATAATTTTTTTTATTTAGGATCTTATTAACCGTAGACTGGCTTCTGGTTTTCTGATCATTCGTTAACTGTGACATGGCTTTACCCAGTATTTTTTTCCTAGAAAAAAGGGTTCCGGAACTGAACATTCATGGAAAGGAAAAATTGAGGGCGAAGCCTGAGAAAAAAACGGGGAATGGGGTTTGGAGAGAGGTCTCGGTGAGACCCTCCCCAAGAATAATTTATTTATTTAAATTTAAGTTAAGTGTTTTAAAAACACTGAAATTCAATAAAATGAATAAATTGTTCTCTTATTAAAATAACTAATTTATTTTAATAGTTGAAAAAAGTGCCTGATCTATTAGAAGCTTAATAACTGAATTAACTAGAACTGATGATATCTCCCCCGAATCTCTTTTATAATCTAATGCAATGCCATCGATTCCAATCCGATTTAATCTGACCTAATTTAATCTAATCTGCCCGGACCTGATTTGACCTAACTTAACCCAATCTAACCTAACCTGACCTAACCTAATGACCTAACCTAACCCAATCTAGTCTAACCTGACCTAACCTAATCTCATCCAGTCTAATCTAATCTAATCTAAATGATGAGCACCTATCAAATATAATCTCATCTTATCTAATGTAATGCTATCCTATCCTACCCTATCCTATCCAATCCATTTTAATCCAGTCTAATCTAAATTCCGTTATTACAGAACACAACAGACTTGTTGTCCTCGAGACCAAGGGTCTTGGTCTCGAGTGCACTCGAGTTCGTTTAAAAGTCTTGGTCTTGTGGTTCAAAGTCTTGGTCTTGAGATTCAAAGTCTTTGTCTTGGTCCTGAGGTTCAAAGTCTTGGACTTGGTCTTGAAGTACAAAGTCTTGGCCTTGAGGGTTAAGGTCTCGATAACAAGACTGGTGCACAAGGCAGTCGATGGCCACGTTAACTGTATATTTCAAATCACAATCAGTTGAATTACCTTGCTCGAAATACAATGGTTTTTTCTATAAAGCAGATCTTTCTATTCCGTAGAACTTATGCAGAGGCGCGTTTACACGTAGGCGCACTTGGCGCGCGCCTAGGGCCCCCAATTCATGGAGGGCCCCAAACGATGGAAAATATTTTTTCCAATTATAGAATTATCCAATACAATTTGTGATAAATTTATCACAATAATAAGGACAGTTTAAGAGCTGAATTTATTTAAGAAGTAAAAATGGCCACGTATTTCGCATTGATTGTTGATTCAACACCCGATGTCAATTTTTTGCTAAATTCATTAAATCAAATAACTTCACATTCCTTGAAAATAGCTTCTATAACTTATCATAATTACAATGACAGTGTCAATAACACTCACAAAAACGGCTTCAAGTTCAACTTCGTGGGTTCTGCACAAGATTGGTTAAACACCACCAGAGTCACAGACTCTAAGTCTACAAGTTCAGAAGGGCCCCCAAAAATGTTTACGCCTAGGGCCCAGTTTTCTGTAAATGCGTCTGTGAACTTATGCTCTTTAATTTCAGTCGATTTCTCCTGAAGTTGAATGTGTCTTGTATTACCAGTATTTCGGAGATCTCGTCACCTGTCGAAACTGGAGCGAGTTGTGGTTGAACGAAGGCTTGGCTTCTTTCTACGAATTCAAGGGAGTCGTCGCAGCTGAGCCAACAATGCAATATGTTAGTAGAAAGGTCTTAGCCAATCGTAAAAGACTTGACGATGATTACCATTTAATGACCAAAGGTTGTAAACGATTACTTAACTCGATAATTAATTAGTTAACTCGACTTAGATATCTTTGGGGGACGCAAAATTTCGCTGTGTCTTAGTGCGACCAAAATTAATATCAGTGACCCAAACTTATTCACTGGTGTTTAAATTCAACTTAGACCAAGAAATCACAATCGAGACAAAAGTTGCAGATCTTATGCGTTGATGTTCAGACGAACAAAGCTTTAAAACTGCGTTACAAAGGGAATGGGTCACTTTTAAACATGAGAACCAAAGGTAGGGAATTTACTCTGAACCTCTAGTAAGTCGACGCAAGCGTTTGTCTGTTAACCTTGAAGGATACACTTTTAACTGTGCGATCTAAAGGTATCAATTAAGAATTGACTCTGAACATCTGAACGCAAATGTTGAGCTACATTCATCGTTATTAGTTATTTGCAGATGCAGAGCAGTACGTTTTTTCACAGTCGTATCAGAATGCGAATTTCTAAGCTAATAGATAGATAACACTCTGCATTAATTCGACCGTGTGGCTTAAATACTGCACAAGAAGTATTATGCTTGTCAACCGTATTGCATAAGCATCTCTGGTTAGGTTCTTTAGGTTCTCCTGAAGAGATTCTATATAACTAAGCCATTACATTACAACTAATGTAAAGTTGTTATGCTGTTAAGTGATGTCATGGTGTCGTATGCTGCCTATGTATAGGATGGTCAATTCTTCACTCTTGTCGTCCAGTCAATGATGATCGATGAAGCATTCAACACATCTCGGCCAATTGTCATCAAGACAGACACTCCGAAAACTTCAATTGAACTTTCCGATGAACTAACCTACACAAAGGTGCAATGACAGTATCAGACACTTGGATTGCGAATAAGCTTAGACATATCAAGATAACGAATAATATAGCCGAAACCATAAACATAAAAGAGCTAGTTATTTTTTAGCTATTGGCTCTTTTAATTGATGCTAATTTTGTTTTTCGTGTTGCATTACAAGACAATTACACACGTATTTTCGTACTGTGAACACAGTGAACCTCGTTTTGAAACGTTTTGTTCTCAATAGGGAGCAGCTATTATAACAATGATTGAGAGTTTCCTTGGCCATGATGCCTTCAAAGTTGGAATCAGGGTAAGACAATACAATCTTCTGCTAAGCAGTATATACATTTAAATCTACGTTAGAAAACCCAGCGAAGCAATTAAGGTTGTTTTCTTTGCTACTCCAGAATTATAACTCACATATTTTGAATTAATCAATTTAGATGCATATAAATATATGCAGTTTTTTTTATAAAGACATTTAAATTGCTCACTGTCCAGTTGCATTGCAGTCAAAAAAGTGAAAAAACCAGCGAGGAGCACCCGCTTTTGTAGGCAAATTTTAACAATTCTGAATTAATAATAATAATAATAACAATAGTAATAATAATAATAATAATAATAATAATAATAATAATAATAATAATAATAATAATAATAATAATAATAATAATAATAACTTCTTTATTATCCGGCTAAGGTTTCAACTTCTGAGGGATCAAGTGTACCTCTGGAAAAATAATAATAATATCACAATAATGATAATGGTAAAAATTAATAAGAATGATGATGATGATAATGATAATGTAGCAAATACATGTATATATGTGTATGTGCATTGTGCAATATTATATTTCACAGCGATTCATTCAAGACAACAAGTATAAGTCGGTGGATACAGACGACCTTTGGGCTGCATTTAAACAGGTATGGTAGTAGTTTTTAAAGAGCAGCTAAGACTTATCATATGTCTCAACTGAATAACGCACTTCTTTCCACAGCGAACATAAGATGTCATGGTGATTGACCTACCGCGATGATCATACATTTAGCATTAAAGGTAGTCATTAGAAGGGTTTTCTGCTGCATATATACTATTATTAGATCTTGCTTTTATTAATTAGTATCTTACAAAGCTTCGTTGTACAGGACTAATGTGCAAGGCATCAGCCGATGGTGCGCCAAAACTAACCCAACAATCAGATCAGCATCCGAAAGATCAGTCCAATAAAACAGAGAGAAGTATAGTCTTTGGTGGACAAGTTATTTAGATAAGGTAAGATTATAATAATGATATTATTTAGTCCGAGAATTTAATGACTTAAGCGATTGAACAGAACGAACAGATAGGCCTACAGGGAGAAAGTTACAAAGTCCTGGCAGCAATCGAAAAAGTTCTTTCATCAAGAACAGTTCTAGTCGTGGGTATGACCAGAGAAAGATAATCGGATGACTTCGTTGAATAATGTTATATCTGAGGAATCAGAACTGACTTTAAATACTGCAGTTGACCAGCATTCAAGTTTGCGTTGTAAACATGCGTACTGTTGAATGGACTCTTTTTAGTCTGCATTGAAACACAATAATTTCGATCGGTTACATAATAATTCGTTCAGCGCTTGAGAGATACTTATACGTCTCTCTGAAGGGGCGCTATATAAACAAGAAAAATTGTAATTAAAATTACAATTATAGTTGACAACCACAAAATAAGTCTCTGAGGGTTTGATCATTGATCACAATTAGAGTCTGTTATTGTTCGACATTATTTTCAGAGGAGTAATAACAATAATACAATAATAGTAATAATACTAACAACAATAATAGTAACGACGATGCTGCTGCTGCTGCTGATGATGATGATAATAATAAATAAATAATAATACACAATGCATAATAGCAGAGGCGCATAATCAATGTAAATACAATACTGAATTGTTGTACAGGAGGCTGAGCCGAACTCTGACCTGAAGCGGTTAATGTCTGCGTGGGTTTACTTGATGGGTTATCCTGTTGTTACCATCGACTCTGCTGCTGACGATACGATCATGACTGTGTCTCAGGAAAGATTTCTGCTCGACCCTACATCCGACACGCAAAGTCCGCCAACACCAAACGGGTGATCGAAAATTTCAGCCTACTTAGATTTATTATTTATTTATTGAGGAAATTTATCTAGCGCCACTACCGGAAATAATCAGGTGTGCTCTCTGCACCAGCCTAAACGATGTTAAATGTAAGTCTCTTAATCAAGAACAGAACTTTTATAAGTCAGCAAGCATTGCTCAGATCACTGGGAGAGTCACCAGTGACCGGCTCGCGCGCGCACGTGGAGCCCAACGAAAGGATTCCGAGCTAGAGTTATAACTACATGTAGCCTACAAGGAGACTCGTGATAGTGTAGTGATTAGCGTGCTGCATTTTTCAAAGATAGGTCTGCAGTTTGATTCCTAGGCCTAATTGCAATTGTAAACTAATGATTGGTCATGTGTTCGATTCCAACTCAATAAGCACAAACTCAACGGATATATGTGAAGTGGCAAATGCTACACAAGAACAACTTTAAAATTGTAGAGAAAATATTACTTTACTGTGCAAAAGAGTCAAACTGCGACATAAAGTAGACTAATGTATAGCACACTGGCGTGAAGAGCAGTATGTACAAAGATCAAATCCCGTACACCCCGTAAGGTTTACTCAGCCTTCCTCTCGCTAGGTGGCGGCGGTTATTAAATGAATAGTAGGCCGTGATTGTCGCTCTGTTGGATGCCGTCTAAACAGTTATATTCGACTCCTGTGAAACTGTTTTCATGTGCTTCTACTGTATACATGTATGTAAGGCGCCTTGCGTTGCTGCCGTTTCTACTATATGTATGTTGTTCACGGTACAGCGCAGTGCGGTTAGCAGGCGCTTAAATAAAGAAAAGATTATTATTATTATTATTTTCTTATGCCCCAAGGTACATATGATCCCTCGGGGACTTAAATATTAATTAACAGAAGTAGATCATCTGGAACGGCCACTATTCTTCAGGTTTATTATTATTATTATTATTACTATTGTTGTTACTATTATTATTATTATTATTATTTTTTTTTTATACCCCGAGGTATACAGGATCCCTCAGGGACTTGAATATTAACGAAAATGGAAATAAAGTGTCCGGAATGGCCCTATTCATCTATCTCCCGGCCGGCAAAAGTGCTCCCAAAAGCCACTGCTTATTATTATTATTATTATTATTATTATTATTATAATTATTATTATTATTATTATTATTATTATTATTATTATTATTATTATTATTATTATTATTATTATTATTATTATCTTGGTCTGTCTTTATATATGAATACTTGTCTTTTTTTTAATCTAGCACACGTATAATAAATTCCACTAATAAACCACGATGTGCTTGTAGGTATAACTGGTTCATACCTGTCAAGTACCGAACAAAAGAAGGAAAATCAGGCTTCTTCTGGGTGGATGAGATAAGTAGTAAGTCACCACTGTAAAATGTCAGCAACTCACTCGCTCGTTAATGAATTCTCTCGGACTAAGTCAAACACTCATTTGGTCAGTCGCTGTAAGTCAGTTACTCAGGCAGGTACTCAGTCATTCACATACTCATTCATTTCTCTCAATAACTCTTTAGATTAACTCATTCAATAAACTCACTCACCCATTCACTCACTGACTCACTCACTGACTCACTCACTGACTCACTCACTGACTCACTGACTCACTGACTCACTGACTCACTGACTCACTGACTCACTAACTCACTCACTCACTCACTCACTCACTCACTCACTCACTCACTCACTCACTCACTCACTCACTCACTCACTCACTCACTCACTCACTCACTCACTCACTCACTCACTCACTCACTCACTCACTCACTCACTCACTCACTCACTCACTCACTCACTCACTCACTCACTCACTCACTCACTCACTCACTCACTCACTCACTCACACACTCACTCACTCACTCACCCATTCACTTACCCATTCATTTACCCATTCACTCACCCATTCACTCACCCATTAACCCATTAACCCATTCGCTCACTCACTCATTCACTCTGATGTTTCTCGCTTGTGGCTATCAATGTCCAGTCACTCTGAATCAGACATGAACCAACCAAACTGTTTGTCAATTAATATGTAACCTTAATGTAAGCAAAGATTGACTTTTGAACTGCAGGTAATAGCCTATCTGTTGATTTACAGCTAGTCTTGAAAATCCTATAAAATCGAATGGCGGGTGGCTCGTATTAAACTACGACCACTGCGGATATTACATAGTCAACTACAACTTAGAATTGTGGAATCGGCTGAGGCAACAACTCAACGATGATCACCTGGTATGCATAAGTTAGTTGTAATGTAAGAACTTTTGTATAGCGCAAATGTTTTTGCATCATACATCAATCGCTCACTCAATCACTCACTCACTCACCCATTCACTTAGCCATTCACTTACCCATTCACTTACTTACTTACTTAGTACAAGATATGACTGTTCTTTGAGTGCAACGAACACTGGCTTATTTTAGTGTATCAATTCACAGTTTGTATTCACATCATCACTTGTGTTCTGAGGTAAAGAATATGAATGCAGATCTCAAACAGGCCTCTGAGTATTGATGCAACATCAATACTCAGAGGCCTGTTTGAGATCTGAGATTGCTATAAGGTCTAATCTGTTGAAATCAATGGAACCGTTTTCACAATGCACACGGCATTAGGCGATGATCGCTAGACGTGTAACCGTAGACTAAATCGTATTTCGTCGAAGAAGAGTAAAAAGCAACGTACAGGTAAGCGACTTTAAGAGAGAGAATTAGGTTAGGTAATTTAAAGTGATTTATTTTGATGCCATGAAATGTTATCTAACGTGATGTCATAAACTCGTATGCACGTCTCTCGCAGTCTTCATCATATATATCGGCGAAGAAACCAGTTACTGATACATTTGACATTGATCTAGATTCACGCTGTGTTAACGACGATTGTTCTTAAATACAGAACCTAACCGAAGTAGAAAGATCAAAGCTGCTGAACGATGCACTGCTTCTAGCCAGAGCTGAAAAACTCAACTACAGCATGGCTCTTGATATGACAGAATATGTTCGCAAAGAGACCGGACTATTGCCTTGGGATACAATCGTCGCTAGTTTTCTATATATGCAATCCATGGTTGCTCACAGAAGCGAGAATGACGTTTTGCTGGTACGTTCGCATTTGTTGCTGTATTCATAAGGATTCTTTCAACACATGTTGTCAATAAATTATTGTGAAATTTAAGTAACCTTCGTTTATCTCTGACGTGAGTTCATAGCATCCCAATGCCATTAGATTGTTACGACCTCATTGACATTTGTCATTTCGTGCGCAGGTTAAGGGGGATGCTGTTGCCTCTTGAAAAAGTTACACATAAATCTATTTATATGTGAATGTGATTTTAAGTTATATCTAGGCCTACTAGCTTTCTGGACTGTGTCTTGGGTCATTTTAGTCCGCAGATTTGTGTGTGAATAAAGGCATCGGATGCTCTGCAGTATGTTGGATGCTGAATTTCATCCGCGTTCTATTTTAGAGCTATATTCGGTACCTGACTACAGATATCATGAATGAACTCGGAGTGGAGGACAAGGGGAGCCACGTGGAAAAGTAAGACACGCAAATTCGAAGATATAAGATGAAGATTCACTGATGATTCGTGAAAGGAAATTCACTGATGATTCGTGATTCTTTGTCATTGATTAATTAACAACGCCGATTTATCTGCTTGAATGACAGGCAACTCCCAAGATTCAGATGGCAACAGGTTCCAGAAAGCACTATTCTAAAGCTAAGCCCAGGGCAGCAGCCTATTCACGATCGCTCCGTTACTAAAACGGTGAACCTGTTATAAGATGATTAGACATGAGCGCCTCATATATGCACGCATTTCACCTAAAAAAAAATTAAGCTGTCATGAAAACCAAGGTAGAAAGGCAGCCAGCAATAAATACTTTTCTCTGTGCGATTACTCATGAAATATAACCGCAACTGGCATGGCTGCAAATTCCTACCGTTAAATATCTAGACTAGTCTCGAGCCCTCATTCCAATTAATTGACCACTTGGTTTGCCGTGGATCGAGCCACTCCAGTATATTGTAAAATTAACTCCAGTCTCCACACATCAGGTGGGTTTGATGTAATGATAGATTAGTTGTAAAGGGAATCCATTTAGTTCTAGAGTTGAAGAATAGGCCTAGCTTCAATATAAAGGATACATGTGTGAGATTTAATTGAGCCTGTGCTTACTTACTTTAGTCTTCCAGTGCAAGTCTGCACGTTGGGCAACGCACAATCTTCTTCTTCTTCTCATCCAATGATATCTCCAGATATCTTTGTGGATCTTCTTTCAATTCTTTCTTGCTCTTCCTCTTCTTCTTTCCTTTTCAGGTATCCAGTTCATCGCTCCACAGGGTCTTCTAGCCGAGTCCATATGAACCACGTGCCCCCACCCAGTTCAGGCTTCGCATTTTGAATATCATGTCTTTTCTCTCATAGCTTCATCGATATTTTATCACGTCATGTATTTGGAGAACTCACTTATAGGTCTATATATGATGTACTGCCTCCAGTTAATGAAAATGATCGTAATTACGCCATTTGTTTTTATGAAAATAAGAAACTTACTCCCTCTTGTTTTGAAGCCAGTGCCTATTAATTGTAATATACACCACTTCCTATTAATGATAATTAAGCCACTCCTTGATAACTACAGCGAAACCACAAACACTCCCTATAGGCATTATGAAGCCAGTTCCTAACAATTACAGTTGAGCCACTTCTTAATAATCATAATGAGGCCACTCCACAATAATCGTATACCTGAAACACGTTTATGCCATTACTGAGCAGTAAAGATTTCCTTTTGCCATTAAATCCAGACACAGTGAGTTACGTCGCTTTTCATTCCTTTACTGCGTTAATCAGCTGAACTTTCATTTTACATATTAGACTCCTGCGTTCGAGGATCATTGGACTGGCGTGCTACAGCGGTCACGAAGCCTGCAGAAGCAATACTACCCGCTTGTTCAGAGAATGGATAGCAGATAACATGTACGTTTGATCCTTGTAGGCTACTGTAACATTGTTTCGAAGCCCGCCCAAGAAACTGCAAACTCATAACTATTGTAGGAGAACTTTGTGCCAAAGCCTTATCGGCATTCAACTACTGCCAATGAATAGATATCAAACAGTAGCGTAACTATAAGCTCCAGGGTCCTCAACTGCGGCACCCCGGGTCCGCATCTGAAACAGAGGTCCCGCTCAAAGTCCGCATCTGAGACAATTACAGTTGAGCCACTTCTTAATAATCATAATGAGAGCTTGAGAGCTCAGAGCTTGATAAAGTCCGCATCTGAAACAGAGCTTGATAAAGTACGAACTGGGTCCGAATTAGTAATCTGAAGTATCTATACAAATTTTTAATCGAGCCCTGTTTCTTGAAACCTACACCTTAACGCAACGATAGTACTCTAACATCGAACTCGAAGCACCGAATTCATAAAACCAACTCAAACACAAGAAAATCTCTTATCTAACTTGCCGTTACTGCGATGGAAAACCAGAAATGTCAAAAAGTTTATGTAGCGCTTATTTCACGCATCAAATGTTGAATTAATTTTTTCCCAAATCCATACAATTACTAAGGTAATTGCTTATTCAAGATATGCCTCGATCAACGTTAGTCCGGAGAGCTTTGATCTTTGGTTGACGGATCTTTCAGATATGACCTGAATAGTGAATATGAGTGAATAATATTTATGCAATAAAAGTATGAAAAGTTTTAATACAGAAAATATATCAATGTCTGTGGCACGGTAACCAAAATTCGATTGAGCTCCAACGTGTGACTCGGAGAGTAATGGTTCGAGTCTCCACTGAGGCTGCTATTGAGTAGGGACCTTGAGCATAATGAGCAAGTCCTTCACGTACAATTGCTCAGCGCCATTGACTCTCTGTCGTTTGGTCGGTCGTTTGTGCACATCTGAACTTTAGAAGAAGAGCAATAATATCAGATACAATTTTACAGTGCTTTTTTCAGCCGGAACGCGCCGGTACGGCGTTCCGGCACCTTTTTTCAGCTACTAAAAAATAATTTATTTATTTAAATAATAAAAACAATAATATAGTTATTTTAATTTAATTTCAGTGTTTTTGAACTGTTTTCAGTGTTTATTGAGACCCCTCCCAACCCCGATCCAGTTTTTCTCGTGATTTTAGCCCGCCCATAATTGTTGCGTTCCGGAACCTATCGTTCCGTTCCGGAACCTTTTATTCTAGAAAAAAAGCACTCAATTTTATTACATTGTATTATTCAGGTCTTTATCCCTTTAAACTCAGAAATTCAAACCATAGAAGCTAAGTGGAAAGACTGATGCTTTATCGATTAGCCATGATAGGCATCATGGGATGAGAACTTTAATGCAATATGCTAGGCCTATAGTATACATAATTATAATTAACTCATTTAAAGTTTCTATCACAATATATACAACGAGCGTTCACATTCCTCGTCTGGTGAATCGAGATATTAATTTGTAATAACCTTGTTGTCTGATAATGCGAATATTATAGAACGAATGCTATTCCCATGCAACTGAGACGCGATGTTTACTTCGAAGGACTTTCAAATTCTTCGCTCGAGTCTGATTGGCTGACCGTCCGAAGTAGATACACTCTGGCGACACCTGACCAGGAAAAAGACAACCTTCTATACGCTCTGTGTGGTACAACGAGCGTTGAATTAATGGAAAGGTAAAACGTAAATGCACATGTACATGTTTTTGCATAGCGATAATCTTTTCAATAAATTTTTGCAATGAATTGAAAAAATTATCGCTATGGACAAACATTTCGAAAACTATATTGTTTTGCCAGGTCAGGAACGCCTCTGACGAGTTTTCTTTGAGAGACGCTATAGAAATCTTAGATTACACTTGCAGTTACCATGTAATGTAAGGTAAAGCAAAACATCTCCTATAATAGTTTATCACTGTGTTGAAGATTATGCTTAATAATTATGAGTCAACTTTAGTAGTAGCTTCTAGTGTCTAACGACATCTTACGACTGCCACCCGTTGACGTCGCCCTCCTGGTTTTGCCTAGGCTTGGGACGGGCACCACCAGAGTTAAGAGGACGAGTAAGTGACTTGGTGGTTGAGTGTCTCATGTGCATTCCAAGTCAACAGCCAATTTCGGTAGCAGTGTCCTTAAGGAAATTTGAGCAAGAGAAGTTGATTGGGGTTGCAATAGTTCGCGATATGACTACGACCAATACATTTGGCGGCCCTAGGCAAAAACTTATGATTAAAACTTAACGGCGAACCTTCCCCTAATAGAACATAATTTATTATACCAACACTATAAAACTTCCATCTAGTGAATAATAATTAAAAAATAATCCAACGTTGTTTCATTTAACAATTTCCAGAAATGAGTATTTTTTGTTTATTTCGGAAAAATGGAAAATTGGCGGCCCCTAAAAATTGGCGGCCCTAGGCGGCTGCCTAGTTTGCCTAACGGACGAACCGGGCCTGACTACGAAAGCATACTTTTTACATCTGTAGCTTGCTGGAACATGCATTTGATGAAAATTTCATCCGGTCTAATGATTTCATATGGTTTATGGAATACGTTGCCGCAAATCTCGACGTTAACGATTGTGTCTGGCAATGGTTTAAGCGCAACTACGATTTGATCATCTACAAGTAAGACCTGCATTACTTAACACTTGTGGTTCTATGCAACACATCAGGATAACGGTTGGACTATCACACTATATGTGTTCCTTTTTCCGACTATTGCATTAATTTCATTATACAAAAATAATTCACTTCGCTATACATAGGTCTTTACATTCTATGTACAAATGTATCCATACATAAGTTTACTTCACTTATACATAATATAGAGGGAGAGGGAGAAGGGAATGGAGAAGGAGTTGGAGTGGGATAGGCAGAGGGAGAAAAAGTGGGAGTAGGAAAGGGAGACGGAGCTGGAATTTCTTCTGATTTCTTCTTAAAATGTTATTCTGCTTAGATTCGGTGAATTCATGGTAGAATTCATACTGCCTAAAATAGTTTCCAGCTTTAACACGAGGCAGAAACAACAAGAGGTCAGTAAACTTTACTCTCACATAGCCTACACTCACTGAACATGTCTGACATTGATATGTGTGCATATATGAATTTGTCTGCAGTATTTATATATGTATGTATGTATGTATGTATGTATGTATGTATGCAGTGTTGGGTATGAGTTAACTCAGATGAGTTCAAACTCACGAGTTAACTCACTTGCTGTGATTTATAAGTTTAAGTTAACTCACCTTAAAGAGTGTGAGTTATGAGTTTGAGTTAATTCATATTTTCTGTGAGTTTGAGTTGTAACTGTCAATTATTTTATATTCAACTCACTCTTCGGCACCCCGGCACATATTATGTTGAAACAAGCCTTTTTTATATCGTCGGATTTCCATACTGGTGAGTGGTGACGGCAGGGAGGGTCGTAAACACTGCTAGCGGACAGTGTTTAAACACTGCATATTTTGTATATTGTGAACAGTTAAGAACAACATGGCTGAAGTACCGTGTATTTTTTTCTTGATGGAAAATATTTTTCTGTTACAAGTAGGCGTGATGGAAAAATTGTTGCTCAATTAGAACGTGCTAGTATGAATCGTGTGAGTTTATGATTTAACTCATTTAACAACTGAGTTTGAGTTAACTCATTTCACTTAGGATGAGTTGAGTTTAAGTTTAAACTCATTTTGAGGTGCATGAGTTGAGTTTTTGATTTAACTCATTTCTTGTCTGAGTTTACCCAGCACTGTATGTATGTATGTATTATTTATTTATGTTTGCATTTATCAATTTATTTATGAATGTATGCATGTATATATGCATGTATGTATATGTCGAAACTTCCCAAATTGTCAGTCGGTTAAACTTCAAGCTGTCAACTCGCCCAAATTGTGGCATTATACGGCAATTCGAGCAAAGACTTACAGTCTGTGATGTTCGATTTTATAGTAGTTAAAAAGAAAATTTCAATCATCCGCACGTAGGCCCTATCTATATCATTGTGGCTCAAACTTAACTCAGATCAACTCAACACTCAACAGACAACATGTCCCTACCATATATTCTTCGTGCTCTCTACACCACTGTCGTAGGTTGGTTCTGGTGTGTCATAACAAAGATGATTAGCGTCTCTTAACTGCATTGGAACTTTTTACTACCCGAAAACTTAATGCGTTTGCATGTCTTTTATAGGTCCTTCCTTCCAATCCAAAAGTTACCCCTTATGTACATGTATGTATGGACACATGCAAATACGTTTTATGACTATGTGTGTTTAGGCTCTGGATTGGTTTGAGTATCGCCCAAGAGTTGCAGATGGTTGCAAAGCGAAAGTCTTGCAGAAAATTGATGCCAATATCCGCTGGATGGAACGCAGCCTTCCTGATGTAGCCCGATGGCTCAACCAACGCGACACCGCAGAATAAAAGCGGACGACAGGAAGTCAACTCCTGTGAAGGAAAACGAATTTATTGTGGAACATTGTCATCCACAGGACTAACCGATCGCCACTGCAAATAAAACATACGCTCGTCGTATTCTACGGGTGTTAATTTGGTATACTTGCCAATTCCGCGGAGTATTCGAGCGTTAGCTCGGCTTAGGGTAATAATAATCCTGTTATGAAAAGCCTCCTGTGTGCTCCTCCCTGTCTCCCTCCCTTCATCCCCCTCCCTTGTTCCCTCCCTCCTCCTTTTTCTCCCTCTCTCTCTCCTCTCTCATTCTCATCCCCCTCTCCTTCTGTATCCCTCTAGCGTATGTACTTGGCCAGCTAGACGGACATAGAAAGGGAAGAAGGAGATTGGGAACAGAAGACTTGTTGGTGGGAAGGAGAGGGGCAAGATATTGATTTGGAGGGTAACAGAAGAGAAAATTGCAGAGAGAGCGGAGTGGGAGAGAGAGGGCGATATTTTTTCCCTAAATCTGCCGCCAGCATCGACCTACCGTTACGGTACTAAATAGTACCAGTTGGGTCACAGGTAGACCTGGGGACCTGGGAGTCGACCCCAATAAGTCGACTTGGGTCGACTTGGTCATCGCAAGTCGAGTCGAGTCGCTTCTGCTTAGCGCAACTGACCCCAAGTCGAATTTGTACCAGAAAAGTGACTTGAAGTTGTTTTCCCCACAAGTCGACTTAAACTGACTTGAGACACGTATAAATCAAAATTTGTCGCGTCACACTAATGATCATGAGTCCAGGGAAGCATTTAGGCAGTTTTGACAAAAATCAAAGAAGCATCGGCAGGGGCGTAACTTTGGTATAAAAATTTGGGGTACCAATTTCTCCTCCACTTTCGCTTCTCGCATGGAGTCCATTTAGACATAATTATTTCCCTGCCAGTAACTGATTATAAAACGCTGATGAGCTTTCCTCCAAAACGGCAATTTTATCGTCTATATTGTCATCTACTCGATTTCGTCTTAGAATAAATATATCCGTTTTCCCTGTCAGCAAAATCGGAACACGACGTGTAGGCTTACATGTCAAAATTAACGACGTCTTAATTGGTATATTATGTAACGGAGGGAGATTTCTTCGGCTGGCCGGCTCAGATATGTTTAACCAAGGATAGTTGTTGATTTTGAGATTGTGATGGGACTGAGGGGTGAGGAGTCATATCATGGCCGACAATATGAGCGTTGTCCGCCAATAGGATTTGTAACCGATGAAGGATATAGAAGCTTGCACTTTGATCTATATCTCCACATCCCGATATGACTAAGATGACAACCATAAGGCGAAGAGCGAGGGTGATGTCAGATCTTTCCAAGAAGAGTGTAGCCGTGGCCCAGATCTGTGGCTCCGGTCACGGTGGTCAGTCTTTCGGTTGGCCTGTGTGGCTGGAAGTCTGCCTGTCTGACTGCCTGTCACTCCGCTCGTCTGAACCTCGGTTTACCCGTGTATCTGAGTCCTTTCGAACTTATATGGTACATACTCCTCACTCTGACTACATACACGAAGTAAGGCCGAGCCTGCGATCTATGGGAAGGCGCAGTTCACAATAACAAAATATTGATTGGCATTGTTTAAAAAGTGGAGTCACGGTACCCTCAGTCCAAAACTGGGGGTACGGGTACCCTCGTACCCTCCTCAAATTACGCCTATGAGCATAGGCCTGCCAGTTCTAACTTCTACCGAGTACTTATAAGCTGCGATATTATTTTGTATTATCGACGCCGGCTGGCCTAAATAGTAACTTATTTTTTTATCGATGTCGTGCCGTTTTATTATATAATTTGTTATTCTATGTCAAAACGTCGCATGTAGGCACTACGTTTCATTAAAAATGCAGAATCGAAATGTTAACAATTTTATTCATCAGGTATTGAGGTCTCATTACTCAGTAGTATATGAAATTTATGCTTGCCAGGCAAAATTGGCTTGACATTGTTGTATTATTAGCCGTACGTAATCGTTATTACCATGCCAGAAGTCGACCTTCATTCTGAAGTTGGTTGTTTTTCTGCAAAGTCGGATCAAGTCATTTTGGCTCCAAGTCGTCGACTTCAAGTCACTTTAGGGTCAGGTGGGGTCAGATTGGCTGACCAAAGTCAATCCCAGGTCTAGTCACAGGTCATAGTATACACCCATATTCGGCTGTTTTAGATATTTTGCAACATAAATAAATGTAAGTTCATGGAAATATAACGAATTGTGCGGTAATGTTTATATCATCTGCCCAGGGAGTGGCAGTCGGTGGGTGAGCAGTATGCTGCAAAAGCTTCCTTTAGTTGTGCTTCGTTCCCTGTGCTATTCGTGAGTCCACGGTGCTGACTTTTCCACAAGTTATATATATATATATATATATATATATATATATATATATATATATATATATATATATATTTGATTATGATCAGGGCCGCATTAGGGCTAGTGCGGGCCCGGGTGCTGTGATTACATATATATCCATCAGCGCGGGGCCCAATTAAGAGTACAATAATTTTTTTTTAGATTTCCGAAAAAGCGGGCCCCTCAAAACTGTGGGCCCGGGTTCTGCAGCACCCTTAGCACCCCCTTAATGGCGGAATTGCATTGCAAGTGCATTGAGTAAGTTAGTAGGTAGGCTAGGCCTATATTTTTCATTAAATATTGCAAATCGCACTTTGGTGTAGGCCCTATAGATATCTAATAAACACAGCTCAAAAGTATAAAACATCATAGAAATAAATGTTTGCGCATCGGGATGTCGGCTGAGGGAATATGTGGTCATGGGCACGGGGGACGAAGGAATTAGTAGGTGGGCTTGGTTGGAGGTAGTACTTAGTGCAGATCGTGGCCCTGGCATGTTTTCAGACATTGGCTGAACCTCAAGACGAACCTTGATCAATGACTTTTCACGTGCCCAGTGAACACTCTGTCACTTAAAGAACCAGTTGGGTTAGTCAGGTCTCACAGGGTCTAGCGGGCGTCCCGAGAGCCCAACTTTCATTCCTTGGAAGTGGAATTAATATCTGAATTGGATTGTGAGAGTTATCGAAGCTCTGGCTGACTCATGCCGATTCGGAATTGCTGAGGTAGCATAGGTGCTGCTGCTGAGATGTCACCAGAGTGGTGATATAGACCCATAGGCCTACTGATATTCTGTCGACACCTTGCTTTGTCCCAGTGGTATTCGAAACTCAGTGCTAAAGCCAACGAAGCCTGTACTGTTTAACGCCTTTATAATTATAGTCACCCAACGGTTCACGGAACTGCATTTCACGAAACTTTCGTTGACATTTGACAAGCTCTAACAAGTCTCTCAAATATATTTTGTGTAGGCCTATATTACTGTTGAGACAGGATCGATTCATGTGCTTAAAAATTGATTAAAGTAGTAATAACAATAACCATTAAAAAATAAGGATGAATAAAATCATGATAATAATATTTACTGTATGTTCTTTACCATGATGATGTAAACATATAACTATTATTATTTTGAGGTCAATTTTTAAAAACTGTATTGCATCTTTTCTTCAGCTGGTCTGCGATCTTCGGGTGTGATCTTTTGGTTGAGCCACTGTTGTTGCACTGTCCTAGGCGCTTGTATATACAATGTTGCGGATTGGAACCTACTACTTATATTTATCCGATGCTCAAACGCCTTTTGTTCTTTAAAAACGCCTCGAAACATACGTTTCTCACTGGCTTTCAAACACCTGGACATCGGACATCTAACTGCTCGTCACCTGTTGACTGAATAAGCGCACCTCAGATTGGCATTTCTGATTGACTTTGCGCGAGATGACAGAGCGGTTGAGTTACTGTTCGTGGATGACTTCTGCTACCTCGGTAGCTTAGTTACAGCAGCAGCATTTAAGATAAGAAAATAGGAAAGGCACAGGGAAGGTAAATGGGAGGATATAAAAGAACAACCCGCAATCGTAATCATAAACTCCAAATGTCTACAACGCTTATTCAAGAGCGCTGCGTCGTATCAGAGGGGTTGTCCAGAGACAGATGGATGCAGTATTAAAACTAAGATCGTCTTTATGCTGCAATAATGCTGAGTAGAATATTGTACGTAGGCCTACCTGAGACCCGGTCAATAATAGTGACAAACAAGAAAACAGCAGGAGGCGACACATCATAGGTGGCTGAAGATAATTCTGTATGTCTCACGGTGTAATATATATATCGATTGCAGGGCTGTAGTGGTAAAATTTGAGGTGAAGCCACGCTACCGGTTAGTTTTCCAAAACAAATTAGACTATTTAAACTATTAGATGTGAGTACACGCTACCGGTAAGTTTTCCGAGACAAATTAGAGGTGAGTACAAACATTTTATGAGGTGAGTATACATTCTCTAGAGGTGAGTATACGCTGTTTACCCGCGTATACGCTCGACTACAGCCCTGATCGAATGACCTGTAACACAGCTGACGGGAAATGTATAGAGAACACTATCAAGTCTATCATTATAGAGAAGATTAAAATTGATGGGACATGTGGTTCGTATGAACAAGGATAGAAGAACCAGCCAAGTGGATTACTGAAAGAAATAGGAGAAAGGGATATCCACTGAAGAATTGGCCGGATACCATCAGAGACGCCTTGAGATGCTTGGAGATGTAGTGGTACAAGACCAGAAGACATTGGCGGATTTGGAGACCTGCACAGTAAGGACTAGGCTAAAAAATTCGCGCGCTACAAAAGTTCACGTTAATGATAATTATTAATATTAGATAGGCCTAGATTTACATTAAGCGTAATAAATCCTGTCCATTGTATCACGTCATAATAGCCTATTGGGTTTAAAGACGTCATTACTCACGTTAGCACGTTGCTCATTTTAAGCTACGATTGCTTACTTTTGCAATCGAATTTGAGTTTGCTTTTCGATTGCTGGCCATTAAACTAAGATCTATTGGTGTTTCTTCCAATATTCCTGTTGACTGTTGTAAGAAGCGCCTTGTGTGCTTCTCCTACGCCATGTCGAAGAAACGAACATCACCTGAATCCAGTAATGACGAGCAAACGAAAGAAGGCTTAGACTGTAAGTTTACTCAATGAAGTTTTAATAGTAGGCCTACGCTTTATAGTTGTTTGTTTCGATCAAAACACCAGTTTTTATGAGGAACACATGGTAAAGCTCATCAATCCTATGTAACCAATCCCTAGAACAGTTTATCTTTATGTATTTTCAATAACCTAACGTACACGCAAGCACACGAGACGATCTTATCTGTGAATGGTCATATTACAGCCCCAAAATAGGTTATTCAATTTGATTGAATATGCAATAACTTCTTTTCTTTTTCCGAGTCTGTACGCTTTACACTATTAATAGTTTCTGTTTACTGTTCATGTAATTTCCCATAATAACTCTTAAAGCCGCCTGTATAGCAATAAAAAAATTGTAATTCGGGTTATCCATGCTTAGCGGGACTTGTCCCTTTTGGGTGACCTGTTGGGCAATGACACAAACTGCAGAGAAAAAACTGAGATGCTTCGGTTATGGCTTCATGTACAGTTTGTTTGTGTCTCAATAAATGGCGTTGATTGATTGATTTATTGATTGAATTACTACACAGCGAGTGAGGCAAGTAGTTGTATTTAGAAAAAATGGTGCATTCATTTATTTTGTAGCAGTATTCCAAGAAGACAACAATGCCAAACGTGCAAGACTCTCGTCATTCAGTGACAAAACGGTAAGCTACATTATATTCAAATGCAAGTCACAAATCTTTGGGATAAATACTTTGTGAATTGCTTTACCACTGTGGTTTCTATATATAGACAGACATTTTCTTTTTCTCTAGTCAGATAGTTTCATTAGCACTCAAAAGTAGTTAGATTTTAGAAGAAGAGAACAATTTGTCTAAACAGTGCTTTATATTCCAAGTCTCCAAGATAAGGTTGAGTCTACACCACACAGACGTCATAGTGATCGTGTTAGTTTATCGATCCCTAGGATGCTTTTGTTAATAGCCTATATCTAGCATTCGTCATTTGATTTTGCGATCGGGCTTTTAGCTTGCTCAACGACATCTGTGTAATAATTTTCTCACTGAGCAATGCAGTCTTTTGAGGCACCTGATTAAAAATGGTATGAAAAGTAAACAATTGGAGCAAATCCTGATGAGAGGTCATCAGATAAAGAGAAACCTTTTATATCGTGTACTAATACTAAGCAAGGCAAAGCAGACGTGTGTAGGAACATCTTTCTTGCTCACACCACTCTGGCAAACTTCTGGATACGCCACTTGACCAAGTAAACCAACGTCAATGGAGAAATAAAAAAAGAGGCCCTGTGATTCTGCGTCCATTTTATCCTCATGTTTTAAGTGAGTTTAATCTGCCGACATAGGTTGCTGCTTAAAAGTGGCATGTATTGATATTTGGAGTGCTGTTTTTTACGGCTCTGCATATACAGTGAGTCCATTTATAATTTCGTTCCTTTAGAATTCTAAATAATGTTAACAGTCGTGGTATCTTTTTACTTTTTTCTTATAGTTGCAAGATCTACCGATCGAGCTAATTCAGTGTATCCTCGTTAAAGCCGTAGCTATGGAAGTGAAGGGTAAGAGGTTGGCCAAACGTGCGTGGAAAGAAGAAGCTGATCTTGTGATAAGTAGACTTCGAACTGTCTGTTCGCAATGGAGCAGCATTCTTTCGACGGATTTCTTTCGAAGTGAACTTCAGAGAACTCTAGACAGCACTGGTTAGTTCATGATATAAATAAAATAGTTTCATTTTATGAATAGGGCCTACGATAAACGAATAATTATCTGAAATTAGAATTACGGCCAGTGCATATAGGCCTAATTCTAAAGATAGTGTGGAGTGTTAGCGATTTTATTTTTTAACCCTCATATTATGGCGGGGACCAGGCTATTGACTTCCTGCCTAAGGACATGAACACACGTACAACTTCAACTAAAATGCTCGGCAAATAAGTTACTTTAAAAAGATTTACCATTAGACCTGCAGCTAATTCTTACTGTTTTATAGCCGCTGCCCCAGCACAACTACCACTGATGTTGCTTAACGTGATTTTGAACCATTCCAGTAATGCATTGCCTTAGTAGGCTATACATGTCTACATTGAGTTTGGTTCTACCGAGAAAACTACGGTACACACGGTGTCTATTAATTCCGTAGTGATGTCTCGGGTTCATTTCACTTTTTGAAGTTTATTATACTTCCTACTTGACAACTGAAGTAGAGTGTATGATACAGTCAATTTCATTCACATATTACAGATGCATGTATGATTTAATAATTCTGCGAGTAATAATTTTTAGCTCTGGGGACGGTTCGTATGGAAATTCTGCATCAGTCTCCGCTCGACTTGCCTCCCAGTCTCGTTAACCAACTGATTACGTTGAAGGATGAAGTGTTTATGCTCTGCATAGCAGACGAAGAGCACTCTGTTGTTATTAATGTTTACAACCGCAACAATATGGCAGAGGTGAAAGATGTCATCCCACTATCAGGAATAAATCCGGCGTGCCTAACAGCTTGCAGCGTGTCAAACTGTCTGTATATTTTGAACAGAGGACAACGCGATCATATTTCAATCCAACGCATCACGAAAGAAGATGAACACCAGTATTCTGTCTCACCAGTGATTATTGATAAATGGCTGCCAAATGCTACTCTTTCCGTGACCGCCAATGGTAACTTAATCCTTTCAAGTCAGCAGAGATCTAAGCAAGTTACCATAATAACCGTATATGATGCCAATGGTTCCTCGGAACGTGAAGTGAGGATGACCTCTAATCATTTTTTGGAATTCTACCAAGTAATTCCAAAATCAAATGGAAACCTTGTCCTGGTTTCAGCAGACGAAAGACAGCAAACACAATTAACGGAGATCGACATGGATGGCAATGTTCAACGCCAATATTATTCGCCACTGGACGCATATAGTGGTACTTGTGAAGCAGACATATATGGACGCATATTGATTGCCGAACGACTCAACAGTATGGAGCTTTTAGATTCTGAATTTAATCGCCTGGATTTTACTGCACCGCAGCTGGATGAGAACCAAGACATTTACTGCGACAGAATGCACTACGATAGCGAAAGGAATGAGGTAGTAGCTATTGTATAGGATAAGGACTCTGAAAACGGTGTTTTAACTATCTTCCGTTTTGCAGAAGAATAGGGCCTAAACCACTCGAAAGGATGTTGACGAAATGGACAATTTGTATTAAATAGTTTCCATATTTCATGTAATGGTCGTATTTTAAATAGCTATTGCCTTTTATTTCAAAGAACTGAGTTGAAAATTTATTCTGTTCAAGATAAACATGTCGTATAATCTTAGAACTATCGCCTTTTATTTCAAAGGACCGAGTTGAAATACTTATTCTGTGTAAATGTACAATGAGAATTTGTTTACACGATTTACTTTCACTTGGAAAATAAAAATAATTTTGTTCCTATTTACTTATTTAAAAAAAAATTCTATACTTACCTTTACTGACATTTTGCAAGATAAAATCCGAACCAGGATTTCAACTCAGGATCAATTCATGCAGAGAGACAGTTTTTGTAGGGGGCAGAAATTTTGTTCGGGGCAGCAAAGTGATGTTTCTGCAAAGAATGAACATAGAACAGATGACAACTTTAAAGATAAATGATGGTCAAGGACTTACCTAAATAATTAAGTGTTTTTACGCATTGAAAATCATCCTGGGACTGCTGTAGGCCTAACAAACATGATAATCAAAAGATTTTGTTTTCGTAAAATATGCTCAAAATCCAGGGCTGGGGAAAATACCCCTTGCCCCTCCAGACGCCAATGATTCCATCTGGTTCCCATTTCAATGCTGACGATTATAAAACGGATCCAAGAGGCACGACAATAGAGGACCTCATAGAGCAATACATTGAACAACTCCAAGGGACGCATATTAAACACAGAGGGGGTAAGTCCGATAGATATCATTTTAGCCTTTCATACTTTAGCTTTGAAGTGCATTTGGAAGGTCAATTGGCAGAAATTTAAATCATATTGTAGATTTTTTTTAAACATGGTAAATGAAAACATGGAACAAATTTAAATCATATTGTAGATCTATGAAGAACATGGAAAATGAAATTGTATAAGAATATTATGAATGATAATTATCCCACAAGCGTCCGCCAAAAATAGGGGTACGAGACTATGGGTTACAGCTACATTGGTTAGAACGTATACGTTTCATGCAGCTCTGAGTCGGTGTCGTTTATGGCGAGAAGAATTGGAAGACGGAGGATCAGATGAGTCAGGGTTGGAGTTCGTTAAACGATGAGACTTCAGTTTTGAGTGGAGAGACCGGGGGTGTAGGGGGGGGAGTGATAGATGGAGGAGAATGAGGAGGAGGATAGAGGACGAGTTACGACCTGATGGAGGAACCGAGAATCTGCGGAACTCAGAGCCTCAGAAGGGAGATCGTTCAGAGGCGTGGTGAACAGAGGTTGAACAATCACGTGTTCTAATACGAAATGTTGAGACGATAAAGTTTTGAATAAAGACAAAATATGGAACTAAACACTCATTAATGTGGGATTTATCTGGTTTTCAGTTCCCATTGTTTCAGAATGAATGTTCTTAAGCATGACCACACAAAACGTATTAAATGTGAATGGCTGCCTCACGCCACCTAAGGATTCACATATGAAACTAGATTGGCAGTCTTATTTTAGGCTCTCACAAGAGCTTCCTCGTATTTGAGAAAAGTGGTCATTATTCTTCTGCAGAAAAAAACATCTTGAATAATTATATCTAATTATGTCTTACGGTGTAATATATATCGAATGCAGGGCTAACTATCCCCCATTATAATGACTCAAACATAACAACCACTCTAGCATAACGACTCTAACAACTATTTGTAGACTACGTCTATATCATCCTAGCCCGAACGAATAATATTGTACCAGAATGCGGTGTCATCCTGATTCTAATAAACTAATAAACGAATATATTATATAGGCCTGTAGTGGTAAAATTATAGGTGAGTACACGCTACCGGTTGGTTTTCCGAAACAAATTAGAGGCGAGTACACATATTTCATGAGGTGAGTATACGGTGCAGGGATATGTAGTGGGACAAGACCGGAAGATATGGACGAAATCAATGGAAATGCCTCGTTGCTCGATGTGGAGACCTGCACAGTAAGGACTAAGCTAAAAAAAATTACGCGCGCCACAAAAGTTCGCATTAATAATAATAATGAATATTTGATTATTGGATAAATTAATATTAAGCGTAATACATCATGTACACTCCAGCGTATTACGCATAGGTTGGCTGCCGAAGTCTGGCGCTGCTTGCTTGACCTTGGTCCACTCTATCTCTGCGAGCTCTGCTGCCCCGTACTCAACACGCGCTCTTTCGATCTTCGCTCGTCTGAGCAGGGCCTGCTCTCTTCCTTTTTCCCGTACCTCTACCAGGCAGCATCGCGCTTTCTCGGTAGTGGGCCTCTTACCTGGAATAGCCTTTCCTTATCGCTCCGCTTGTTTCCCAGTACCTTTTCTTCCACGTTCTTGTCTATTCAGTCGTGCTGGAGTCGGGAGCACCTCTGAGTAGTTCTCCTTGAAGAGGCGCTATACAAATGTCCGTTATGAATGATTGAATGACTGTATAAACGTCATAATATATAGTTTTATGACGTCATTACTCACGTTAACACGTTACTCGTGTTAAAATACGATCGAATTTGAGTTTACTTTTTCGATTCCTCGGTATTAAAATTAAGATCTATTGGTGTTTCTTCCAATATTCCTGTTGACTGTTGTAAGAAGCGACACCTGTCCTTCTCCTACGCTATGTCGAAGAAACGAACATCACCTGACACCAGTAATGACCAACAAACGAAAGAAGACTTAGACTGTAAGTTTACTGAATGAAGCTTTAATAGCAGGCCTACGCTTTGTTATAGTTGCTTGTTGTTTCAGTCAATAACTCCGTTTTTCTGAGGAACACTGTCTTGGTAAAGCTCATTAATACCAGGTGACCAATTCCTAGAGCAGTTTCTCAGTATGTATTTTTAGTGACCTAAAGTACACGCAAGGACACGAGACTTCCTTGTCTGTTAGTGGTAATATCACTGCCACAAAATAGGTGCAATAACTGTTATTTTCTTTTTGTTCTGTACACGTTACACTGTTAATAGTTTCTGTTTACTGTTAATGTTATTTGCTACTGTAACTCTTAAAGCCGTCTTTAAAGTAAATATTGTAAATCTGGTTACCCAGGCTTAGCGGCACATGTCCCTTTTGCGTGACATGTTGAGCACTGAAACAAACTGCAAAGAAAAAACTGAAATGTTTTGGTTCTGGCTTCATGTACAGTTTGTGTCTTAATAAATGTCGTTGATTGATTTATTTAAATACTTTTCAACAGGTGAGGCAAGCAGTTGCTCATAATTGCATTTATTTATTTTGTAGCACTATTCCAACAAGACAGCAATGCCAAACGTGCAAAACTCTCGGCATTTTGTGACACAACGGTAAGCTATATTCAAACTTAAGTCACAGAATCTTTTTGATAAAAACTTGTGAATTGCTTTACGAGTGTGGTTTATAGACCGACCTTTTCTACTTATTTCTCTTGTCAAACAGTTTCATTAGCACTCAAAAGTAGTCAGATTTAATTTTAAAAGACAACAATTTGTCTAAACAACGCGTGATATTCCAAGATAAGGTTGGGGCTACACCATACAGACGTCATACAATGATCGTGTTAGTTTAGCGATCCTAGGTTGTTTTTGTTAGTGGTTAGCTATATCTTGCATTCGTCTTGCATTTTGAGATCGGGGCTTTCAGCTTGCTGAGCAACATCTGTGTATTAATTTTCTCACTGAGCAATCAGTGCAGGCTTTTGAGGCATCCGATTAAAACTGGTATAAAAAGTAAACAATTGGAGCAAATCTTGATGATTAATAAGAGGTCGTCAGATAATAAGGAACCTTTTATATTGTGTACTAATACTAAGCAAGGCGAAGCCGACGTGTCTAGGAACATCTTTTTTATTCACACCACTCTGGCAAACTTCTGGATATGCCACTTAACCAATGTCAATCTATATAAATAAAGAAAAGACTCTGTCTGTCTGTCACAGCGATCTTTGACCGGGATGCATTTCTACAGCTTTGGACCTTTTCACTCCAAACCTTCACTACTGTCTCGGGGTGGGCATTACACACCCAGTGTGAGGCTTCGCTAGAGGGATTGAAACTTTCACTGAACTAAACCCCGGCAACGCCGGGTTAAGCAGTGTTTTGTTGCTTATTCGCTAGAGGGATTGAAACACCCAAAACGCCGGGTTAAGCAGTTTCGCGTCCCCCGTTTTGACCGCTACCATGGTGTCCCGGCCCAAAACTTCCGAAACCCGGGCAACGCCGGGTAAACCAGCTAGTTGAGAAATAAGAAGGATGCCTTGCGATACTGCGTCCATCTCGTCCTCATGTTTTAAATGAGTTTAATCTGTCAAAATATGTCGATTCTTACAAGTGTCATCTATTTGGATTGTTTTTTTTCTCGGCTAGGCATATACGGTCACTACGCATTTTGAATTCTAAATTATATTGACAGTCGTGGTATCTTTTTACTTTTTACTTGTAGTTGCAAGATCTACCGATCGAGCTAATTGAGTGTATCCTCGTTAAAGCCGTAGCTATGGAAGTAATGGGTACACGGCTGGCCAAATGTGTGTGGAATGAAGAAGCTGATCTTGTGATAAGCAGACTTAGAACTGTCTGTTCGCAATGGAGCAACATTCTTACGACCAACTTCTTCCGAAATGAACTCCACAGGACTCTAGACGGTAATGATTAGTTCATGAAATGAATAAAATAGTTTCACTTTATTCATACGATAAACCAACATCTGACAGCAGTTGTGTAACTTCTAATTTCCAAATCTTTCTTCCGTCAACCTTCTTAAATTTTTTTATCCTTAGTTCACAGGCATATAAGTCGAAGACGCATGTTCTGAATAATAGCCCCCACTCGTTTGTCCCGAAGCTCTAAACAACTGTTAACTCTGGGCGTTATTCCGCTGGTTTGAAATTGCAGGTGTGAGTCCGATTGTGGCATCTTGTTTAGTTAGGGCCTTATCTGAATATTTTTTTGGAGATAAACTCATTAATCTTATTGAGCTCTGAGGCTAGTTGGGCTAGCAAGCACGCAACTCTTTTTGAAATGTACTTAAAAGGCGCTGCACTAAGATTCTGCGTGCATACATACATACACACATAATATATTCATAAATGCATACATGCATGCACACATGAACACATGCATACATGCACACACATACATACAAACATACATACATACATGCATACATACATACATACATACATATAGATATGAACATACACATACACTATCAGTTTAAACGCTCGGAAAATGTTGCTTTAAAAGATTTACCATTAGACTTGCAAATAATTCTTACTGTTTCATAGCCGCTGCCTCCTGCACCACTACCAATGATGTTGCTTAACGTGATTTTGAACCATTCCAGTAATGCATTGCCTTGGTATACATGTCTTTGCATTGAGTTTCGTTATGTATACCGAGAAAACTACGGTACACCCGGTGTCTACTAATTCCGCAGTGATGTCTCGGGTTTATTTCACTTTTTGAAGTTTATTATACTTTCTACTTGACAACTGAAGCAGCATTTGTGATACAGTCAATTTTATTCACATATTACAGATGCATGTAATATGTATGCATGTATGATTTAATAATTCTGCAAGTTGTAATTTTTAGCTTTGGGGACGGTTCGTATGGAAATTTTGCATTATTCTCCGCTCGACTTGCCTCCCGGGAAGTTTTTCGTTCCCGAATTGATTACATTGAAGGATGAAGTGTTTGTGCTCTGTACAGAAGATGAAGAGAACTCTGTAACAATTGATTTTCATGTTTACGACCGTAACAATATGGCAGAGGTGAAAGATGTCATCCCACTATCAGGAATAGATCCGGAGTGCCTTGAAGCTAGCAACGTGTCGAACTGTTTGTATATATTGAGCGGGGGAAAATGTTCTCATATTTCAATCCTGCGCATCACGAAAGAAGATGAACACCAGTATACTGTATCACCAGTGATTGGTGATAAATGGTTGCCACATGCTACTCTTTCCGTAACCGCCAATGGTAACTTAATCCTTTCGAGTCAGCAAAGAGATAAGAAACTTACCATAATAACCGTATATGATGCGAATGGTTCGCTGCAACATGAAGTGAGGATGACCTCTGATCTTATTTTGGGATTCTTCCAAGTTATTCCAAAATCAAATGGGAACCTCGTTCTGGTTTCAGACAACAAAGAAAGGCAAACAAAATTAACGGAGATCGACATGAATGGCACTGTTCTACGCCAATATCAGTCGTCACTTGACGCATTTATGGGTGTTTGTCAAGCAGACATGTATGGACGCATATTGATTGCCGAAAGGCTCAACAAAATGGAGCTTTTAGATTCTGAATTCAATCTCATGGATTTTACTGCACCGCAGCTGGGTGAGGACAAAGCCATTTTCTGCGACAGAATGCACTACGATAGCGAGAGGAATGAGGTAGTAGCTGTTGCAGAGGAAGAGGACTCTGAGGACGCTGTTTTACTTATCGTCCGTTTTACAGAAGTATAAACCACTCGAAAGGATGTTGACGAAGTGGACAATTTGTATGAAATAGTTTCGATATTTCGTGTAATGGTCATATTTTAAAATTACTTTTGCCTTTTATTTCAAAGAACTGAGTTGAAATACTTATTGTGTTTGAGATAGCCCATACATGTACACTGAGTTTTTTTTAAACGATTTACTTGTATTTCGTATAGCCTAATGGTCGTATTTTAGAAACTATCGCCTTTTATTTCACAGGACTGAGTTGAAATACTAATTCTCTTTAAATAATTTTAGATTGAGAATTTGTTACACGATTTACTTTCACTTGGAAAATAAAATGATTTTGTTCTTATTTACTTATTTTAAAAATAAATTCTATTCTTACCCAAAGCCACAGACAAAAATTCAAGGCCCCTAGGCAGAGCAGTCACGGGCCCCTAAACTATCATTAGGCTTCATGAGAAAAGTTGATTGCGGGCCTGTAATGAGTATATTCCTCTAACTACACAGATAAACTTATCTGATGTCTAGAGACAATGTAGGATATGTGAACTTTGATTAGTGAATACTAGACGATAAAACAAAGGAACGTTGCTCGAACATTCATCGCGTATCTAAAGGAGCCGACACATCGACGTCAATGCCCAATTGCCCATCATTCGATCCATGAAGATGGCCATCTGCAAACGTCGATTAAGTGCCGTGAAAGAAAGAAACGATTGAATCTCTACGGTCTACTACTCAACTGAAACAATTCAACATGGGGAGGTTAGCTTAGGTATAGTACAAAACGCATACAATGATAGTGCTGGTCTTAAGTAAGAGTTTAGGCCATTTAAATTGATATCTTCTAGGAATATTAACACTCTTGATTGTATCACTGTATTTTTGTTTATCTTAATTATATATTCAAAAATGCTCACTTGTGATATCTCTCCATTGGTTAACTATTTGGGTTTGTTTGACCCACTTGCATGTGAATGAGAAGTAGGTTTGAATCATAAATAGCCGGGTACATGATCAGGGCCAGGTCCTAGAGAAATAATAAACAAATTTAGGGTTAAAGGTTACAGGGCCCAAAAATCGCCGGAATATCGCCGAGCCCCTGGCATTTGCCCCCTTACCCCCTCTCGGTGGGCCTGTTCTTACCATTACTGACATTTTGCAAGATAAAATCCGAACCCATATTTCAACGCAAAATCAATTCATGCGTAACAGTATCTTTAGCATTTCAATTATTTGCACGCAAATAAGAATTCAATTTGTAGCAAATTGATAGAACAAATAGTAACTCCATCCAAATCTGCAGAGAATTTCTTCTTTGAGGGCTGATATTAGTCTGAGATCGAGATCCCAATTTTAAAAAATCAGCTTTCTTGGCTACTGTAGCCTGATATGATTATGTAGTCACTTGAACCTGCTGGATTTCGATCTTACAACTCAAATGCTGTGATTTTCCCAATCACGACACTCGCGATGACGCTAACCGGCGTGCCTCTCGCCTGTCTGCGCTCTATAGGCCCGCTTATACTCGGCGTACCCTGCGTTCCTGTGGGAAGGGATGGGCCTCCCAATATACGGTAAAGTGTGGAATCTAAGGACAACGTACGCCTTCTGCAGGCGACTAATTTTCGTACCGTCGTAGAAATAGTGTGGATCTTTGGAGTGATTATGACCGTTAGTCACTGATGGTGCTTCGATCTACCGACCTTCAAGGGACGAATGCCCGTTCTACATCCACGCAGGTGTTCGCGGAAAAGTTGGACGAGCATCATCTTCTACTGATGAGAACCTGCTGGACGGATGGGTAACTTGTCCTGCATGCTTGGTTAGCATCTCACCTGTTCTTGTCTAATAACGATGGCGAAGGACATCACACAAGAGAAGCTCATCGGCTAACACGAACCACATCTACTTCGCTAAACGAGCGACGTGTTTTTACACTAGACCATTCAGCAGTCCATCGCCGACTGCCGCACAATATATACAGACATCTATTACAGATCTGAGATAACTCCGCCACTGCTCTCACTCTTGCGGTGCCAGTACCAAGCCTGGATAAAGGAAGAGGGCGACGCTAATGATCTTTGTTATCACACAGTGTCGTTAAACTGAAACTAATGCCACCACTACCTGTGCTATCGCATAGTAGACCTAGTTGTCGTGCTTTATCTCTTATATAGTTTCCCAGATCTGTGTGTCCTACGATAAACGCTCTGGAATTTATGAAATGTAGCGGTCGTCCCTTCGTGGCTGCAGTGCAATGCTTGGAATGGGCCGGCAATATCACACGAACGCCCAAAATTGGCCCGGCCGAGGAGCACTCATCACTCGGCATATAGAATAGTGCCATCTCTGTCTCTCTTTCTGTGTCTGTCTGTCTCTGTCTGTCTGTCTGACTCTGTCTGACTCTGTCTGACTCTGTCTGTCTCTGTCTGTATATATATATATATATATATATATATATATATATATATATATATATATATATATATATATATATATATATATATATATATATATATATATATATATATATATATATATATATATTAGGGTGATTCAAGTTCTGTAGCAAAAAAATTAATGTACACATTTAAGAGAGGCTCTTTACTTTTTTAGTTCTTTTTGGTCCATAGAACAAAACTGTGAAATATGGCTGAAATTGGTTTGAATTTAGAACTGCCTCAAGGAGCTCAAAGTTTTTCAGAAGACAAGTTTTACAGAATTTATTTATTTTTATTGTAAAGCATTTTGAATTACTTAATAATACTTACTTACTTATTTCTTAATAAAGAATTAAAAAGAACATAAAATATTATTATAATTTATGAAAAACAAAATACTGGAAACTATTTGAGAAATACTTTTTAGCATTTTTTTTTAATAAATAAAGGAAATAATATTATGGCTGAAATCAGGTCAAAGACTTCGGTTCATCTTATTCGAGAACCTCAGGAAACATTCAGATGTAGAGCTTGGATGTTTAAATAGTTTATTTGTTCATCACAAGAAAGATAAACGTTCTCATAAAATGCAGTTACAAATGTATTCAAGAGATAAGCGAAATATGGGCTAAAGCTAGGATTCCAATTGCAGAAGAAAGAAATAATGTTCGCAAGCTAGAATGATAGATGCAGTACTACCAAGCTATAGAAGTATCTGTTGTAACAAGAATCGTGGGGGGAACGACACAGCAAGCTAAAGAAGATAATTTTGTTAAATCAGTTAATAATCTATTAATTTTGATATTGCTTTATCATGATGCTATGAGTAGGCCTATGCTTGAAATTGAAAAAGACAGAAATTTTTTGTGGATCCGTAATCAGAAAGCAAATATACCAGTGCATGAAAATTTTTCCAAGAAAGAAGACAAATACAAAATTAAAATCACTAAAGGAAAACTTAAGGCGTAAAAAAGAGGAAGAAAGGAAAGTTAAAGCAGCGGAATATCTATGTCAAAAACAATTGTCTGCATCAAGTTCTGAAAGTGAATCAGATGACAGTGATTCAGAAGATGAGTACTAATGGACAGTACTTTAATTTTGTGGAGGAATACTGCGAAAACTCCAATTCCATCGACATCTGACTATGAGAGTCAGACAAAACAAGCCAAGTTCATTTCTTCAAAGACCTTTCCACCAAATCTTGCTTCTGCACTGGATCAAACAAATGTCAGCAACCAAGAGGCAGCATACTTCTCAGCGGCAGCGAAGAACTGAACTCATGGCAACGATAATGTATCTGTTTTATCCAAGTTACCACTTTCGTTCAGCAGCATCCGAAGAAGCTGGATGAATCATCGATTTGGATGTTCTGCAAATGTTAAAGTTGTCAATGACAGTGCGGAAAGCGGGATTGCACTAGCATCAACCTCGAACTCAATCTTGACGAAGCCATGGGCGACCACAGGAAGCTTTTTAGGGGGGGAATATTTCACGGGGGCAAAATGTTTTTAGGGGGGTAAATGATGTTTTCGTATAGAAAACATTTGCATAGAAAAAATTTAAAATAAATAATGATCAAGGACTTTACCTGAACAATTAAGTTTTTCCGTATTGAAAATCGTATTGAGGCTGTTGTAATAATCATAAAATGCTACGTTCATGGGCGTCCGAAGTGGGGCAAGGGGCATTTGCCCCCGGATTTTGAAAATATTTTTGTAAAATAATATTTTTATTTAGAAGATCAAAAACAATTCTTGTTCCAACTTGTAGAAGCAATATCCAAATTCAAAAAAAGTACTTTTCCTGAATTTAGTCATAGTCGCAAATTTTATCCAGTAAATACAGTAAAGAAATTGGGGACTTATAATTATATGCTTTCTAAAGAGTCTCGTTTTAATTCATTAGAAACATATTGGCATTTAAGGTTTTAGATATTAGCTTCTTATAGCAGTGTAACATTGTTCTTTTAGTCTGGAATATTAAGTATTTCGGTAAAATTGGTTGTTTCCTGAAATTCGATTTTTTTTATAAAACAAGTTAAAGTTAACTAATTTCAAAGTCGTTGAGGCAGTACTAAATATAAGCCAAATTCTTTGAAATTTTTTGTGGCTTAGTTTATTACCAAAAGGAACAGAATAAAGCAAGAGCACAACAAATATAAGATTTTCAATTTTTATGAATCATCCTAATATGTATATATATATATATATATATATATATATATATATTTTGTCAGAGGTCCCTTATAGTTTTATATATGTCGCTCGATGTCTAATGTAGAAAAAGAACAAAATGGTCGTTTTCAACATAGAACTTCTTCTTTCTTTTCTCTAATCTCCGTCTGACCTCTACACGCCCCCTTCGGGCTGCCTTATATAACCTTTGAAAACCACACTCAGACATACACCAAACAACACTCAGAAACATCTAACAAGTCCATCCTTAGGACAAGCAACCAAACACACAAACATACTCCCACAGAGTCTCCTTCTCACTCTTCGACCATCCCTTCTATTTCTCTAATCAACGACACACACACTCCCACAGAGTATCCTTCTCTATCTTCTTCTTCCTTCCCTTCTGTTTCTCTAATCGTTCAACATATAAAATATTCATATAACATATTCATATAACATATCCCCCCTCTTACAACAGAGGAAACCAGTAGGTTTCCGATACAATGCAACATCATTAAATCAAACCTAATATACAATCAACAACCACTTTGTTACACTGATAGTAAGAAACAATGCACACCGTAGTGTATCATTCGAACGCAAAAACTATTCAAACGATTTCGCTTATCCTGTCACATGGATCAGGCAAAACATATTCGCTTATTTTTCATTCAAAAGCACGTGGCACTAACAGATCTGTTAATACAGACTATAACAAATAGCTACAAAGGCTGCCCTCACTAACCTATTGCTCACTGCCCATTCGAACATAACCATCATAAGAAATAAGGCAAACAATGTTATATCAGTCGAACCCATCAAAAACTATTCAAAAGATTTTGTTTTATCCTGTCACATGGATCAGGCAAAATATATTCACACATTTTCATTCAAAAGCTCGTGGCACTAGCAGATCTGTTAATACAGACTATAACAAATAGCTACAAAGGCTGCCTTCACTAACCTATTGCTCACGGCCCAGTCGGACATGCTATGTCTCCAAACTCTTTCAAAAAAAACAGTGCTCTATGGCAATAATAAAAAACAACCTCTGCCACAGGTTCAAAATAATAAAGCTCCTCTCACGGGCATTCATTATAACAGACTAAACCCACCAACACTTCAAAACCTATCTCTACTCTCACTAGAAATAAGCCGCTATATTCCTTGTTTCTTCCATGTTACCAAGAAAATATGATGCTCAAACCTACTCTTGTAAATTTCAACAGACTGATTCTATACTTCACCCATTCAGATAGAACATCAAACGTATCTTATAACTCTTTAAAGACACCTCATGAATAAATGAAAAAAAAACTTCTGTCTATCTAAAAATGTAAAATAACCACACGGAGCTATTGAAATACTAAATTCTCCTTCAACCAAACTATTAGCAAAATAACACAGCAAGCATTTTCTGACTAGTTCACCTAACATTCCTGAACTCGTATCACTCACTGATTTAAAAAAACTATTAAAAAAAACTTAGTCCATATCACACGAAACTATTCAACTAATTATTTTCGCATTCACGACTACACATATCTTAGTCCCAACCACCGTATTCAACTCTTCGACCACACTCACAGTAGTAAGGTGTATATAAACCTGTATTCACATTGGGAGTATTTTCTGCAGATATACCTGACCGTTCATTAGACCGTTCAGTTGACCGTTCATTAGACCGTTCAGTAGACCGTCCATGGCCCGTCGACCGGTTAAACACGTGTCCCGTTGACAACCTTTCTTCGCGTAATGCAGACAGTTGTCCGTCGACACCAGGACGAGTTAACCGAGCCACGACGTTCTGCGACATCGGAGGAACGCGAGAAAACTCTTCAAAGACACTCGCTCGTCCTCGTCCCTCCCGTTGACCAGAACGAAAACCAGGAGCGTACGCAGGTACAGAATCATACGCCTGTCTGAACGGACGTCTTTCCGACGACCGGTCACATGGTGGATACCATCGCTCAGAAGCATACGCCTCCGACCGAATTCTCTCCCGACGACCATCCTCGACTGACCTCAGGTGTTCCACTCGACTACCCGCGATGGAAGTTGAATTTACACGGCCACCACCAACCAGCGAGCTTGACCAGGCGTGTTGACCGTCTCCGACCGACCTCAGACCACTCGCGCTGTAGTTCGACCACGTGCCGTAACGACTGACAGAATTGGACCAACGTCTTCGACTTTCGACCGACTGCGACCAGCGTCGTAGACCATAAACTCGACTTCGACTATCCTCGACATCACCGTCTCTACAATTAAATGAAAAATCATCACTTTCGGCACGAGCCCCCATTTGTCAGAGGTCCCTTATAGTTTTATATATGTCGCTCGATGTCTAATGTAGAAAAAGAACAAAATGGTCGTTTTCAACATAGAACTTCTTCTTTCTTTTCTCTAATCTCCGTCTGACCTCTACACGCCCCCTTCGGGCTGCCTTATATAACCTTTGAAAACCACACTCAGACATACACCAAACAACACTCAGAAACATCTAACAAGTCCATCCTTAGGACAAGCAACCAAACACACAAACATACTCCCACAGAGTCTCCTTCTCACTCTTCGACCATCCCTTCTATTTCTCTAATCAACGACACACACACTCCCACAGAGTATCCTTCTCTATCTTCTTCTTCCTTCCCTTCTGTTTCTCTAATCGTTCAACATATAAAATATTCATATAACATATTCATATAACAATATATATATATATATATATATATATATATATATATATATATATATATCCAGTCTATCTATCCACTATATCTTTGTCTCAAACAATAATCAATAAACTGTCGAGCTGTATACGTATAAAGGGTGTAATTGAGTGAAATACCCATTTTGTACAGTAGAAAAGTCGCCTCGGTAGATAAATTGAGCTAGAATCAAAAAAATATAAAGCGCTTCTCTAAACCTTAGCGCAGAACACCAGCTTATTCACGTGGACAAATATGCTGGAAGCATAATAGGCCTCGTTTAGGCCTATTATGACATGTGTGGCATGTTTTAGAAAGCTATTCAATTTTACACTCGTTTTTGTGGGTTTCTGTGGAATTCATACCATATATCACATAGTATGCTTCTTGTAGGCATTAATTCAAGTACTAGGGCTAACGTCTGGCACGTTAATCTCAGATTATTTACCCATTCATTCATTCATTCACTCACTGCCTATAGCCTATAGGCCTATGTAGATCTGATAGATGCAATGACATTGTAGGCCTACTTTTATTAATCATGATTGTTTATTCTACCACAGGCAGTAGATTCTCCATATCTCTTTATAGGCCTAATGGAGTATCTATACATATAATTTGCCAGCTCTGTATTTGATACGTTAAACGCTTCAGAAATGAGTGGAATGTGCACCATGTATCCCCCATGCAGTCGCACGGGCTGTATGGCATGTAACTGATCTTGCCTCAGCCGAATGCAGGCCGCCGCTGCTCTGCCGCCTTCCTCTCCCTCTCTTCTCTATGACTGGCGAATACTCTGATTAGCTAGGCAATAGACCCTGGAATGGGAGTACAGGGTGCGGATGCACGTGTAAAGATGCAAAGCTAGACGAACTGTCGGACAGGCAGACAGACGGATTGACACCCCTACCTCTCCCTCAATCTTCCAGCCGACATTCCAGCTGTCCCATTAAACTCTGCTCAAGTTATTTTTTCTAGCTATGTTAAGGCCCACCAGTTCAAAATCAATTGTACAGTCATGTTCTTAGAGCTTTTGAGGGAATCCTAAAATGCGCTTTATGAAAGTCCAGACACATACAATAGCCGTTGCCGCAACCACACTGCCGCTAAATATTATGCAGCGGCAATCTTAACTTGAATGACTAGTAACCGCTGTACACTAGTAGCAGACATAAAGGGTAACGCTAGTCAAGCGCCGTTACAGTAGCACGGTTATCTTGGCAATTAATCAGCTGCTAAGAGCACACTTTTCTAAAATCATACACAAGGACGTTTGACCACATTAGAAGCCGATACCAAATCTACTATTTTTTATATAAAATACAAATATTGGATTAATGGATGAAAAACTTCCAGTGTCTAGATATATCTCAGAAGAAACTAGAGGCGGCTCATCACCGGTGGCAGAGAAGGATACTAGGGGTCACGTGGAAGGATAAGATAAGGAATGAAGATATAAGAAAGAGAACGGCTATGGATAAAATGGAGGATATGTTGAAGAGAACACGCCTACGCTGGTTGGGACATATGCACAGATCAGACAGTGAAAGAATCGCGAAGCAGTCACTGAACTGGACTCCATCGGGATGGAAGAGGAAACGTGGGAGGCCGAGAAAGACCTGGCGAGCCACAGTCGTACAGGATCTGGACGACGGAGAGATGACGTGGGAAGAGGCTGAGGGAGCTGCAGAGGACAGAATGACGTGGAGGAGTTGTGTCGCCCGATGCGCTACAAGCGCGTGGAAGGACTACGGTAAGGTAAGGTCTAGATATATATGGCTTTGTTAGCTTACGTCAAAACGTGGTCAGCAGTGCGTAGCTTCAACCAGCCTTGAAAACTCAGATTTGAACATCGCCATTATGGATTTCGTGGCACATCTTGACTTCTATCAAGGTATTTCTTCTTCTTCTTCTTTATTTCTCTTCCGTCAGGCCGGGGCCGACGATGAGTCCTCAACTTGACGTCTCCAAGTTTCTCTGTTCCGGATTTTTTCTATTGCCTCTCTCATATTCAAGTTCATTTTCTCTAGATCCTCTCGTATGTTATCCATCCATGTTTTTTGCTGTCTTCCTCGACTTCTGGTTCCCTCCACGTATCCGTGCAGTGCCGCAGCTGGGAGTCTGTTGTTGTCCATTCTCATCACATGTCCCAGCCACGACAGTCTTTTCTTCCTGATTTTGTCGATGACTGTTTCTTTTTGTCCCAACTCTCTTCTAGTCACCTCATTTCTAATCCTATCTCTTCTGCTTCTGCCTTTTATTCTTCTCAGCCAGTTCATTTCTGCCACCAACAATCTTCTCTCATCCTCCTTTCGCAGGCACCAGCATTCTGAGCCATATAGCAGCACTGGGATGACGAAAGTCTCGTATAATTTCATCTTAGTTCTCGTTGATATTCCCTTGTCCTTCCAGATCCTGTATAGTTTACCGAACATCGCGCCGGCGAGAATAGTTCTCCTCTTGATGTCTTTGGTGCATCTTCCATCCTCTGTTATAAGCCCTCCTAGATACACAAATTCTGTCACCTGTTCTATTTCATCCTCTCCCAGTCTGATGTCCAGCTCTTCATGCGTCTTCCCCACTATCATCGTCTTGGTCTTTTGAGCGTTGATCTTGAGTCCCAGTCTCTTGCTGCTTGTATCCACTTTATTTGTCAGTTCCTGTAGCTGCGTTTTACTCTCTGCTACGAGGTCTATGTCATCCGCGAATCTGAGATTATTCAGTATCCGCCCTCTCAATATTATCCCCTCTTCAGTGTCTCCCAGTGCAAGACGCATCACAGCCTCCAGGATCAAATTGAAGAGGTCCGGTGACAGTCCGCAGCCCTGTCTTACCCCCACAGCCGTTCTGAACCACTCTGTCAGCTCTCCGTCCACTCTCACTGCACTGACTGATTTACTATACAGGTCCTCTAATAGCTCCACCATTTTCTCTGACACTCCAAAATTCCTCAGTACTTGCCATAGTCCCTCTTGCCATACACTGTCGAAGGCCTGTCTGAAGTCTATGAAATTGTTGTATAGCACCCTGTTCTTTTCAAAGTATTGCTCATAGTTGTCGCACCACAAACAGTTGGTCTATCGTACTTCTCCCAGCTCTAAAACCTGCTTGCTCTTCTGCTACCACTTCCTCCACATGCTTCCTTAGCCGTTGCTGCAATATCTTGGTATACACCTTTCCTGGGCTGCTCAGCAGACTAATTCCTCTGTAATTTCCACATTCCGCAGTGTCCCCTTTCTTGTGGATCGGTACTATTATCGCTCTTCCCCAGTCCTCTGGGCAGCTCCCTTCCTGGTATATTTTGTTGCATAGTGTATGCAACATTTCCGTTGAACACCCTTCGTTTGCCTGTATCATCTCGGTCGTGATATTATCTTCTCCCGGGCTTTTCTTCCTCTTTAGGCTCCTTATGGCCCACGTCACCTCTTCTCTAAGTATGTCTTCCATTTCCTCATGTCCGTTACAAGTTGGTATCTCCGATAGTACAGTAGTATCCACCGGGTTCTGTTCGTTGTACAGGTTTTCGTAGTACTGCTTCCATCGCTTCTTGATTTCCTCTTTGCTCTCTAGTGCATTACCTTGGCAGTCTCTAACCATTGAAAGCCTTGTCCTGGTCGTGCCCCCCAAAGTCCTACCTGCACCTCACCGCGGTGGGGGGGTGAACAGCTAAGTAGGGGATTGCCCGGTGGGGCTATGCCATCAGTGGTGAAAGTCCAGTGGTGAAAGCCCTGGACTGAAGGACCACCTTGGGCGACTCGCGAGGTGGACAGGCTCACCGGGAACCCCGAAAATAGCTGGCCAACGCAGGAGGCAGGTGTTGGAAGGACACCTGAGGGCGCATGAGGCCATAACTGGCCCACCGGCTTCCTTACCCTGCCAGAAGAGGATTGGTCACCATCTGGTAAAAAGACCAAGAAACCTTAATATGACTATGTACCTAAACAGAAAAGTGGGCAACGACGTAAACGGGGCTCCCCGTCAATGGAGGGGGAGTGTCGCGTCCGGCAGGAGTGGGGTGGACGGGGCCATTCAGGTCGTAAACAAGAGAAATCCCTGTACCAAGAAAGATCTTTTTTTCGGCTGTCAAAAACGGATGCACGTAGGAACGTGGAATGTAAGAACACTTTACGCGACCGGGCAACTAGATATACTGCTGCACCAGATGAAGAGCACCAGATGGAGTATACTGGGGCTGTCGGAGGTGAGATGGACTGGTGAGGGAGAAATGGACAAAGACGGATATAAGATTATATACTCAGGAAGAAAGGACGGCAAACATCAGGAGGGAGTGGCATTGATAATGAAAAGAGAGGCGGCCAGAGCACTTCTTGGATACAGAACAGTCAGCTCTAGAATAATAAAAGCAAGATTCAGAACAGCTTATGGGAAGATGTCGGTGATACAGGTATACGCCCCGACAGCGGACTCGACGGAGGAAGAGATCGAGAGTTTCTACACAGAGCTACAGGGGGTCGTCCAGGACATACCAGACAGAGACCTGACAATAGTAATGGGCGACTTCAATGCAAAAGTAGGGAAGGAATGGAAAGAATGGGAGGGAGTAATAGGCAAGTTCGGGTACGGGGAAGAAAATGAAAGAGGAGAAAGGCTACTTAACTTCTGCCTCAATAACAGACTTCGAGTAATGAACACAGTATTCTATCAAAAGAAGGCAAATAGAAAATGGACATGGGAGCAACAGGTGGAAATCAAGGTATTACCTTATCATAAAAGCCGAGTAGGATTATACCCGGATAACTAAAATCGACATATTCACCCAAGAACAAGATTTACACACTTTACGACACTAGTCACTGTAATTAAACATTTTATTTGGTTTGAAATATAAAGAACGTATAGGGAATGTTTTCTTGATTATGCGAATGAGCTAATGGCAAAAATGTAAACCACTGTTGAGAATTAAAAAGCACAGAAGCTGCTACTGCAGCAACCTAGACATTTCCAGCAATTAATTGTAGAAAATTATTAATTTTCTGTACTAGATAAGTTTTTCCGTTTACTGTGGTTATTTTGAATAGGCTTTATCTTTATCTAATAACAATGCCTATAGTTTCGAATATAACATACTGTTGAAATTCGATACACATTGCACAATACAGTAAAGAATCAAGCAAATCATAATTGATACTAGGTTTCTAATCTCTTGCTTCTTTATTTTACGTTTGATTAATGTTGTATCTTTCATAATTATGCATATTGTAATACAGAATCATCTCACAGTGCAAACGAAATTAATGCATACACGCAGAATTTATGGTAAAATTGTTCTTAAGAAATATGATTGTCTAATCAAGAGAAGGTGTACAGTTTGAAGTGTTCTTCAGGAATATCGGATTTACAACCATTAATATCGGGAAGTTCGGGTATGTTGTTATCTGTAAACGATGAGTCAGCATTTTCGTTGTCCAGAGGTACGATAGAACCGGGTTTTGTATCCAGTTCGAGTTCCTCAATTTTGATCGTGTTGACTTGTTGAACAGTACCTGTAACAACTATTATACGTTTCTTCAGATTAGTGCCAGCATTAATCAGCAAAGTAAAACAGGTTATTTATATAAATACTAGTAACAATTTAACTGTTGATGCCATGTTAAACAAATGTGACATCAAAACGTGTACGTATGTTGTGTCTATTTATGTCTTCTCAAGAACCTCAAAAAATAAATATGGTTATCTAAAAGATAATAAACATCAAACAGATAGAATTTAATGTGATCTGAAAATGTTTCTTAAGCTGTTTCTTTTGGTAAAGTATTCATGTTTTAGAAGAATGTTCGAGAAGGACTGTTCAATATGCGAATAACTACAGTGTGCTCGCAGGTCGAGAATGTATTGGACTGCCTACGATTTAACTGCAGCAGCTGCTTGTATCGTTTTATGTGGTGTGTTGTGCATAAACTGTCATGCTCCAGGAGCAACTTAGTATTTTTTATCGGACTTATATTTGATAATGAAGCCATAAATTGTTATTGTAATTAGTAACTTTTGTTGCGCCGGTGTCTAATGCACATGGCATCAACCGATAGCACACCAAGACCCAGCCGTAATCAGGTCAATATCCAGTCCGTAAGACAAAGAGGCAGCCTATGGTGGATAAACAATTTTAAAGAGGTAGGCCTAAGTAAGATTTAGGTTTTGAGAACTAAATGACACAAGCAGAGCGGACAGACACACGAAGAGAGTTCCAAAACGGAGGTCTAGCAACCGAAAAGCTCGTTCACCATGAACAGTTCTTGATTTAAGTATAACCAGACAAAGATAATCAGGTGATAATGAGAAGTCTTAAGTGGCACACATACAGCATAATCAAGTAATTTTTAGAAAACAGAGTCGGCCATCTTACTTGGAAATGTTGTCGATCGCCTGCGCTGTTTGATAAAGTATAACGTCAATGAAACTACAACCAGGACGAGAACGCCGAAGCCCAGTAGTGAAAATATGATGATCTCTGTCATACCTAGGATTCGCAGCATAAAGATAGACGTTAATATAATCATTACAAAACTGTAACCAGGCAAAACGGTCAGTTGTTTTGGCTATTGTAATTCATGTGTATATGTATGCACCAATATATCTAGACACTTAATATAGCACCTTTTGGGTGCTTTTTCCCAAAGTTTAACAAAATACTGCGAATCGCAAAATGATGCGTAATGTATTAATATATCGATCGATTATTATTTTATTTTTAAATTTGATTTATTCATGATTCTGTACATGAAACTGATATTCACTATCTGCACTACTTGACCATGCTGGCTGATAGTACGATATCCTACTAAATAAATAATAAATAAGAAAGAGATAAATGACATGAATTTTTAAATTGTTACTTTATTAGAATATAGACCTACGACAGTGTAAGAAGAACTTCTCGCCTAGGATTATTGAATATGACAATTAACCGACTGTATGTAGGATATGCAGCCGAATAGCTAACTACGAAAACAAGCAAGTTGAAACAATTTGACCACTATGTATTCCCACGCCATAATGTTGAATTAGAATTACCTGGTCTATATGATGCTTCGGTATTTGGTGCGGTTGTTAAATAACCTGACATCTCTGCTGTGTCCCTGTTTATCAGGAGCAATGGGTCTTTAGTTGTTGGGTTTGTCGCACTGCTTGACAATGTCGACGCAACAGTCGATGCTTCTGACTGTATCTGACTGGTTTCTGACTGTATATGACTGGTTTCTGACTGTAATGGAGTGGTTTCTGATTGTATCTGACTGGTGTCTGACTGTATCGGAGTGATTTCTGACTGTATCTGACTTTTTTCTGAGGGTATCTGACTGGTTTCTGACGATATCTGACTCGTTTCCTCCGTCACGATATCAAATAACTGCGCTGAAGCAATAGTTACATCTGTTGATATAGTATGTGATTCCGCTGAAGTTGGAGATAACAAAGATGACGCACTACTTGACACCACCGAAGTATCGGATGACAAGCCTGGCACCACCGAAGTATCGGATGACAAGCCTGGCGTCGCCGAAGTATCGGGTGACAAGCCTGACACCACAGAAGTATCGGATGACAAGCCTGACGCCACCGAAGTATCGGATGACAAGCCTGACGCACTACTAGATACCTCTAAAGTGTGAGATGGCAAAGTTGATTCCGATGTAGTAGGAGCAAACGTTGATCTGGGCGATGACGAAACGGTTGATGTGCTAGACAACACCGTTGATGTGGCCATTGAAGTAGTGTCGTGGTGCAAAGTCTCATCTTCTAAGGTTGTTATTGACATTCTGGAAGTAGATGATGATGGCACGGTGGACAACTCAGATGATTCTCCAGTCTGCTTAGGCAGGGTCGTTGATGTGACCATTATAAAGCCAGATGTTTCATCAGTTATATCTGTATTTAAGATAATAAATTAACATGATTATATGACCACACAGTTCGTGCACGCAATTCATAGATTTAACAGTACAGGTCGTGCCAATGCACAACGCGATACATTCAACTTCGAAAAATGTTTAAAATCCAAAGATAAAATTGGGCATATCGCCTTAAGATCAAATAAAATCAATGATATGATGTTATGGCTGGACTTCTGCCGAATAATATGATAAACAACAAAAGGATACAAAATAAGAGCGAATAGCAAATTGAAAAGGAATCAGTACATGGACGTGTGAGTTCAATAACAAAATAATGTGATATCAACAGTAAGTCGCTTAAGCGTTGCAGAAATTTGTACAAACACACCAGGCCAGACTTCTCCCGAAGTGTCTGTTACCACTTCTTCTTCAGCAATATCTATAACAGCATTAACATCACTATTATTGCAGCAATCACAATAATTATAAGATTGATAAATAATGCATCACTGTCACTGCTAGCATCATAATCATCGTGCCAATACATTGCAAATGCAAGTGAGGTTGCCAAGATAATCTTACATTTGGACAAGATGAGTGAGAGACCTCTTCACAATTGAGACGCATCTGTAGGCCTATCTTAAGCATTGTGTCAGGGAAATTGTTAACTACTGTAGTTAACGATCACTGGCTAAACTACCGTTCAGTATTTAAAAATTGTTAACTACATTTCTAAGGTTGTCCTCCTATTTGCGAATTAGATAAACTTTGGCCTTGGCGAAGGTTCTATATCGTTACCTGTAGCGTTTCCACAACTGATTGATACGTCTTCTTTGTGGCCGCAATTGTTCACACCCCAGGAATTATGTTCACATTCATCGATGCTCTGCTCAGTTCCGACGCAGTTAACATCATCCAACCAGATTTGACCAGTTCCACTGCCATGACGATCGGCAATTAACGAACCTATGTAACTGAATTTAGAAACTAACAGCTACTGATCAAGAAAATAACAGTTGAAAACAAGAAAGTAACAGTTGGAAACAAGAAAGTAACAATTGAAAAAAGAAAGTAACAATTGGAAACAAGAAACAGTTGAAAATAAGATCGTTACAGTTGATAACAAGAAAGTAACAGTTCAACCATCTTTCATCAATTGTTGAAGTATTACCATTTCTGAGAAAAGCTATTTTTGACCCGAATACGCTAAAATGTGTTGCTCATGCGTGAGATACTAAAGGGTAAATATCAATGTTCTTAAACTTTATCTTCACCTAGGTCTATCCTTTTGCAACATCGCTAGCATTCTGGCAAAAGGTTAACGCAGTTGATCGTGCTTATATTATTATTTCTTAAAACAGGAAACGTGAGAATCGTCTGATTAAAAACACATTTGAAAAGTGACATTTATAAGTTTGAAGTAAAACCGCAAAATTTAATCTTTTACTCTGTCCAAAGCACTATTATAGTACGGTGCTGCTCCATTGCAATCACACTGATGCATAATGGATGTATGTATAGACATTTACCATAGCGCCTTCGATTACCTCACAAAAGCGCTGCCTGCTCCAGCCTAAGTGATATCAAAATTATTAAGAATAAAAGTTAATCAATGTTAATATACAAAACAAAAGCCTAAATGCACAATACGTGAAAAGTCGTAATATAAGTAACTGTACATTGTAAACTTAGGCCTACCCGAAACCAAGACTGGCACAGGCTACTCTGGCGCTGTCTTGGGTGAAGCCGTCGTCGCAGACAGTGCCCCAAACTCCAGCATACAGCACCTCCAGTCTTCCTTCTGCTATTACATTATCTGACGGAAACAGTGCGTTCACCAGCCGAAATTCAAGTTTGAAATCTCCTGCATATAGAAATGAGATTTATTTTAACAAAGGAGCAACATATAATTCGAGCAATTACTGGCATGCTACATTCTCGTATGCCCATGATTGCAGTGTCAGTGGCATCACCATCACCATAACCACCATCACCATAACCACCATCACCATCACCATTACCATCATCATTACATACTGAATTATAAAGCACAAGTTAATATAACTAAATAGGTTTAACTAGGCCTACATACCAACTGCACACAACTACAATAACATATACTCAATTACACATACATACATGCGTACATAAACTACATACATACAACTATGGTCTTACCACAACTGAGTGAAACATCTTTGTCATGGTTGCAATCGTGTGAACCCCATGGACGGTGGTTGCATTCATCCAAGTTCTGTTCAGTTCCGTTGCAATTGACGTCATCTAACCAGATCTTACCAGTTCCGCTGCCATGGCGATTGCCAACAGGCACACCTTTGTTACTGAAAGATAAACATTGAAAAGAAAGCATTGAATTCTTAAAGCAGTGTCTGCTTTTTTGGAAACAATACTATCCGGTGTTGCTTTTGTTGTTTTGTTCTATAGATAATATTTGGTACTCCAGGATGATGTGATCAGGTGAAAGATAATATTATAAATAACAATACTCAGTCAAGGGAACTACCAAATCGACAGAAGCCGCTAAGGTAAACCTTTTCAGATCAATTGTTCAACTCGCTATGAATCAATTAGTAATAGTAGCCGAACACTAAGCCACAAAGGGTGGGCCGTTTACCAAAAATCTACACTTCGGTTGCATTATAAACCCCTCCACACCCGAGTGGCACAGCTCGATTTGCATATAAATACATGCCGAAGGGTATTACATCCTAATGGTACATATTTACATTACTTGGCACGTCTTGGCAAAATGTTGACAACAGAATTAATATAAAATGGTAAATAAGGTCATGAAGTGTTTATAGCAATTGTAAATTGTAATCTTCTTCTTCTTTTAAGTTCTCCGCCCTTCGGCAGGTTTCAACTTCCAATGTAATCAGTAATTGTAAATTGACACTTGCTGGATATTAAAATATATAAATAGTCTTTTAAAATATTGTTTATTTTTTTCATAAGAAACCACTAATAAATCCACCTAATTTATGTTTCGAAAGAAGATATAAAGCGGTATTATCCTTTCTGTACACTAAATCTACTGTGATTCAAAGGCCGGTCTTTCAGCGCCATAATTATTAAAGGCCAATTGTGTGATCGCACGAATCACGTGCAGCTTTACTACATTAGAGGTAATTTACCTTATTATATCAAATTTTAAGAAACACATGTGGATAACAATATCTTATATATACATATTGAAACTATTTTTATACCCAAAACCGAGACTAGCACATGCCACGCCAGCGTTAGCATCGGAGAAACCATCATTACAAACGGTGCCCCAGACTCTCGCATAGTAGACCTCAAGTCTTCCTTCCGTTGTATTTTCACTTGGATCCAGTGTATTTACAAGCCTAAATCGCGCGTCGAAATCCCCTAAAATAAGATAATAAAGTTATTAAAGACACTTCGTTTCTATAATAATCATCGCTCATTGTCTTCTCTTCATTGTCTTTGTAGTTTTCATCCTCTCCTGCTCTCCCTCTCTCTCTTCCTCGTTGTCGTCCTCATAATCATCATTTTTGTCGTTGTTATCATCTTTGGTTATTGTTTTCATCGGGGCCAATAAACCTGTAGTCATTAAGCAACTGTCTCTAGTCATTAAGCAACTCTCTTCCTCGTTGTCGTCCTCATAATCATCATTTTTGTCGTTGTTATCATCTTTGGTTATTGTTTTCATCGGGGCCAATAAACCTGTAGTCATTAAGCAACTGGTATATACTTTTTTACTTCGACTCGATTGTAACTGCCAAGTTATTGTGTGCAGTTATAATTATGAGAAATAGAATTTTGGGACATAGAAGCAAAACACCAGAATTTTGAGAGGTTTAATTTCTACAAGACCTTTTGGTTTTATCATTATTACCTGGTTCATATCCGCAGCGTATTGAGACATCCTGAGTGTGAACACAGCTATGCAGACCCCATGGACGGTGAGCGCACTTGTCGATGCTCTCTTCTGTTCCAGTGCAGATTACACCGTCTAACCAGATACGACCAGAACCAGGTCCATGACGATTGCCAATAAAGGTACCAATGTTTCTGAATTGATAAACAAATCACTTGTGCTAATTCATTTGAGAAACATATATATGCAGTTTGTTCCATTGAATTGATGCCTATCGACGCTTTGGAATGCTACTTTGACCTAGGGCCTATGGCAAACCTAGTCTTAAGCTCATGCGAAGTGTTTTAAGAATCGCGTTGTTTAAAATGTTGCTATTGTTTTAACACTGCAACCCTGTTACATTGAATATCGCTGCTTTTCTGAAATCAGTTGCCAGACTAATGTAGCATCAGAACGCCCAAATAATATTATATTCCATCAAATTCATCGCTTGAAGCGAATCTATAGAAACGACAGCAAGAAGAAAAATAAACTGAAATAATAACACAAGTTACCCTAAGCCAAGACTGGCACATGTTACGCCGGCGCTGATATTGGTGAAGCCGTTACTGCAAACACTGCCCCACTGTCCAGCATAAAGGATCTCCACTCTTCCTTCTGTTGCATTTTCGTTTGAGAACAATGTATTGATGAGCCTAAGTTGTAGCGAAAAATCTTCCGCGGTAACTAAAAAATTATAAAACTGCAATTAAATTTAATTAGTTCCTCTTTAATCTATCGAAACATGGTCACCACTTCTTCAGTTAAGTGGTTGCGCCATACAATTGGTCATTATAAAAGGGTTTAGTGCTGGTGGAATAGGCCTATTAGTTTCGATTTTCTGAGCGAATATCTCTTTTCGATTATATATCAAATATGAAGCCAGCCGCTCGAGAGCTTTTAAGTTTACAGAAGCACAAATCCTTTTAAGCCTACCTGCAAACAGTGAATGAGAACAAGTGTCTAATTTAAAAGTAATAATAATTTTGATCGAGAATCATATACATAATATTTCATGTAAATTGTGACATGAGCGTCTTCTCCTCTCTACCTCTGTTTGCTAGCGATTGAGCCCCATTAGAATTAATCGTGATCTTGTGTTATCAGGTCAGAAGCATAACTGAGGAGTTTTCAGAAGAGGGTCTATATAAATGGGCAAACGATTACCATGACTAAATATGTGTTCAGTTGAAACTGTGGAACAAATAGAGAAATCGCCTGAACTCATAAACCTTTGGGAGAATATACCACAGTAGGTTTAAACGGTTTTACCTGTGTCATTTACACAACTTATTGAGACATCTTCGACGTGCTCGCAATTATGCGAACCCCATGAACGATGCGAGCATTCGTCGATGTTCTGTTCCGTTCCATTGCATATGACATCATCTGACCAGATCTGGCCAGAACCCCCAGTATGACGATTACCAATAAACGTACCATTGTTCCTGAATGGACACAAGACACATTTTCGCAGCTTACGAGAGGTGAAGAAATTATTGTCAATTTTTACGGAGTCACATTGAGTATGGTTGATAAAATAAACTGACTGTTGTACCGCTCATTCAGAATTCTTTCGTAAACACAAAATGAATTCACTACTAGTAACTGTTACATGATTATCCGTGATGATTGAAGCTTATACTTACATTACGATGAAATTCACATATCGTGTTGAAGAGAAACAAAATTAGTCTAGCAGGAACTGAACAGCTTCCATGAGATTATGAATTCGTGTCCGAATTATAATGCATATGATCTAAAACCCAATTCTAATTTTACCTAAAAAAAATTCGTTAACATTCATCTCTAAGACTGTTCAAATAGTTACGCGCGGAATACATCCTATTGCAATATGAGAATTACCCATATCCGAGTTTAGCACATGCCACACTTGCACTAATACTCGTGAAACCATCGTCACAAATGGATCCCCATATTCCAGAATAATAAATTTCCAAACGTCCTTCTTGTGGTTTTGGACCATAAGAGAAAGAATTGACAAGTCGAAGTTCGAAATCCTGAGTTTCTCCTAAGAAACAAGTTAGCATAGAGACAATAATTGTGTTTATTAGCTTAAAAATTAAAAGCACTGCCGACTGTTTATTAAACTTGCATATTGAAGTTGTGCATTTGTGAACGCCGCATAAGATTTGAAGGCGTTACCTATTGCGCTGTTTGTTTTTAACGGCTGCAAGTGCATTACATGATGTAGAATTTATGTTAATGAGCTAAAAGATATTTCGATCTCGGACCATTTCTGTCAGGTCTTTTTTTTATTCAGAATAGAATAAACGTGCTAAGTAGGCCTACTTAGCCTGAAGATTGCCTGTTTTCGTTACTTGTTCACGGTAACCAAACCCAATAATGATCTTTCGTTAATTTCGAATGGCAAATGTGGTTGTTTCACATTAAATTCATCCTGTGTAATTAGTACCTGATTTTCAGCTGAAATTCAGCAAAAGCTGTTATTCGCAGTGATAAGCGAAACTATTCTGCGCAGTATTTGGTACTCACCGCATCTGATAGAAACAGCTTTGTCACTGGTGCAGTTATGTACGCCCCATTGACTGTGCACGCACTTGTCAATGCTTGGCTCAATTCCTTTGCATATCACATCGTCCAACCAAAATTGACCAGATCCGCTGCCATGGCGATTGCCTAGGAACGATGCACCGGCGGTCCTAATACGTACAAGAAATAGGTCTACAACTCTACATAATATTATGTACCAGTATTTTGTATTCCAAATGCTAATCACAATACTAATAATAGTAGAAGATAACAGTAGGCCTTAAATGATGATTGTCATTGTAATTAGTAACTTCTATGACGCCAGTGCCTAATGCACAATGCATCGACAGTTGGCGCAATCAATGTGCAATCAGTGATTGAAACAGCTTTGCCACTGATGGATGAAGGAATGTATGACCACAGTTTATTGATGCTATAAAATTCTGAGGCTGCTAATTAAGCGCAGGAAAGTAAAAATTGCATATGATCCAGAAAATAAAAACTTATTGAATTGTTTATAAATGTATTACCCAAAACCAAGACTGTAACAAGCCACTCTCGCGTTAAAATGTGTAAATCCGGTGTCACAAACAGGTCCCCATCTTCCAGCGTAGTAAACTTCCAATCTTCCTTCTTTTGGATCATAAACAGATGAGAGCGAATTAACAAGTCTGGGAGTTGCTCCTACAAGTCAAACCAACAACACTGTGCCGAATTTAATGTATCGTTTCAGGAAATTCTTTATACATACGTTTATTTTACCAAAACAGAAACGAAAGACTAAGCAGAGAAAGGTGCAAAACTGGCGAACGTGATATCATCACTTCTATGATTTAATTTAGATAATTTATCAATAACTTAATCACGAGGAAGTGATAAAAGTTCAACATATTGTAACAAAATGTGTCATCACGAACACTAAGAGTACTGTTATTGTAACTTCCAGACAATAATCGACCAAAAATCTTCAAGAAATATGATTACAGGCTAGCATCCGTTCTTCTGGAGATAGGCCTACAAATTAGTCTATCTGAATTGCATAATCTTTCCTAAACGCGGTAGCTTACGTACCACAACTAACGGATGCAGTTTTTGCGTGACTGCAGTTGTAGGTACCCCAAGGCGAATGCTCGCATATGTCGATGCTCTTCTCCGTTCCATTGCAGATGACATTATCCAACCAGATCTGACCAGTTCCGCTGCTATGACGATTACCAATGAAAGCTCCGATAAACCTGATTTTAGGAAAGGAAAACTAAGCGCATAGTCGAAAAAGATTATAATACAAAATGATATCTCATTTGATTAGATCAAATTAGCTTAGATTAGATAAGATGCTTGAAGGTAAAACTCGGCGACTGAAATACTGATCTTCAATGGACACCGAATCTGTCGAAACTTGAGCAATTGATTTGATATGGATCCAGTGTAAAGCTGATCCCTCTGAATCGGCTTTTTGTGTGGCGGTTAGAAGTCTCAGGCGGTTAACAATGACAGGATGGACCTCGCCAATCAGCACTCCCTGCAAAAATCTTATCCTTCAAGCCGCAACTTTAAACGGTTTATTTCGTGAATCCAATTCGGCTGTCCATCTGCTTTCTCTTTAGCGACTGACCGCGCCTCTTATTCAGCTAAACCCCTATTGACGTCTGGCATTTAAATCCCATATTATTCATTCATTCTTCCAGCGCATATTTGGGGACCTGATTGTTTGTCTGAAACCAGCAGAGTAGACCACCACTGCGCAATTCTCCCCGTTGGAACTCGCTGTTCCATGCTCCCTTCCATTCTCAGGCAAGATACCGGTACTTATTCTTATCAACGATTGTGATTCAATAATGTCAGTTTTAATATTACTATTACCATTACTACTTTTGCGTTTATTCGGTAAAAGTAAAGCGAAATGGTCATATTACCCGTATCCCAGACTTGCACAGGCTACCCTTGCGTTCACATGGGTGAAGCCATTGCCACACACCGAGCCCCAGGTTCCGGCGTAGTATATCTCCAATCGTCCCTCTTTCGGATTATTGGTGAATGGTAGTTCATTGACAATTCTTGGCTTGGCTCCTGTTCAAATGTTTCAGACGAACAATGACATCTAGTGTACAAAGAATACATTTTAGATAATAAATTCTTACAATATAATATTGTATCACTAGGAGTATTTAACAACGCGATTCAGAACAAAATCTGTTTATACACCACAATTCTTTAACACATCTGTTCTTGAAACCACTTGAATAAGACATTGACTGCTATAAAAAGAACACGTCTTTGAAAGACAGGAACTAAACACAGAGCACCTAAACCATTCAAGCGCAGTAATGGAAATCCGTTTGTTATCCAATGAGTTGGCATCACTGACGATTGAATTTACGGTCACAGATTTCCTGAACAAAACTGGAGTCTTTTTGTGCAACCACAACGCAGTACAGCAATTCGTTTATAATTATTTTATGTATAATTGTGTTGTTATGTTTAAAAATGGCAATTAATATCTGCCGAATTACATCTATGGTGCTCTATAACATCAAGACAGCATAACGGTTAAATAAATCATATCATTTGATAATAAATCATTTGTGGATCGGGCTCACTTCATTTCCATTTTTAAGTAGTGGTACAGCAGTAGTGCTTTTGGTGGACTATCCTGGCTAATCGTGGGATCCCTGGTGTTCTGAGTAGGCTACGCAATAATTATTACAAGTTATTAGGACCTATATTCTGTTGTATCTCCCAGATGAATACGAGCTAATCGAAGATACAAGAGTTCATGACTCCAGCATATGCAATCCTTATCTGGAATCATAGGCGCCGACTCTTTAGGAGCCTTGGGTGTGAATGCACACAGAGAGAAAGTTAAGAAGAATTAGGACCTTAAATTCAATTTTTTGCATCTAAAGAGTAATCTCACACCTTGAGAAGTACAACTAGGCTATAACACAAATACCCAACGTAGCACGATCTCACAGTCACAGCCCGTACATAAATAAATAAATAATATAATTTATTTATTATTTAAAATAATGAATAAATAACACTGGAACGTCCGAACGTCACCGATTTCCAATGCTTTTTCTAACCTCGAACCCTTGACAAGAAAACAATTTTCTTTCTCCGATAATCCGCTAAAACTAACCTACCTAAGGGCAGGGGGAGCTGGAAGAGAGGGAGAGGGTAGGGTATGGGAATGGAGGGAGGACCCATGCACCCAAAGACAAAAGTAAAAGTCGGCGCCTATGTCTGGAATAATTTACCGCAACTAATCGAGATGGTTGTTTCTTTGGTGCAATTATGTGAACCCCACGACGAATGCATGCAGTTGTCGATCGTCTCTTCACTTCCGCTGCAGTTGACGTCATCCAACCAGATTTGACCGGTTCCGTTGCTATGACGACTACCAATGACTGCGCCAATATATCTGATTTAACAGATGAGCATTAATCAGAAACAGTAACAAAGCTCTTGGGTCAAATTAAATTCTGTTTAATAAATGGAATATAAATAAATGTCAAACGAAACGATCTCAACTGCTGAAGCAAATAGTAAGAAATGATCCAGAATTTTTGGCTGAGATAATTTTGTTCTTTTCGGTCAAATGCCAACCACAGGAAACTCGTTCTCCACATGATTAATTTTCATTGTTATGTGCTTAATATGATGCGTGTTGATGGAATTGATGTACAGGAACACATGGATATTATACTGATCTGAAATAGAGTACACCAGCGCATTAGACTGGCCATTCTGTACACGAGGATGATGCCGAGGAAGAATTCGGTTCAGGTGCTAATGATGGACAGGTGCATGATTATTTATGACGAAAACAACGATGGCAATGATGATGATGATGATGATGATGATGATGATGATGATGATGATGATGATGATGATGATGATGATGATGATGATGATGATAAAGATGTGCTGCTGATGATGAAGATGACGATACTGGTAATGATGATGACAATTATTATAGATATAGTATGGAGGACTACAAGAGCAAAACCATTTAAAGAGTCACACCCATTGACCGTCATGCGTGACTGCACTTAAAGAGGAAAACCTCTAATGTCTTACCCAAAGCCGAGACTGGCGCAGGAGACTCTGGCGCTGGCGTTTGTAAATCCAGCGGCGCAGAGAGAGCCCCAGACCCCAGCATAGTAGATCTCCAATCGACCTTCCATTGGTGCAGAAGCGTAAGACTGCGGATTAGTAAGTCGGACGGCGAAATCTCGAGTATGACCTGATAATACAAGGGAGTGATAAAAAATCGGTCTTCAGTTTCTACCGCAACACCAGGGTTATTATTGCAAATTGAATTGAATTGAATCCAATGTAATACATTATAGTATAATGTACATGTATTCCAATGTAATCGAATATAAATTAAATGTAATACACTGTAATCCAATGTAAGCTAGAGTAATATAATGTAATGCTATGCGTTCAAATAAAATTTCAAGGTAATACAATGTCATCTAAGGTTGTCTAATGTAATCCAGGGTCATCTCATATAAATTATGTGTAGTACATTGTAATCTAATGTAATATTATGTAATCTAAATGTAACTTAAAACGTAATTTAAATATGATACAGTGTATTCTAATATAGGCCTAATAATCTAATGTAATCAGGTGTTATCCAATGTAATCTAATATAATGTAAATATAATATGATGCAATCTATTCTATTTAAATTCTATTCTAATGACCTCCAAGGCATCAACTGATGATCGTTTCAAGTCATGGAACCCAAACGTAAGGATACGGTGCGTAGAAAAAATGGAGATAAATCCGTCAGTATTAACTCCAGGATTGAAATCTGTTGTAAATTTGTTGCCCGTCCCAAATAATCAAACTCAAAATGCAGTAGTGAGAGGAAATTCAACGTCATTGTGTCACACGCGGATCATTTCTAGATCTGAGTAAGCTGATAAGTGTAGAACTGACTACAGACGGGAGGGACGCTGATAAATTACAAAATGAAAAATGACCAGTCTTGAAAAGCCCCTTTATTGTTTAAGCAGTTAATTGTGAATTTTTATTAGTATAGTCCAGGTTAATTTGCAGTGGTTCTTCCCGGTTAATTTACAGTGGTTCTTCCCGGTTAATTTACAGTGGTTCTTCCCGGTTAATTTGCAGTGGTTCTTCCCGGTTAATTTACAGTGGTTCTTCCCGGTTAATTTACAGTGGTTCTTCCCGGTTAATTTGCAGTGGTTCTTCCCGGTTAATTTACAGTGGTTCTTCCCGGTTTATTTGCAGTGGTTCTTCCCGGTTAATTTGCAGTGGTTCTTCCCGGTTAATTTACAGTGGCTCTTCCCGGTTAATTTGCAGTGGTTCTTCCCGGTTTATTTGCAGTGGTTCTTAACGGTTAATTTCCAGTGGTTCTTCCCGGTTCATTTGCAGTGATTCTAACACAGACTACACGTCTTTTGACACACAATCCTCGTTCTGTTAAGTTATGTCATGAATTGTAGTCAAGACAATATTCTGTAGGGTCCACTTACCGCAACGAACTGATACATCTTTTTCGTGACTGCAGACGGGATGAGAGTTAAATGGACATATGCCGAGGTTCTTTTCAGTTCCATTGCAACTGACGTCTTTCATCACAACTGGACCAGTTCCAGCGCCATGGCGATTACCAATGAATGTGCCAACATGTCTTGATTTATTAGAACAGTGCAATAAATAGTTTTAACAAGCAGTTAAAGATCCAATATGCAAGATACACGAGCACTATTATTATAATACCCAGGGCAGACAATTTAATGAGGAAAACATTTCTGACAAGAATGCTTTATTTTGTATAAACTGTTATGTAAACCAAAGTGCGGTATAAGCAGTTGGTATTAATAAAGAATATATTTACTTTACTTACAGTCTCACTTATAAATTTTTAAGATCTGGCGATAGGCTCATATGCTGTGCGAACAAGAATAAATAACGCGAGGAAAGCACTATTTTTTTTAGATTAATACAAAACCATTATTTTATTTAGTCCACGAAAGTAATACTACTTCTCAGCCAACCCCGTAAATTTAATAGTAGATGCAGTCTCTCAAAAGTTCACACAAAAGTTCAAAATTACGGGGTTCCCTGACACCTTTAAACACATTTAAGGAGGCTATGGCATTATGTCCTCATGCCGAAACATAACTATGTGATGCAAACGATCAGTTTTAAGTCATGGGATTTTACCCAATACAATTTATTTGCTGCAATAAAGAGAAATTGCAGATTTACCCGTATCCAAGGCTTGCACATGCAACTCTGGCACTCGCACTCGAAAAGCCATCGGAACAAACAGTGCTCCACGCTCCAGCATAATAAATCTCCAGTCGACCTTCGTCAGGATTGCTCTCGGTCGATAGAGAATTGATCAATCTCGGAGTCATTCCTAAACGACATCATGTTCACAACGAAATGTCAAACGCGCCAACGAATTATTTTAATATCAGATAGATGGCAAATTGTAACCGAACTCAAATAGGGCCTAACAACTGCTTGTAGACGATGTGTAGATCACAATTAATACTATGCAATTGAGCATTCACATTGACAGCATATAAGATGTCGCTAAAACGTTAAAAAATAATGAAATCTGAAACAAAGAAATGAAGAAATCAGTTCAGAGATCGGTGTTAACCTAATCTCATATCGAAAATTCTAACATGCCGTTAACATAACGCACTGGGCATCATTCGCTGGCCGTTGTTAAGTAAAACCCCGTTTCAAGTATAGTCCTACAGGATTCCAAGCACATACCTATACCAACATTCCAAAATGTGGATTAGCTTGGCTATCCCGAAAAGTTTAACCCTTCAATTAATTATCCTCCGTATACTTACTTTAGATGGTTATCTATCTAATGGAGCAAATTGAGATTAACCTTTCGTCTGCCTACACTTACCGCAACTGATCGAGACATCATCTCGATGATCGCAGTTATGCAATCCCCATGGACCATGTTCACACTTGTCGATGCTTGGTTCAGTTCCACTACAGACTACATCGTCTAACCAGATCTGCCCAGTTCCGTAACCATGACGATTGCCAACGACTGAACCAACGTATCTAATTGGATAAAAAAAATAGTTGCTAATTAATAATTATAAGTGACACTATATATTTATCTGATATTTTAAAATATAAATAATAATACTAGGCCCTATATTTAATGTAAAATTGAAGCTGATTGAAACATGTCAGTAAAACAATTCTTTATAATATACAGTAATATATGAATAACTGGATAATATTGCCATAATTCAGAATTAATTAATATATATGAACATAAAACACTCTAATAATATTACTATAGATTTTTATAAGTATTTATGAATACAAATATTAATTTTCAACTAATTAAAACTTCCAGAATATCAATGTTCAGTCCTGTGTCAAGTTTTCCATGTTTTTGGTATATAAAATTAACGTTACTTTTTAGGTAATGTAGGTATGTTTTGTAGCGCCTGTTATGCTGGCTAGACAATTATTACCATGTATTTTAGATGTATTGTGCATAAACAGAGCATTCTGAGTTAGGCCTACCCAAAGCCTAGGTTTGCACAAACAACTGCAGCGGTGACATTTGTGAAGCGAACATCGCAAACAGTGCCCCAGATTCCCGAATGTTGAATCTCCAGTCGACCTTCCATAGGATTGCTTACGGTAGATAGCGAATTGATGAGTCTAACGGCATCGTTTCCTGTAGCTCCTAGAAAAGCGGACGACAATAACGATACTAGAGTGTTCGATATAAGCGCATTCGCCACAATGGATGTAGATTGTGTAAAGGCTCAACAAAAGACATAAATTCAAAACTCGGAGCCAATGTAAGTGAGCAGTATCAGCATATAGGGGCCCTATATATATATATATATATATATATATATATATATATATATATATATATATATATATATATATATATATATATATATATATATATAACAGTGTCACTCTTCTTCCCCGGAAAGACCGGCAAGTAGATAAAAGTAGACCTAAATGTGGTTTCTTGAAGAACTTCCTTTCTGTGAATCAGCTTCCTCTTTAAATACAGTTCACATGCACTGAGTGTCTCTAAATACACCGGAATCCCAGGTTGACACTCCTTTCAGAAACATATGTTCTGCTCCTCTGTTATAACTTATAAGCACTCCTGTAACTTAACTAACTGGCCTGTAACAATATGTTTAATATGTTCCATTGTTCCTGTTTACGTTACCACTTCAATTGCGTTGCAAACGAAACTCATTCCTTACCCCGCAGCATTTTACATTATCTAGCATGCATCTCTAAGCAATGAAATCCAACACCATGATATATGAATGGATAGTGTTTCTCGTTAACATTTTACGTTGCTCAGCATAATAACTTCTACCGCGCTGTTAGAGTAATGCATAATTCATCAAATGATTGCGATGCAACTAAGTATGAATGCCATAGTCAAAGTCAAGGTGGGAGACTTATGAATAAAGATTGAGCTTAAGGTCTACTTATGTGAAGATTCTATTGAATCCAGCGTTTAAATTTACCACATCGAATTGAGACGTCTTCGTGATGACCGCAATTGTGCTTTCCCAACATTTGACGTTTGCACCTGTGTATGCCGTGCTCCAACCCAGTACATATCACATTATCCAACAAGATTTTACCCTGTGATGCCGGATAACGGTTGCCGATAAACTCACCGACGAATCTGATGATGTATATGAAAAGACAAGTTTGAATAATGCTACTCAGCAAATTCGACACTCTGTTGATACTTAAAGGTGCAATATTATGTAGAATAGAGAAGCAATTCAAATGAATGAAAATATAGGCCTACAGCTAATCTGAGAGTATTTAGTCTATGAATGCGTGCTTAAGAAAAGTAAGTTAATTGGCTACATGCTGTATGACGTTAGAACAGTTTTCATGTGCTTCAAGTTCCCATAAAATAATACCCTTAAATATTCTGAAGTCTTATAAGAATTCGACATAAGCTTATTTTGTTATTAAGACTGAGTGAGTAAGTAACTATGCAGACTTTGTTTGAAAGTAGAAAACCAATAACGTTAAAGAGCATATGGGTTAACAAGTGAGTTTACTGTTCAAACCGTTCACTTTTTAAATGACTAACCTTGATTAAATAAGATAAACAGGAGAGAAGACTTACGTAACAGGTCACGTTAATGTTGTCAGCTTTAGAATTTAAAATCGAACACCAAAGCAATGTGCTTTATGCACTATATTGGCATGAGCGACGCGTTATATCAATATATTTATTATAGGCCTATATGTGGCGATACAAAAAGAAATATGCATCACGCTTTTTGACTGAAAGACTAATATCGTCATAGAACATTTAACTGGATAGAGTAAGTGAAGACCCTCTTCCTGAGAGCTCAGCATTAATTATAGCCTACATTAAAATGTATTACCTGACTTATTAAACCAAGTTAAGAAGATGTAGTACGAATTACCCAAAACCAAGACTAGCACAAGCAACTTTTGCGCCGTCATTGGTGAAATAGTCATCGCAAACGGTTCCCCAAACGTTGGCATAATAGATCTCAAGGCGACCTTCTGCTGTTGTTTCACTGAGCGGAGAATTTGGATTTACTAAACGCACTGAGAAATCTTCAACGATTCCTAAAACATTCATCATCATCGTCATCATCATCATCATCATCATCATCATCATCATCATCATCATCATCATCATCATCATCATCATCATCATCATCATCATCATCATCATCATCATCATCATCATCATCATCATCATCATCATCATCATCATCATCATCATCATCATCATCATCATCATCATCATCATCATCATCTTCATCATCTTCATCATCATCATCATCATCATCATCATTCCATCATCATAATCATCATCATCTTCATCATCATCATCATCATCATCATCATCATCATCATCGTTGTCGTCATCAGCATCATTATCCTCATGATCTCGTCATGATCTCCGAAACGTAATTTTGCCGTTTCCACGATTCTATGGTAATTGTCCTGGGCTTGAGCTTGTCTCCAGGAGTACGTAGGCCTATTTCTGACATCTGTGTAACTCAGGTTTAGTTGGTGAAGATTCACCCTACCGGTCTCAGCTGTACACAGGAAGAAGGCAGTATCTAGGACATAAAGAGAAGGATGTTGTGACCTGCCGAGTATACGCACTCCAGATTACCCGGTTAAAGTTTGAACGTCAGAGGAAATGAACGCCGTCAGAACTCAGGTTCGCTGCTGCCACCAGTCTCTACCCGAGGTAAGTAAACCATCCTAATAATAGCCTACATAATAAATTCATTACTAAGCACTGGAATTGCTACATGAATAAAGTCAGTTTTAAATGAACGCCGGAGACTGAACAAAAACTACTTTCACAATGTATTAGTGCCTTCTATGGCACTCTTAATTTTACCATACCAGTACACTAACAATGATACAATACCTATAGATTTAAGGCATTGACAACACATACTCAGTAAGCTTCGACGATTTCTAAAACACTACAATAATCTAGGTGGATAAAGTTGGTTTAAATTGAACGTCAGGAAAAGAGCGACAAACGTTCTTCATGGTAAATTAGTAGGCCTACCTTAAGTTACATTTCGATTTTACAATTTCCTAACAACTAGTATTAATGTAGCCTATCTATAGATTTCATTAATCGTCATACCTGGTGCTGAAGCTGAATTATCGATCACCGTTATAACTAGAAACAGCGAAACCAATGACCAATTTCTGAGTATAATTTTACTCATTTTACCTGCAGAAGATAAAAGAAATACTTTAGTAAAATGTAAAAAGTACGCTAGTTAAAGACTATATTAGCCAATTAGTTTTACAACGATCATTAGCACTATATTTTATGTTTACAAACCTATTCGCGAGACGTCATGAAAAAATGAACCCTATAGTTATTGAGCACAGATTGTGCACAGGAAACGAACAAAAGTAGTCTGAGCGACAATTCTAATACCTATTAGTTTATTTCCATACAAACAACGCTTCCAGTCAGGAAAGTCTGCGTAGCCACTGTAAATCACAGATGAGACAGTCAATTATCTGAGATTTTATTAAACCATGCAACAAGACTTCACAGTTCTCCTAACACTGGGGGATATCGGACAGTATCAACCGTCACATGACGGGCATCCTGAAATCGTAACTCTCGTCATGAAAGGAATTTGAGAAAGTCGTAAATACCAGTTGGCTAATTATACTATCAGGCAAACACATGTCCTAAACTAGTTAGCGCCTTCGTTACTAATCTAGATGGAAAATCTGACGCTATTCGGCTAGATAAGACTTAGCCAGAATCTGTAACTCAGATTCATCTATCTGAACACAGCACACAATCATACGTTAATAATAAAATATGTGGCTGAACAGACCCCACACAGTCAGAAACGTTGATACTCGTAAAACACGTTCAGAAGGTATTTAGCTTGTATGCGTGACAGTGTGTGTATGTGTGTCTGTGTGTGTTTGTATGTGTGTATGTCCATAATATGTATAATTATCTGTGTATGTACACACATGAATACATACATATTTAAACTGTAGCAGGTTGTATTGGGGTGTGGAGTAGGCCTATTATTATAACAGCTTTAGGTTTAAAAATGTTCTAAGCTATCTGACATCGATCTCAGTCGGCGACGAAATTCAGTGGAAGAGATGAATAACTGGTGAAGAAAAACGATTCAAAAAGTAAGAAGACAGTATACAGTTTGTCCCCGAAATTTTGAAGAAACACCCAAAAGGGCAACAATTTTTTTCCAATTCTTTTTTGACCAGATCAGTTCAAAAGTGTCCCGTGTCCCCCACCCGTCAAATACGATCGCCGCCAGTGATTATACATACATACATAATAGGCTTAATGAAAATGTGGGTAAAGGTCCTTACATTGATATTGCAAAGTACATTGGTATCTGGACTGACTTTTATGCAGCTGAATTTTGGACGAGTCAAAAGCTATGCAATCTATGACCGATCCGAGTTAGAAGCTCAAGAAGGATATTCTCTTTAGCCACGAATGCAGGATGAATGCTATAATTGCTTATGACCTGCTGGCATTTTTAAACTCAGTTTTCGATCCAAACCTCGGTAGCAGGAAGTTCAGGACGATGCAAGTCTAGATAAACATAGCTGCGTTCAACTTTTAGCTGGGCAGATGTATTATCGGGACAAGTCCAAAATTATGCAATTTAAGCATGAACTTCCTCATTGACAATGTTACGAAAGTGGACAACTAATATACTCCCTCATTAATTTAGGCCTGCCATTAAAATTTAGAGGGCTAATAAACGGTCCCTTTAAAATGACATTAAATTTGCACGTGCTTATTGTTGCTAAGCTGATACTGGCTTCAATGAATTATTTTCGATGTGACAGTCGGGCAGTAGAGCTGTTGTCTATGAACCAATACTAAGGCAAACAATACAATTTTTGATACACTGCATTAGAAACTCCTTGGACGCGTAGTCTTCTTGTCAAGACTCCTTTTGCTGGGGCGGAAGCACGATCAGAGCGATCCAAAACAGAACAACATGATTAGCTATCTCAATGCAGGTTTTGGAGTTGGCAGGCTTAACGTTTTTAAATGAAACATCATTTTGTAACAAAGTTTTAATTTGAATAACAGGCTGTGAAATTCAATGACTACAATTACCGTCAGTTCAATAACAGTAAATCAAATGTTCGAATTACTAATTCTAGTATGTATGCATGCGGCATATTTCTTCGTAATTGCATTAAACAATTATGACATAAAAATTCAGACAAGAAAATGGGTTTGAATGGCGCCTGATTATTAAGCCTAGGGGGCCTAGTTTTAGATTAGACTATTGTTGAGGCTCCTGGAATTATGCGATTTCTACATGTAAACGTGTAAACTACGTAGAAAAAATCCCAGTCACGAAAGTCTAGAGCACAAGGGACAACGCACAATATCACTTGAAATTTCACGAGCTCGGTATGTTGCAGTTACAAGTTTGTTGTATTTTGATGTTTAAAACAAAAATAGAAGCATTTCATTAGTTTCTGAGATTGTCAACTTAAAACCCGTTCATCCTGGGCCACTACTATCAGGTTTTGGTAGTAAATTTGGTGCCAAATAGGTATAATAGCATTGTAATTGAACGTTGACTTATGGAATCCGCTGTGATTTTTGCCTTTGGTTTGCTGATCTTGGTGGATGTAAGGTGATCCAAGTAGAGGACAAATTGCATAATCCCGGAGTCTTCTTATTGCATGCTAGACATTAAGTCACTTAGTTCTACATCTTCATGCACTTTAGTCATGAACAGAGTGGTCAGCGTAACCACACAAGTTTCTTACTCGACAGGAATCAAATAATAAAAGTTCAATAAACGAGATAAATGCAATGCTACAGAGTGAATAGAAATTCTAAGATAATAATACTAACTTAATCTAATATTAGAAGTTATATAGCGCCATTATAATAATGATTTAGACGGAATTCGAGTCCATTCTGGTGCTGGTTTGCAAGGCTTGTCACACGTCAGTCGCTAAGATCTTCAGAAGTTCTGGATCTGTGTGATCAGCGGATTCATCGTGAGTCGTAGTGTTAGGACTGTCAACAGTCGGCACTAGTGCTGCATTGTTGGTATATTCGTTCGCAGCGTTTTCGTTCAATTTACGATACTTTAGGCCTATAACTACAAAAGTAGCATCTCATTCTTACTAAAACTACGAAAACTACATCATTTTTAAAATAAACAATTGCACAAGAACATCGTAAATGTGCAATCAACTGGTGAGGCGCAAATTTTGTCTATTTTACTTTTTGGAATGAAGTATGGTGTAACTCTGAACAGTAGGCCTAAATATAGATGTAGAAGCGTATTTATTGCAGAAAACTACAATGCACGTCTTCAAATTAACACGCATCTTTAATGTACTTCATGAATTCCAGAAGTATAATAGCTTTGCGGTTGTATTAATTTCAAGACTGCAAAATTTAAGATTGATTGCTAACGGCAAGACTCTACCAATGATGCTTGTAACACGGCCTGAGATCCTAACAATTTCGAAACCTAGAGGCATATGCAAAAACTCAGCAATTAGCATCTGAGTTAAACAATTACACATTTTCTCGGAAAGTTTTCACCCATACGCACACCTATCTAGTCTTGGGAGGGGGTTAGATGAATGGTAACACTCTTGCTCGAGGAATATAGGATCTTAGACACCGCGGTTCCATACCCACAAGCAACCTATAGGTCGATTCAACCTTCCAATTCCTAGGAAGCAGCTGTAAGATGAGCGGGCGCCAAACAGGCTGCCAGTACGTGTGTTCGTAAAGATCTTGATAATTGTACTATCATATGTTTCAATGTTACTTACTGCGGTTTGTCAATAAACACGAATATATTAATTTATATATTATTACATAAAATGTTAGGTCGGAAAAGCTTTTATAATACGGAGGTCAAACCTGTTGATGATGTTGAAGCTGATTTAATGCGATATTTAATCAGAGCCGATGTCATTCCGATATTGAGTGTAAAGCTGACACTAAGCACTGCAGCTCACACCAGAATAAATAAGAAATCTGAAGCAATATCACAAAATTCAAACACTCGAATATGTTTGAGAAGAAATGAGTAATCCCTTACACTGTTTGCTACATAAAACGGATAAAAGAGTTTATAATAAGGCTATGCTTGTTAGAGGCCTACTTTTAACTTTGCTTGGTAACTACTCTGAACAGGCAGTGGAAACTCTCGTCTTACTTAAATTTAATTTTAATTAAAAACCCCAATTTAAGCTCTTTGGAGCTCATTCAGTTAGGCCTGGTAATCTTTTTTTTACCGTAATGCCTATTTTAAAACATCAATAAAAGTTATATCAATTAATTAAAATCACATTATCCTGTATTTGAACAATAATGTATATGATATCATTACATTACTGCATATATGTTCTGCTATAAGACGAAAACAAAAACGGTTGGATAATGTTGAATTAATGGACACATGTCATTTTCGATGAGGTAATGATGTTAACTTCAGTTCTGCTATGGCGAACCAGAGTCTTCTTCGGATCAGTATCGACTGTCAGTATTGAGGAAGTTCTTGGCCGTCGGCGCTCTATAAATTCGTCTGACATCACAGGCCCGGGAACTTGTGGCTCCGGACGTAGAACATCCAAAAGTTTAATTCTAGAATGATCTGTCGGCGAGTGTAAACGTGTGCTGCTAGTTCTTCGTTCCTCCCAGAGTCAGAGTCATTCTCTATTTTTGGCGTAGTTCCAACCATGAAAATTCTGTCAAAGCGTTACTGTGAGGCTTTAAAAAAGCGCTATAAAAGGTCCACATATTGAAACACAAACATACATAATTATAAAAAGTAACTTGCCTTTGTCAGAATCATAGGCATGCTGAACCGTTGAATCTGATTCCCATTTACTATGGGTTGAGTCACTGGTGTCGTTCAAGGGTCCTTCTACACATAGCATGTCAATGGTATTAATAGCATTATTACCGGATATGGTTGCATATATTATTATTATTATTATTATTATTATTATTATTATTATTATTATTATTATTATTATTATTATTATTATTATTATTATTATTATTATTATTATTATTATTATTATTATTATTATAACCAACAAACTCATATGCAGACGAATTGCTAACTGTATCTAGGGATTCTAAGCTATAGACCGACATTCAGTCCTGGCTGCACGGTCGCCTTGTTGTTCAAATCCGAGGTGCCTAGAACAGAGAGAGAGTTTCCAGTTTGCAAGGCAACCGACAGACGCTGGAGCAGATGGCTGGTCTCGCGCTGATCACCTGTAGCTGCTTTTATCTTGGCACCAAGTTCTTGGACAAACTCCAGCGACTCGGCATGCCAGCTTCCTGTGGTTTCGACTGCAACAGGGACGAAATGATGCGATTGTGAGATGGCAGCATATTTGTTTTCCTTATTGTGGGCTGCTTTTTCCGCTGCGGCACCTGCATTTTGCGATGTTATATGCTGATATGATGCTGCGAATGTATCTGGCACCGTGACATCCCAGGCTAAGCATCGACCTCTGGCCCAAGGTATTATAGTGACTCCATCAGGCCTTTTTCCGTCAGCTCTGGAGAGGCCATTGGGCTCTTTGATGGCCGGTATTTTGGCTCTGATGAAGGCCCGCCAAATCACGTCATTGATCATGGCATGTCGTTGTTGCCTTCCAGTTCCCTTGATGCAAGAAAATCCGTGATGGCCATTGGATTCTACTATCGCCCCACATTTACATGTGTGTTTTTCACATAACGCAGTGCCCAGCCGGATGCCGGCTGCTATTCTCAGTACTTCTCCTGGCATCCGTAATCCTGCGATTGTTATGGGTAGTGCTTGAAGCCAGTCTCCTGAGTGTGGTGATTGTGCAGCTAACAGTCTGGCTTTGGCAGTAGAATCAGTAGCTCTTTCTGAAAGGCCTTCAAGTGCACGCGATATCAGTGCGCTGTCCCATTCTCTTTGTACATGAGCCTTCTGTTCGATGGGAGTAGGCGCGTTCGATCTCAAAGACCACGAGCTAGAAGCCTCCTCTACCAATGGATCTGCGACCGTTACGGCGACATCGTGCAGCAGTTGGTCTTGAAGGCTTCGCGTGCCAGCGGCTGATGCCAAAAAGGCGGAAGTTGCCAGCATATCGGCACTACGAATCCCAAGACCACCGTTTCTCACAGGCAAAGATGCCTGGATCCATTGATCGTCGCTCATGTGAATGTTAAGAAGGCTACAGAGTCCTGTTCTCAAGACTTCGTCGAAGTCGCATAGAAGTCCTTCGTTTAGGAAGCAGGCTGATGTTCTTAATATGTATAGCAGCTTCGGTATGCTTAAGCTGCACCTTAACAGGGTGAAAGAGTCGTGTGGGTGTAACATCTCAAGTCTTGTGATGACTTTCTCCAGATCTTCAATCTTTTTCTGAATGGATGTATCGACAGCTCTGCCTGGTAGTAGCGGTGCTCCCAGCAATGTCAGATCTTCAACGGCCACATATTCAAACTCGGCGAAGGTCTGATTATAGTTTGCTTCATCGTAACCTCTAACGGATGCTTCGCATTTTGCTCGATTCAGCTGTAGACCATACATTGGCGCGAGTTTCTCTATCAAGCTGATGTCGTACTCGACTTTATCAATCGGTCCAGCAAGAGTGAGATCGTCCATATAGCCAATATTCAGTGGGGTTGTCAGACTTTCGAGAAGTGGATGTATCGTCAGGCAGAACTCCAGTGGTCCTAAGGGATCGCCTTGTTGAGTCCCTTCCTCTGACAGAATGGTATGCTGTTTGGTCTGTAGCTGGGGGGCGTAGGCATAGTTGTCGAAATTATTATTATTATTATTATTATTATTATTATTATTACATGTGATTATTATTATTATTATTATTATTATTATTATTATTATTATTATTATTATTATTATTATTATTCCGGATATTTCTATAGCGCCTCTCGAAGTCAACTACTACTCAGAGGCGCTCCCGACTACAGCATCTGATACTGTGCCGGAATTTTCACGCCAAAGCGCCACGAGCAATTGCGAGTGAAGGACTTGCCCAAGGTCCGTACGCAGCGACTAGAGTGGGATTCGAACCTGCAACCCTCCGGTCACAAGGCGCCGAACTTACCACTGAGCCACCACGCCCCATATATGTTCAATAATTATATTACTGTTACATGTGATTATTATATGTGCACTTTATTCAGCAAAAAGGCAGCCGACGAAAGCAGAATCGAAATATAGAAATTTTAAACTATGGCTTCATTAAAGATGATTGTTCTGTTTCTGTGTCCTTCAACTGTGCATATTATCTCTGACATATACACACGTGAGTATGCACTGCATCCAGACTACTGAAACACTGTACCCAAGAAACTTATTATAATTTTAGAGTACCTTTCATGGCACAGAAGAACTGCTTATTAAAATCTCTAAATGTCCTAATATGACTTACTCTGTTGGACGGTGATAGACTTGGACGCTTGATATTTCGTGCCTCTGATCACATTGAATGCAGTGCACGCATATGTTCCATTGTGATCAACAGTTATTCTGGAACCGTTGACGTGGGTGCTTGTTGCTTCTTCAAACCACTCATACTCAGCAGGAGGGTTGGAATGTACATGGCATATTAGCACCTCTGAGAAGTCGATATATTTATCAAATGCACCAACGATTGTCATATTGTCGGTTTCTGGCCAATCTAGCAGACAATAAATAAAATTGTCATAAGTAGTAGGCCTATGCTTAATTTAATTAACAGATTATGTCTTAATGAAAAGTACGTGAAAAGCATAAATGTATTACATGTAAACTGTGAATACAGTGAAGAGTATATAAAAAGTAAATACAACAAATATTGAAGCAAATATAGCTAAATTTGGAAGAAAATATCGGCTGTGAAATTTGCATAATGTATTTGTAGAATATTTTCACCGTATCTTAGATGTGTGACGCTGCCTGGGTCGACAGTCTACCATGAATGCTTAGTTGAAAGTACCCTTTTTGTCTGATGCCTAAGTAAACTGTATATTGTACAGTGCTTTTTTCAGCCGGAACGCGCCGGTACGGCGTTCCGGCACCTTTTTTCAGCTACTAAAAAATAATTTATTTATTTTAATAATAAAATCAATTAGTTAGTTATTTTAATTTCATTTCTTTTAAAGTCAACTTGTCATATCCGTCTTTTGGTATTATTCTAGGCTTCTTACTGAGCTACTTACTTTACTGGATACAGAACGTGTAAATCACATATTATGAAAATTGGAAGATTGAATATATTAAAATCTGTCAAAATTACCATTAAAGTTAATTAACTTTTATTTTGTATCAACTTGTGTTTGTATTAACTTAAATGTTTTGGATTTGGCCACACTATGTTCTATTTCTTCATCAGAAGGCTGTCTTGTTGTAATAGTTATGTTTTTTTAAATAGGGCTTGTGAATGACACATGTAGTGGCAACATTGATGATAATAAAATGGCTATACAATTGCAGCTAAAAACTGCGGGACTTCACCAGTAGATTTATTGTAACCTGGCCAGCTGACGCTAGCATGTGCATATTAGTCTGACTTTTTGAGTACATTCGTCAGAGAGGAGTTATTTGGGCACCGTCGACAAAAGCTTTGAAATTAGTTTTGAAAGCTTTTGAAACAGCAGTTGAGTACCGATAATGGCCTTAAAGTAATTTAAATAATTCCCAAGAAACATTAAATCACTACCTACAGAAATCTGTCAGACAATAATGTTTCAGAACTGGTAGAAGATTCATAAAATGTCCTATATAATAAAATCGCACACATACAAGCACTTCGTACGCTATACATGTAGGCTGCTTAAAATTACCGGTGGCACATATCAATGTGCTGTTTCGTAAAGTAAGACTATTACGACGGCACTGATTTACTACTAGCTTATTGTGCATGCTAGTAATTTATAATTATTTTTATTTTTGCGACATACATTTTGTCTATGTTTCCTGAAACACTTACAGAACACCCACCTTCTGCAGCTCCGGAGTCCACGGTCTTCATAAAAGCGAGTAACAGGAAAACGATTGATGTTTTCGATGAAGCCATTGAAGGCATTTCGTTACCAAGAACAAGCAGATAGGAACAAGTAGCCTATTAAAATGTTGTCAGTAATGCAGTAGATCAAACAATACTGCCAACGCATATGAGATTAATCAACGGTTCATAAGCAGTCCAACTTAGACAGCTGAAGAATCTTAGAAATGTTCATGTCATGCCACGGTGTCTGTAGAACTGCATGGAACTATGACTCTCTCTCACATTTAAACTAGATGATGTTAGCCGGAAATAGGCGATCTGTGCAACGCGGTAGAAGCATTTGCTAGCACAAAGACCGTCCTGTAAATCTTGCTCATATCCCTTCTTTCCAACACCCTATGCTGCGTCCTCTGATAGAGATGCAGCGATCATATGGGTTAAATTTACAAATTTATCATCATTAATATCTCAAAAATGGAATTTAAGCTATCATTTTCAATAATTTTAACCCTCAATGGGCCCATGGCAGGAGTTGCGTTCCAGGTCCTTGGGGTTCAAACTGCACCCCCTATTTGTTTGAGAATATAAATCAAGGATACGCTCTGTCTACCGGTAATCGAATACCATGTATTTTATATAAACACACTGTTCAATGTTTTCTCCAAATGACATATCTAAATAGTTCAGTTACATACATTTGTCACACAGTACATTTGATATATATATATACAGAGTGTGCCGGACAAGCAGGCCTACAGCACTTATATTCCACTTGTGGGGCGTGGTGGCTCAGTGGTAAGTTCGGCGCCTTGTGACCGGATGGTTGCAGGTTCGAATCCCACTCTAGCCGCTGCGTGCGGACCTTGTAGTGTAACTTCAGGCAAATAATCTCCATCTTCACTATCATCGGCATCACCTTCAGCTACACTGTCTTCATCAACTTCTGTATCCTCTTCCATAATCAGTCGAAGAGCTTCAGCTGTGGAATACCTAGCCATGGTGTTATTTATTTTCTAATACTTGGAATGTAAGCAAAACAAAATGGCTGACATCTAAAAAGGTCAAACTAATATCAGAAAGTGTTCTAAAATATAATAACATAAAAAATTATTGCAGTAATTAGCACCAATTACCTGAATTTGTTCATCATATCAACGTCATAATTTGGGGGTGCAAATTGCACCCCAGAGAACCTGTGTTGGCAAAAATTGACGTCAACTCCCGGTTCAATTATGTGCAGAAAAGTTGATGGAATGTATTGGAAACTAAAGCGTATTGTAAAAAGAGGTCTTGCTTTCGAAGGCAATAGAATGACAGTATGTATAATTTATGACTAAAGTAGGTCTTAAAGAATAGCTAGATAATTTCTGTGGTGCGCTGGCCATCAGGAAGCAAATTTGGAATGTAAACTTAAACCTTAGGTAAAGTCGCGACCGAACTATTCGGTCAGTTAGGCTCACATCCTGTTGGAGGTAATTAAGTCTATCTCGATTCTACAGATTCGACACTTTTCAGATCATTAGGTCTACAATCACAAAAGTCTCAACCAACAATAATGTGTTTTGATCCGCTGGCATTATATGAACGGCTACAGTAACAACCAGCTTCAGATAAGACATTAGGTCTACTGATGGTAATACTATTGAGTCTAATCTTTAATGTACAAATGCAGCTGGCGTGTAGTAGGCAGATAAACGGTTACACGGGAAGCAGCTGAGAGACATTTACAAACAAAGATACAGAATAACAGGCCGGAATTGGGATTCATGGTAAAATTACCAAGCATTTCCATGAACCATATCGGATGTTGATTTTAGCATACGTGACAACAGTGCTATGAAATTTTGTAGGGGGTTGTTATGGACTATAACCCTGTTATACCTTGCCCACTTCCTGGTCTGGTTCCCACAAGAACCTTAGTGCAGATTGCGTGCAGCTTGATTAGGTTGTCCGTAAAGTGGAGCTATATAAATTCTATTTACAATTAAAACCATTAGGTGCAAGTATACTGCTACTAGTTTACGTATAAATTCATTATTCTGCAAAGGAAAATTTACAATTATGTTATTGTTATTCCTACAATGAGTTTGCACACACGTTTATCTGCAATGGTGTAACAACATGGGGTATAAAGGCTCAACATGTTGTAGACTCAGACTAATATCCGCAAAAGAGATCCTGCTGCGTGTCTGACTCCATAAGTGGTAGAGCATAGAGTAGAAGCTTTAGTAATGTTTTGTGTGAGCGGGAATTCGTAAGCCACTGAATATATTTATACTGAAATTGGGTGCGCTGTTACTTTTCTCAGACGTTGATTTTGTGACAACAAGACAGCCGTTATCAGAACCTCCACTCTTTGGGATCAATCCAAAGATCTTGGGATTTGTCGGACCGACTTGGGATCTGGGGATTTCCATAACAATCTTATTTACTAAGGTCTACAGTCATAATATTTAATATGGAATGATAACAATAAACGTTCGTTGACTTGTTGTCTTTGAGTGACTCGTTGTCCATGTGTGTCGCGTGAGGAGATCGACAACAACGACGAGATGGCATCATCATTATGATGTAAGCGTCGTTGCCGGTCGAGATAGGATGTTGACGGACGAAAAGCCAGTCTCCACTTTGGCAACAATGAAGGCAGCGAGGCCCAGGTGTAATCGGACACCACACAGCCAAGGTGTAATAGGACACCTCGCGGCTATGGTGTAACCAGACACCGCCCGCGCTGCAGGCGAGCGACGACCCGCGTATCGAGGAGCAATCTGACACTAATTGACGATAGCTTGACGTGGGGAGGGGGGGGCTGACTGATGCACGCGGGAGTTCCTACTTAACAGAAGGGAACGGAGAACACGGGACTTGTACTGCTGACGAACGCGACGTGTGAACATCGGTCGAGCGATCAACATCGGGAGGAACGACCAGAGGCGGCGGCAGAGTATAGTCCGTCAGATTCAGAGACTGACGCGAAAGAACGATCTGTAGTTAGGCTGTACGAAGCAACATTTGAGATAGTCCGATTTAATATCTAAACGCTTTAATACTACGTGGAAGTTCCCGTAGAGTTAGTGTATATATATTTGTTTCTTTAATTAAATTCATTTATTAATTAAACAAAGTTCGTCGTGAATCTTCTATAGAAAAGTTAGGCACGTTAAATAAAAGTGCAAGTAAAAGAACGAGCAATCGAGGGTCGACATCAACACACGGCAAACAACCGACGGGAAACCTCCGATTGCGACATTGGCGCAGTCGACAGGATTTTCAACTGAAGACGTCACGACGAAAAGCGGAACCGGAAACGGAAAGAGGAATCTCAACAGATCGGGACCAGCGGCGAATACAACCCTTCGCAACTGGAGAAATCGAGTGCCGGACTCCGGAGACGAAGGACTCGAAGGAACCGACAGCAACAGGCAAGGACGAGGAACAAGAGCGCCAACGGACGACCGACCATCGCTAGCAACGACGGACGGGAGTGGCAACGGAGGACAGCGGATCAGCCAAGATACCAAAAGACGGAGCACGCTCGACGTATTCAGAGGGTAAGTCCTTACTGGTAGTCGTGGTAATCTGTGAGGTTGCGGTTGAGGTCTGGATGAGGATTGGTGTGCGAATAGCCGAGGCTTTTGCGTAGCTCCTTTTGCTCAGTTCTGTTCTTGTTGTATTTGTGGTAGAATTTTAGGACGTTGTTTTCTTTGATTTCTGACCAACGGTGACTCTCCTCTAACTTACTTATCTTTTTCTATTAGTGAGCGGACTGTTGGGAGATGGATAAGTTGTCGGTAGGGAAAAGAGTGAGGGTGCAGAACATGCCCCGTCACAGACTAGTCGCATATCTGATAAAGATGGGACTAGGAGAGGAGGAATTGGGTTCCATGAGTACGGGCCAACTCCAAGAGGCGAGTGCTGAAATAATTGTGTCTGGACGGGAAACCCCGCCAGAAGTAAGTGAGGAAGTAAGCACGGGTAGCATAGAAAGCAATATCGATTCGGCAGCGCAAACGCCGTTATACGAATTAAAACGCTTAAAATACGAGAGAGAGGAAGCCGCGAGGCTGAGAAGAGAAGAGAGAGAGGAAGCGGAGAAACTGAGAAGAGAAGCGAGAGAGGAAGCGGAGAGAATAGAAAGAGTGAGAAGAGAAGAGAGAGAGGAAGCGGAGAGAAAAGAGAGAAGAGAGGAAGAGAAAGAGAGAAGAGAGGAAGAGAAAGAGAGAAGAAGAGAAGAGAAAGAAGAAAGACAGAGGAAAGAAGAGAAGGAGGAGGCTGAGAAGCTCAGGCTTCAGGAGGAGAAGCGGGCTGAGAAACAGAGGAAAGAAGAGAAGGAGGAGGCTGAGAAGGAAAGGCTTCAGGAGGAGAAGCGGAGGAGAGAAGAAAAGGAGGAGGCAGAGAAGAGAGAGAAGGAAGGCCGAGAGGAAAGGGACGCAGAGAGGAGACTCAGAGACGAAAGGGACTATAACTTGAGGCATTCGGTCGTAGGACGAATGAAAACGTATAGTGAAAGCTTGCGAGGACTCTTACCGAGATTCCCCAGCGACCATGCGCAAATCCCGGGTTTCTTTGTGCATTGCGAAAGGTTATTCGACTCTTGCGCTGTCCCGGACGACCTTCGAAGCAGATTACTCTTGACCTGTCTAGATAATCAGGCCAGAGCACTGACGGCCAGACTCACACAAGAGGAGCTTGATAATTACGGGAAGCTAAAAACCTTCTTGTTGAAAGAGTTCAAAGTGAGCGCAGTCTCTTTACGAGAGCGATTCATGAACGCAAAAAAGGCGGTAGATGAATCATACACAACGTTAGCTTCGAGACTGCATAATTTACTTTCTTACTATCTGCAAGATCGCAAGGCAATGACATTTGATGAGGTTACAAGCCTCTTGATTGCAGATAAGATGAAAGAAATGTTGCCCAGAGGATGTTTGAATTTCATCCTCAGTCAAGAGCAGCAGAAGTGGTTAGGGCACAAAGAGTTAGCCGAAGCGGCTGACACTTATGTCGCTACACACCCTTGGGAAAATGACTATACGAAGCATAGTCTAGGCACGGGTAAGACGGAGGCACGCTACGCGAAAGCGCCAGCACCTCCTCAGACGACAGCTAAACAGACGGACACGTGGACTGACCGACCGGGAGGGACACAGACAAATAACAGGACAGACGGACGTCCAACCCCCGACGAGATTAGAAAGCGTGGCCTTTGTTTCCTATGCTTTTCTCCAGACCACAGAGCTAAACTGTATTCGAAGAACAAACAAACTAAAAGCAAGCAGGTGAGCGCGTGTGCGGTCCAGCCAACCGTGACCAGAGCTCAAGACAGACAGGCAGACAGACAAAGCGAGACGCGACAAGACGGGCCGCCATTGATACAAGAGATAGAACAGCATGCATTGCCGACAAACCCGGATTGCATTGACGTGGAGGAGACTTATGTAAGAGAGTACATGAAAGTGTATATTACGGGGCTCCCTGTGACATCGTCTCTAATAGATAGCGGGGCCGAATACAATTGTGCGCGAGCAGAACTAATCAGGCCGCTCAACCTACCTGTGGTCAAGCAGATAGAGGTGAAGGGGCTGAACGGGCAATCAATGATTGTGGACGTGGTGCGGCTGAGACTAAAGGGGTCTCAGGCCGGCGAGGACAGGGAGGGGGAGGTAAATTACGCCCCTGATGTTCGGATATGGGCGGCACTCATTAAAGACCTTAATGAACCGTTAATTATCACGCCCACTACAGCCGACTTGCTGCGCGAGACAGCGTTGTATTCGAGTCACGCGGCCAGCGCTCCTGAAATAGACCAAATTTCAGAAGCGCAGGCGGTCGCAAGGACTGAGACGAATGAGAAAGAGGAGAGAGGGGAGGAGGTAGAGGGACTTAGGACGCTGATAGGCGAGGATTACTTCACGGTCGCTCAAGCAGACAGTGGGAGTATAGGAGAAATCAGTCCCGAAGAAACGGATAATGAAGAGCTATTCTTCAATCCTGAGATACCACCCCCACCCAAGGAAGACACAATAGTAGGCAGAAGCAAGATGGCGGCCGAACAAGCACAATGTTCGACACTAGCACCATTCTTGGCCCACGGGAAAATTGGGGCGAAGAGCTTCTTCACTGAAAACAATTTGCCCTTTCATAAAGACAAAATAGCTGGGCATTCTGTAAAACAACTGTGCTTGCCTAAAGAGAGAATAGACAAAGTCATCATCCAATCACCGGAAGCGCGAGGAGCAAAGAAGGAGGGCCAAGGGCAAGGCCCGGCCATCATCGCTCAGGTGAAATCGCCCTACACATACATCGTGGAAATAGGGGGCAAAAGCCGCTTACTACACGCAAATCGGATTCGCAAATATAACGAAAGAATACAGCAAGCATTGATTAACAATTGCTCCATTCTGTTCGAGAAGGACGAAGACTTCGGTCACGGGGAAGCGGTGGGTAGCTTCGTCACGAGGCAGACAAGGCCCAGTGCACAAGTAGACCCTATTGCCGTTGCACACTTAACGGTACCCGAGCGGAAACAGCTGTTTAGTCTGTTAGACAGGTTTCCAGATGTGTTCTCGGACAAACCAGGTTTCTGTCCCGTCCTAGAACACACAATCACTGTTAGCGCGGAGTTCAGGCCGAAGAGTTTGCGAGCCTATAAGGTGCCGGAACTGCTCAAACCGGAGATGGAGAAGCAGATCCGCGAACTTTTGGCCCTAGGTATCATCACTCCCTCACATAGCGAAATGGCTAGTCCCGTTGTGTGCGTTGTGAAAAAGGGAGGTCAAGGCGGTTTAAGACTGGCCATTGACTACCGATATGTAAACAAGTTCTCGGCGGGTGACGCATACCCCACCCCCGACATCCAGGAAGTGTTACAGAAGGTAGGAAGTGCAAACTTCATATCCTGCTTTGACGCACGTCAAGGATACTACCAGATTGGACTCCACAAGGACTCTCGTTGGTTATCAGCCTTCGTATGTGACGCTGGCCTATTTGAGTTCGTACGACTGCCCTTTGGTTTAAAGTCAGCCTCAAATTCTTTTATCCGATGCATGTCAAAGGTCCTTCATCCCATTCGCGACTTCACTGAGACGTTTGTGGATGACATGGCAGTACACTCGATGACGTGGCCGGATCACATGAAACACCTAGAGAAATACTTAATGACTATTCAACAGTCGGGTCTGACCCTTAACATTAAGAAGAGTTCGTTTGCTAGGCGACAAACAACGTTTGTAGGTCACCTGATCGGATCAGGGAGCATTGAACCGGATCCTATGAAAATCGCAGGGCTAGGGAAAATCCCTCAACCCGAGTCCAAAAAGGACATACGGAGATTAATTGGCTTCTTCAGTTATTTTAGGAACTTCATCCCTAACCTGGCTGAGACAGCCAGAATTCTCACTGACTTAACCCAGAAATCGGTGCCTGCTAAGATACCCTGGCGAATTGAACATCAAAATGCGCTAGATAAACTTACGCACGATTTGAATAACGCTGTATGTTTGCAGACAATTGACTACGGCAGAGAGTTTGGTTTATCGACTGACGCTTCAGACAAAGCAGTCGGTTGCTGCTTATTCCAAATTCAAGACGATGGAACAGAGCGGCCAATATGTTTCGCCAGTTCTAAATTAGATGCTACGCAAGCGCGTTGGTCCACTGTGGAACGCGAAGCGTATGCTGTAATCTTTGCGTTGAAGAAGTTTAGGAATTGGATTTTTATGTCAAGGACCACCCTCTATTCTGATCACAATCCCTTGACTTTCCTAACTGCTTCTACGCCCACAAGTGCTAAACTTGCGAGAGGGGCTCTGGCCCTCCAGGACTTCGATATGTCTTTTGAATATCGACCTGGGGCGCTGAATATTCCCACTGATCTTTTGTCCAGACTATGATTGAGGAAGAAGGCGGACTACCATGTAAGGCACCGCGACAACTGTAAATATAATTTCTAACTGTGCTGATATTTTGTATTTTCATGGGAACGACGAGGACATGGTCTGGAGGAAATCGATGGAGGGAACGACATCATTCTCAGCCGGGAGGCGAACCAATGACTGGCTTTGTCCTCCCCCGGGAAGGGAGGTGTCGCGTGAGGAGATCGACAACAACGACGAGATGGCATCATCATTATGATGTAAGCGTCGTTGCCGGTCGAGATAGGATGTTGACGGACGAAAAGCCAGTCTCCACTTTGGCAACAATGAAGGCAGCGAGGCCCAGGTGTAATCGGACACCACACAGCCAAGGTGTAATAGGACACCTCGCGGCTATGGTGTAACCAGACACCGCCCGCGCTGCAGGCGAGCGACGACCCGCGTATCGAGGAGCAATCTGACACTAATTGACGATAGCTTGACGTGGGGAGGGGGGGCTGACTGATGCACGCGGGAGTTCCTACTTAACAGAAGGGAACGGAGAACACGGGACTTGTACTGCTGACGAACGCGACGTGTGAACATCGGTCGAGCGATCAACATCGGGAGGAACGACCAGAGGCGGCGGCAGAGTATAGTCCGTCAGATTCAGAGACTGACGCGAAAGAACGATCTGTAGTTAGGCTGTACGAAGCAACATTTGAGATAGTCCGATTTAATATCTAAACGCTTTAATACTACGTGGAAGTTCCCGTAGAGTTAGTGTATATATATTTGTTTCTTTAATTAAATTCATTTATTAATTAAACAAAGTTCGTCGTGAATCTTCTATAGAAAAGTTAGGCACGTTAAATAAAAGTGCAAGTAAAAGAACGAGCAATCGAGGGTCGACATCAACACACGGCAAACAACCGACGGGAAACCTCCGATTGCGACAATGTGTCTACGGCTACTGGTCGTTTACTTCTCTACCTTACTTACACTTATCTTGTGAATAACATGACGTCATTCTTCATGCCGTAAATCCCATAATCCATGCATTTTACCTCCGATTCCGAAATTTAGATTTTTTGCTTAATAATGGAAAAGGACAAAATCTGCACTAATCGTCGTAAAGTCGCAATGTAAACAGTTTTAAACCGCAATTTGTCATGGCATCGTCTGATTCTGACTTTGAGTTTGGCGACACTGGGGCCGACCCGAGTAAGAAAGCAAAGCATGGTATAGACAACCATTCAATGATGAATGGCTGTATGGTTGCTAAAGGTTTAAGTTACTTGGAATTTTTTAGACCATCTTGGGATTTTTCTGGCAAGAACTTGGTATAATTTCTGAAAATGGAGAGTGGAAGCACTGGCCGTAATACCCAGAAAATGCATTGATATTATCATGTTTTACCGTAAGATCGCAGTAATTATTAGTTTATCAACATGTGATCCACTAACAGGCTTTAAACTAATCGCCTTGATGTTTGAATACCGGTAGGGCCTACTGCACAATTATGACAAAGTAAAACGGTAACGTTAAACAATAAACAGATTATTCTAGTAAAAAAAACTTAAATTTTAACACGACACACTTAAAATCTAGGATACAAGCTTAAACAGAAACTGAATTGCAAGACCTGTGACAAACCTAAACGTACATATACTAAAAGTATAGGCTATATTATGAAAAAAGTAAACAAATGCTAGTCATGGTAAGGCTGAAACAGAAGTGTCACATACGTTGTAAAACTTTCTATACACGTAGTAAGTCTATATATAAGATAAGCAGAACATTGGCTCTTGAATGACGAATGATTAACAATAAAAATTATATGATCTAGGTTCAATCCATTAGCTTGAAGCGTGGTTAATCATTTTAAGCGTTGCTGTCAGTTTTCACAAAACAAAAGTTAAAGCAATGCTCAAAACTTGCCTAAAAGTTCACAATATTATTATGCTATAAGACAAAATATGTCTAATGTAATTTAACTTACATAATATTTGTCTACATAACAAATATCTAATCTCAAGAAGGTACTCATATGTCCTAGTTCAGTTGTGTTACAAGGAGCGCCTCTGAGTATTTTTCTGGGGGGATACCATATGAGTCCGCTGAATGAATAAACGAATTAATGGTACTTGGCAAGTGAATCTGAAATGCGGTGAGAATAAAATTCAATAACAACAATTAGCATGACACGTTATCAACATTCATTCTAACATACCAGGTACTACTTCTGCTGGCAAGTGTGCTGGATGTTGTGCCATTTTCGCACAATGAAACCGCTTGATACTTTGGTAAGCTCTATTATATTGTCCATTCCTTCTTACATTATTTTCATTAAACTTTTGTTACACCGGTATTTATATATCTATGTTCATGAGATAGATCTTAAATTTACTAGTCTACATAAGAGTTGTCTTGCTTCTGAGAAAAATCGGTCTCATCGTCATCATAAAGAAACCTGGAATCTGATTCGTTGTTGTGTCCAGAGGACGAATCGTTCAATGCAATAGGATCTACCTGTAAGTTTCTTGGAGAGTCTTCGCCTAACCAGACAACAAAAGGTCACTCTCAGCATGAAAACTGAAATATATAAATATGTTCAAACTTAAATTGCCTTATAGTTCTGTCTTGGAATTTGTTATTTGGAATTTACAACATTATCGACCAGGTTTTGAAATGATCGATATCTTAACCATCGGAATTTTAAATGCTATTTTCAATTAGGTAAAGATCCCTTCGTTCTAAGTAACGAATAGCCTAAAGCCTTTTTAAAACCATGATTGGAATAGCTGATGCTTGAAAGCTTTGTGCCAGCGACCTAATGTAAGATTTTTAAGTATGACATTCTATATCCGTTCTCTTCGTTAACCGTTCACATAACGTTCTATAGCAAATAAATTTAATATAAAATTTCTTTTAGCTTAGTATATTGGCTAGCCACTGTTCGCTCGATATTCTATAACACTATACACTCCAACTTCGCCGCACTATATTTAGTTACTTGAAATTAGTTCACAAACACTTGCACAGTAATAATATTTTATATCAATAAAGCATGCAGTCTAACCTGTAGACCGGATTAACGAACGCTTGTATCGTCGTCTTAAAAAGACTGCAATTATAAGGAAGATAATTCCAATCACAATAGCACCAACAATTCCAATTATCCGAATTGTTCTGTATCCTGGAAATAAAAGAGGAACTGTGTTTGTAAACCACTATAAAATAAAAGTGATTGCGCTGCTGTAAATCTCGCTGCACCTGCAAGCATTACAATAACGGGGGGTGGGGGTCCATAGAGTAGTGGTAACATCACTTACGTGAAGAGCAGTAGGTAGCGGGATCGCTTCCCGCAACTCTCCCAAAGGTTCACTCAGCCTATCATTCGCGAGATGGCGCGTTGTTAAAATGAGACGCAGGACGTGATGGGCGCCTTGCATGGCTGCCGTATACAGTTAAATTCGACTCCTGTTCATACTGATTTGTAATCATACTGCGTAATTGTCAGTATGAAAATATTAAACGAAGATTATAATAACAGTGTTGAGTTTCCAGTCAAATGTAAGTAATTCATTCGCACATAGTAATTAAACATTGACAATTTGAACAACTAGGCATTTCATCAGTCCACGGCGCTTTTTACGGGTCATCGTTTTTTCATATTGCTACCTGCACTGGCTAAAGCTGCGTTCTTAAAATGTTCTGTATCAGTTGACGAATTCGACGAATTTCTTAACAGATCTGCTGGTGATAAGAGTTATTGAAGCAGATGGTTTCATATAGGTCGCATCAATGAATGAGGCAGTTGTGGTCTTCAGGTTAATTTCTAAAGACTCGGAAGTAGCCGACACGACTGGCATACTTTTTGACATAAGAGATGCTTTGGGTGTCGTTTTTACGAACTCCTTGCTACCTCTGTCGTGGCTGTCGAAGTCTTTGTGGATCTCTTCAATAGTTTTGATTTACTAGGTGATGGTGTTCATGTAGATTTACTAACTGACAATAGAGACGTACTGCGTGTTTTTGTTGACATACTTGTTGTCATAGTTGACAGTAATGTTGTTGATGCACCTGCGGATATCTTTGAAGATCGGGTATACTCATATGCCCTATTATCTGACGCCTTTAACTGCTAAGTGACTTTGTAGACCTGATGGGTAGTGTTATTGGCGTACTTTTCGCTCTAGTTGGCACGCTTAATGACATAGTGAAAGCAGTAATGAATTTCGTATGTGTTCTAGTTGAATATGCGGACAAACCTGAAGCTGTAGTTGATTTCGTAGGTGTTCCAGTCGACGCTGCGAAAAAAGTTGTACTCCACTGGTTTTCTACAGTAAAGAAATTTGCAAATACTTCAACGAGGGCTGTTTCTTATGTTCCAATGTCATTGAAAACACATGTCATCATTTAATCTATTGAATCAATAAACATATAGGGAAATGTCCGAGATCAATATTTGAAGCCAAAACTATGAGTCCATCGCATTCTTTGAAACCATAATTGAAATTTCCGTTGGGTTGAATATTTTGCTTCAAAAACACCGACAACTTAGTTTGAAGAACGTTAAAACAATTAACCGTGAAGCCATTTTATACAGAAATATGCACTCTGATCTTGTCATGTTGACATAACCTCGACAACGTGTAGGAACAACCGTGCGCTCATCAATTTTACGTAAAAAGAGATGATAGGACCCTAGGCCTACTGCATGATTAAGGGAAAGCCAGAAATTTAGGAAAGCCAGCATGCAGACCCACAGTAACCTATTAAAAAATATGTGTTCATAAATGGAATATAATTGGATTCTATTTTGATCCGATATGTGCAGGATTATTTTTATATTGAACAGTAATGGTTACTTTAGATGTTGTGGCAGTTTTAACCGCAAACGAGATACCTGCTTGCGTTTTCTTTACGAGGGTGAACATAATCTTAAAACATAAAATAGAATTTCTGAAAAGACAGATGGTTGTTGCCTATAAGCAAGGTACCCAGTGTGATTCTCGTTAACGGTAACGGTTACGAAAATGCTTGTTAACCAAAATAAAATGATTTCGTTAATGATAACTATTACCGATACTAAAAACTATCGTTAACTATGACTATTACGAAAATACCACTAACGAATATGACTAGGCTATTACGAAAATACCACTAGCGAATATTCATCGTTCATTTCGCTACACAAAAAGTTCCATATTGACAAACAAGGGAACGGAAATGCGCTACAACTAATAGCCTATGTTGGCCCCAGATTTTGGATCTGTGAATTAACAAATTTGTAGTGGCGCATTAAATCAAATTTATTTATTTTGGAAACGTTCTCTATAGCGTAACTTACAGAAATTGATCTACCTACAGTAAATGCCAGCAACTCACCGCATATAATAGAAACATCTTCGCTGTGATCACAATCATGAGCACCCCAAGAGTTGTGCGGACATATCTCAATAGCCGATTCGCTGCCACGGCATATCACTTCATCCAACCATATTTGATCAGTTCCATTGATATGACGATTTCCAATGAATCTTCCAATGTACCTAGTAGATAGGATATAAGATACCATAACGCTGTGTAAAAATCGTCTTAAGATTATAAGCAATCAACGTCTCTTTACTACATGATAGATATTATTATGATCCTATGTTATGTATAGGTAGCAGGATGCAAAGTATTGTATATAATTCTTTACATAGGGTCTCCAGGAAACCTATCAAGAATATTTGTATAGCGCCTGTTTAAAGTTCTCACTCACTACTCATCAGCATCAAAGGTACTTTTTTTAAAGGTTGGCTTATTTAAAAGGTTGCGATACTAATATTACATTATTATAAATCCATGAATGCATAAAGTGAAGTAAAGATTACCCGAAACCGAGACTGGCACACGCAACCCTTGCACTGGCATTTGTAAAGTTGTCATCACAAACAGTGCCCCAGATTCCGGAGTAGTAGATTTCGAGCCTCCCTTCCAAAGGTGTTGAAGCGTCAGTTAACGTATTGACCAATCGAACAGCATAATCCGGAGTATTCCCTAAATTGTAATCAGTCTCAGAGTGAATTAACAACCTATTGTAAACATATGACCGAGGCGAAGACCATGGCACAATAGACAGCGTCCTAAATATCATCATCATCATCATCGTCGTCGTCGTCGTCGTTATCATCATCAACATCATCATCATCATTATCATCATGCACGTATGCATGGATGTATCATGTCATTTACATAGCGCCCTTTCGAAAACCCGCCAAAATGCCCTGAACATGACTTTCTTATAGATCTAAATAGATACGGTTCAAGACGACTTGCAAATGATTCTTGAATTGTATGCAGCAGTACAGTACATATTTGTTATGGTAGGCTGGTCCAGAAAAATTGTCAAATGCACTAAATGACAAAGTGTTACCCCGACGTCGTCCGGGAACGCGAGATCAATAAATCCCCACGGTCCACTGATTGTTCACCAGGCTGGCTGTACCGGAACGCAAAGCACTCTGATGCGTTCTGGTGCCACTGCTACACCAAGTAATAAAGTTTGTCATGTAAGAATGATTTTGAACTTAATCCTGTTCTCGACAGTAAACCAGTGCAACGTCTCTCACATGTAGCTTGAAACACGCGAGAATTTTGGTAGGTGAGTCACGATTCGAAGAGTGCAGTAAAAGATGGGTTGAAGCAGTGCTCGAAATGGAAAATTTTACGAAACGGAACGCTAGTCAAAGATATGGGAGCATTCACGTTAATTTCATAGTATTTTCCACAATAATTCATTTGACGAACCGGAACGGAACGCTAATTCATTTGAGGAACCGGAACGGCGTTCCGGTGCGTTCCGGTCCATTTCGAGCACTGGGTTGAAGCGGTCGTATTTGGAACTTCAAGGGCAGACTTGCAGTTACAGTGTCATAATAGGAGGAAGGCATAGACAGACTTATTAATTACAGTTTGTCTGTGTGTCAATCCGTCTGTCTGTCTGACCGTCCGTCCGTTTGTCTGGCTGGCTTTGCGTGCGTACATCTATCTCCCTAGTGCCCAGTGTTCGTAGGTGGGGCGAATTTCAAACGACTGTGAGAGCGTTTATCGACACACAGATCTGGGAACTATATTAATGGATATTGTACTGCGGAAGGGCGCGAGGACTGAGTTCGGCAAAACGCTCAATGCAACTGGTGCTTATATGAATTTTTCATGTCCTAGCCCATGGTCATGTTTCGTCCAATCAGAAAGAACGGTGCAGTCCAAAGACTGGCATAAACTTCATATTGTGTGCTTAGTTTGGTCAGACAATTTTTTGTGGATCCCGACATTGTACTGCTGCTACTGATTAACATTATTATCGCAAAATCATCATCGTCTTGATCATCATCGTGTAAATTTTTATAGTAGCAATAAAATATTCTAACCACATTTGATTGACACATCCTCATTGTGGGCACAATCATTATTCCCCCATGAATTATGAGCACATCTGTCGATGCCAAGTTCAGTTCCATCGCAGACGACGTTATCTAACCAGATCGGACCAGTTCCATTGCCATGACGATTGGCGACGAATGTACCAATGTTTCTGATATGGTGCACAATAGAGAATTATAACAAAAGGCTCTTCCTGTAAACTAGCAATTGTTTGATTTGTTGCATTTATGGCAATAGCAACCGTTTGCTACATAAAATATTTAATTTTGAGGCGAGGTCGAAGGCTAGATTGCTGAAAATTGTAAATTTGTATTAATCAGTTGTGGAAGTTGTGGCACACGAAATTCACCTTATTGAGTGGTGGCAGTCTTCAAACGTCGTTATGCGGATCTAGATTTCATTAATTTTTTTTATCACCATCACCCAGAGATGAGCAATAGTTAACTAAAAAGTTGCTAACTTTTAGTTTAACTAAACATTTTTAGTTAAGGATAAAGTTTAACTAAAAAACTAGTCTAGTTAAAACCATAGTTTAAAAATAATTTTGTTGCTAACTAAAAAGTTTAACTTCAAAAATCAGCAAAAACGCAACTATTTTCCGCAGTGTAGGCTACATTGAACACTGTCAGCAACTCAACGCGAAATTTATTGATTAACACTGCATGGTTTTAGCATTAACAGCCTGTGTTTTTAAAGTCATAACTGTATGCTAGAACAGTGCACATTTCATAGTTTGAAAATGAATTGTCATAGACGCTCTGCATAATAGTTCACTTAACCTCTGTATTGTGAAAATGTTTGTTGTAAAGAGTTGGAAAAAAGTTGGAAAATGTTTAACTACTTTTTTAGTTTAGTTAACTAATTTCCAAACTTACTTGCCAATTTTAGTTAAACTATATTTTTTAATTGGAAAATAGTTTTAGTTTAACTAAAAAAATAGTTTAGTGCCCATCATTGCCATCACCCTTCCATACATCTAAGCCGTTAGCCGCGGAGCCGAAAAAATTTCTGCAAGCCGACAAACCGCCGGATTTTTTGCGGGTTAGCCGAAAAACCGCCGACAGTTATTTCACGGCTAGCCGCCGGAAAAAAGTTTGGCTAGAACATGCACACAGTTGTAATTATAAAGTTTTCACGCTGGCTTGCTAATTTGTAGGCCCTACTTAGTGTTCAATGAGCGGTGAGTGCTGACGTCAGTCACATGGCCGTCTCATCGTCTATTGCAAGGGCCCTTACCAGGCTGTCATATGTTGCATATATTCCGATTTCTACTTCCGGTTTTATATTCAAAGTTAAATATTTTTTGATTATCTCTCATGCGGGTTAGTGCAGAGTGCACACTCTTACTACTTTGCTTCAAGAGCGGCTGCAGTCTATTACCAGAATTTTCACTTTTATGTTTCTGTGTATCTCTTTCTTTTTTCTCTCGCTATGCGGCTAGGCCTACACCTATTAATGCATGTCTGGTAGCCCTATTATTTGGTGGTTCTAACTTCCAATCAGTATTACATAGGCCTACTCGTAAATCGTAATTGAATGTGAGCTCGATGCAATGTACGTATGTGAACTGAAAACATGAAATGTCCGTTTGTTTCTTAACATAATTATTTGAATTTATTTCTAAAATTATTTTCAGACTGAGTGAATATTGCCCACCTTTCGATTTAAAGGTAGTCCCTAGTGTATAATGTATTACTGTGTTAATGATTGATGCACTTATAGTCAAAAGAGGTAGTTAACGCGCTTAAAGAGCGTAAACTACCTTTTCGGCTGGCCGTAACAATTAACGGCTAGCCGAAAAAGGTAGTTTACGCTCTTTTACGGCTAGCCGAAAAGCCAGCCGCAAATTTGCTCAAGCCAGCCGTTAACCAGAAAAATTACGGCTCAGAGGTATATACCCTACATTGATATTACTGCTATGCCTGTGAGCTTATGACTTCGAACATCACATTATATTGCATGAAAACTGATAACAAAATAAATTTATTGTAATACAGCAAGTGATTTATAAAGCACCTCGGAGGATCATCTGAGCGGGTCATGTCATAGCAGAATGAGTCGCTTGTAATCAATAATCTTGCAATACATTTGAGAAAGCAACGCAGATTTTTGATTACCCATGACTATTGAGCAACTGTATCGACCTAAGCGATAATAGGCCTACCAATACGAATGAAATTATAACAAGTTTAAAAGAATGAGTATTTAAGATTCACGAACATGCCGATGTGTGTTTGTGTTTTGTGTTGTTATAAAGTGAAGCAAAAGCAACGTAAGGTGTGGAATTACCCGAAACGAAGGCTCTGGCAAGCCACGCCAGCGCTGATATTTGTGAAATTGTCATCGCAAACAGTTCCCCAATCACCGGCGTAATAAATCTCTAGTCTTCCTTCCTGCGGATTAGTCACAGATGATAGCGAATTTACGAGTCTCTGGGTTGCTTCTAATAGATAAACGACATGAAACACTATAATTACCATTGTTTCGTCGGTCTGTCTGTCTGTCTGTCTGTGATTTGGTGTAATCCGGCGAAGCCAGGCTTACACAGTTGACCTCTCTCTCTCTCTCTCTCTCTCTCTCTCTCTCTCTCTCTCTCTCTCTCTCTCTCTCTCTCTCTCTCTCTCTCTCTCTCTCTCTCTCTCTCTCTCTCTCTCTCTCTCTCTCTCTCTCTCTCTCTCTCTCTCTCTCTCTCTCTCTCTCTCTCTATCTCTCTCTCTCTCTCTCTCTCTCTATCTCTCCCTCTCCCTCTCCCTCTCCCTCCCTCTCTCGCGGGCTGGCTGGCTGCACGGGTCCATCCCTTCACGCACTCAGGCGGACTCGCCACCATATCAAGGAAAGTTCTTAAAACGACAGTGCGGGCTTAAACGGGCTTATGGCCAATCCAAGGTCGCCTCATTTACACCGACGCCTCATGCAGTGCATGATATGGACCACTCGCTCCATGCCTGAAACGGACGGATGGCTGACCCCAGCCAGTGAGGGAGGAATGGGGGAGGGTTATCCTTCTTCACCCTCATGTAGCGTCCCATTTTCGGGAACCTTAGGCACTAATGGGTTAAAAAATTCCGATAGACTTTCTAATTCAGTATTTACCCTATTATATAGAATTCCAAGAGATTTATCACATAGAAATACATTGGTATCGTCGGAAAAGATTATAAGATGAAGAATTGACGAGGAGTTCGAGATATGGTTAATGTGTATCACGCGATGATATAAAGTCTCCCCGGGGGAGACTTTATTTCAACGGGGGATGAAATATTCTCTCCCCCGGAGACTTTGTTTCAGAATAAAGTCTCCGGGGGGCGAATTTATTCTGAAACAGAACCGCCGGGGGAGAATCTGTGTCGAAATAGAGTCTCCGGGGGGAGACTTTTAGGGGGAGACTCTGTCACGGGACACCGGCTCGAAGCCAAGTGATAAAGTGAGGGAAATTGATTTGGCTGCTACTGTTACCAGTTCACAGTTAACCCGTGACAGATCACGGAACGTAAATTAACTTTATAAGCTATAATGTTGAAAAGTAATAAATTATGTGCTTCAAACCGTAGACTTTAAAAAAGTAAACTACAGCAATTGTTTTATATACCGTGATTTTTCACGGGTTACAGCTAATAGGATATGAAGATTGACATCGCACACATACAAGCAATGCATTTTATAAGAACACATTTTAGCCTATCATTGATTAAGCAGACATTTCGACAACAAGCAGGCAGATATTAGGCCATTTACAAGCCGACTACCATAGACTGCAATTATAGGGCCTACAAGAATTTAAACATTAGAAAAAGACAGAAACTCTCAATTTTAAATGCAGTTGTGTGAACGTCTAAACCAATTTAGACCACATCTTCCCAAGGAATAAGATAAATGTACATTTACTCGGTTTTTGCCTAATGAAACCTTTGGATTGAATTTGAGTAATTCAGGTTTTTTGTATTGTTTTTAAACATTTGTAAAACGCCTCTGGTAGGGTGAACCGTTCAGAGGCATTCCCAGTGCGCAAGGCCACAAGAGAAGTAATAGGTCTTGAGAAAAGCAAAAGGGAAAGACGGGTTACCTACTAGAATTTGAGATTGAGTAGAAGGAGACAAAAATAGTCCAGATAGAGGGACCAATTGAGGCAAAAGACCGGGACTGCGCCATAGCTGTCCTAGTATGAGGAACTAGCTGTTCGAGAAGCTAAGTGGACGATGCAACGAGACTGAAAGAGGCAGGTTTTTACATATCATAGACTAGCTGGATTACCCGGCGTTGCCCGGGGTTATAAGTTTCACACCACCACCACCACCACCACCACCACCACCACCACCACCACCACCACCACCACCACCACCACCACCACCACCACCACCACCACCACCACCACCACCACCACCACCACCACCACCAACAACAACAACAACAACAACAACAACAACGACTGCTTGGCAATCTTGGCAGTCGCCCTCTGGCGGCGACTGCTTGGCAGTCTTGGAGGCCCTTGTGGCGTCTGGCGACCTGTGGCGGAGACTGCTTCGAAAGTCTTGTAGACGCCTTCTGGCATCTAGCGACCTCTGCCGTGGAGTGACTGCTTCGCAGTCGCCCTCTGGCGGCGACTGCTTCGCAGTCTTGGATGCCCTTGTGGCGTCTGGCGACGTCTGGCGGAGACTGCTTCGCAGTCTTGTAGACGCCTTCTGGCGTCTAGCGACCTCTGCCGTGGAGTGACTGCTTCGCAGTCGCCCTCTGGCGGCGACTGCTTCGCAGTCTTGGAGGCCCTTGTGGCGTGTGGCGACCTGTGGGGGAGACTGCTTCGCAGTCTTGTAGACGCCTTCTGGCGTACAGCGGAGACTGCTTCACAGTCTTGTACACGCCTTCTGGCGTCTAGCGACCTCTGCCGTGAAGTGACTGCTTCGCAGTCGCCCTCTGGCGGCGACTACTTCGCAGTCTTGGAGGAACTTGTGGCGTCTTGCGACCTGTGGGGGAGACTGCTTCGCAGTCTCCCGTGGACTGACTGCTTCGCAGTCGAAGAGGGTGAACCGGGCGTTGGCGTGTTAAAGAAAACGCCAGAAATCTAGCCCTCACTGCTGGTCTGTAGTCGGCCTCGCCCTTAGTAAAGCAGACTGGTTGCTTGATATACTGTAAATAATTTAGATCTTTGTCTTTGAACATACATGTGTTAAAATTTTACTGTAAAACGATGAATATACTTCGAATCGATCGTCATTATATTTTGTGCGAAAGTAAACAACTTATGCGCAATATTAATGACGTTGGGGAATACCGGCGCCATAAATAGAACCGCGGTGTCGTTAAGCGGATTATTAATGACGTTGGGGAATACCGGCGCCATAAATAGAACCGCTTGGCAGTGGAATAGGCGAGCTTGCGCGTTATGGACGGTCGGGTGGGTAGAGTTTTGGGGCATTTTCACCATGGTAGGGGTGAAAACGGGGGACGCGAACCCCTCCACTGGGTGTCCGAAGCTGAGGCCGACACATTAGTGAAGGTTTCGAGTGAAAAGGTGCAAAATTGTAGAAGTTAAGCCCGGTCAAACAGACAGACAGACACACACACACACAGAAAGCTGGCTTTATTTATATAGATATTTAGGGGCGAGATCACGCTGTGCCTTGGACTTCGGAATGAGAATTGTGAATTTAATGCGTGCAGAGAGACGAGGTGCAGTTGTTCAAACGTGAAGGAAGAAATGCGAGAGCAGCGTGGCAGACGTGCTATTAATCTACCTTCTGCATTTAGGACTGACTACAGAGGTATGAGAAAGCATGGACTTGCGTGGTAAAAACAGAGGATGAGACAGAACGGCGAACAGTCTTGAGATGCCTTAAACGGATGTAAGAAGCACGTGTCAGATTAAAATATGATCATTGAAGGAGAGACAGTTATCAAGTGTAACACCCAGGTCGCGTACACTTGATGAAAAAAAGTAGTCCGGAAAGATTTCCAAGAGGAGGGTAAAATCAATTCTCAGCAACTGCTGAGGGAAGCAAAACCACATAAACTGGGTTTTCTGGGGAATTAAGAGAGAGAGAGAGAGAGAGAGAGAGAGAGAGAGAGAGAGAGAGAGAGAGAGAGAGAGAGAGAGAGAGAGAGAGAGAGAGAGAGAGACAGAGAGAGAGAGAGACAGAGACAGAGACAGAGACAGAGACAGAGACAGAGACAGAGACAGAGACAGAGACAGAGAGAGACAGAGACAGAGACACAGACACAGACAGAGACAGAGACAGAGACAGAGACACAGACACAGACACAGACACAGACACAGACACAGACACAGACACAGACACAGACACAGACACAGACAGACAGACAGACAGAGAGAGACAGAGAGAGACAGAGAGAGACAGAGAGAGACAGAGACAGACAGAGACAGAGACAGAGACAGAGACAGCGACAGCGACAGAGAGACAGAGACAGAGACAGAGACAGACAGAGAGAGACAGAGAGACAGAGAGACACACAGAGAGAGAGGGGGGGTTTAATGATATCCAGGAATAAAGAGACTTATAAAGAGTCTGAATACGCTCAGCTAAGTGCAACTGGGTTGTTTTTAGTTGAATTACATAAAATATAGGCAAGGTAATTTCTATTCACAATCTGGCAGAGTGATTTCTAACATTGAATGGTATGCGTGCATTTATTTATTTATGCATGCATGAAGACACAGTAGGGTGCCGTTATAGGTGCCTCAAAAGGATATCTGCTCACAACCTGTCAACTGAAAAAGCTGTTATCGCTAAAATTAATATCGAATTAAAGTGAAAATTATACGGAACCCATGGGCTACAACGCTTACCACAACTAACTGCGACGTCTTCGGAGTGGGTGCAGTCGTGTGAACCCCAAACCTTATGAGAGCATCTGTCGATGCTTTGTTCCGTTCCAGCGCAGATGACCTCATCCAACCAGATTGAACCATTTCCACTTCCATGCCGATTAGTGATGATTGTGCCAATATATCTATTAGAACGCATAAGGCCAATAAGCGATACAGTTAACCCAAAAGTATCATACATAATTCTTAAGCTAGAGTGACTTAAATGGCACACAATAAGCGACATCTGGAAGAGTTCATTCCTGCTATTATCAGTTATAGTTTGACTGTCCTTTACTAGCTCACTTTCCCACCGCTTCCATATACTACTAGTACTCTCATTCCCAGTTCCAATTAACTTATACTAAATGTTATTTTAATTTATGTATGCAGTGCTTAACCTGTAACATTAGGTATGGAATTACCCGAAACCCAGGCTATGGCAAGCCACATGAGCGCTGAAATCGGTAAAATTATCGTCGCAAACAGTTCCCCATTCACCGGCGTAGTATATCTCTAATCTTCCTTCATTTGGATTAGTCACAGAGGATAGAGAATTAACGAGTCTTGGAGTTGTTCCTAATAGATAAACGACACATTAAAGTATTGGCATCGTTCAAGTGCCAGCAATGGTTTTTAAAACAACAAATTTAGACCTAATTAAGTAGACATTCTGACATTAACTAACGAATAAATTAGGCAAAATCCCCCGCCGATTATTCTGACCTGCAACTACACAGCCAATTTAAAAACTTAAGAAAACGATACTAAATAACTATGCACTAAACTGTCATTGTGCTTTTACATAATCATTTGCATAAGCTGCTAAATCAACTTAAACTACATCTTCCAACATTAAATGACAATACGTAATTGGTTTCTAATGATGGAGGCAACAAAATACTTGCATCCGATCTTTGCTCATGGGAACTAGTTGAATTGAATTTAAACAAAGTAGATGATGGTTGAATAGCGTTACGTAGAGGCAACGTAATTTCAACTCGGAATCTGGCAGAGTGTTTTCTAACAGATGATTGCGTGATTGCGTGTGAGTGTGAAAGTAGAAGGACACCATATGGTGCCATTAGGTGATTTTAGAAAGGTTTATGTTCACGGTATCTGAACTGAAAAAGTGCGCTTCTGAACGAAACTAGCTGTTACCGCTAAATATCGAATTAAAGTGAAAATTATACGGAACCCATGGCTACTACGCTTACCACAACTAACTGCGACGTCTTCGGAGTGGGTGCAGTCGTGTAAACCCCAAACTTTATGAGAGCATCTGTCGATGCTTTGTTCCGTTCCATCACATGCGTTTTCATCCAACCAAATCAAACCAGTTCCATTGCCATGACGATTAGTGATGACTGTGCCGATATATCTATTTGAACGCATAGAACAATAAACGATACAGTTAACCCAAATGTATCATACATAATATTCTTAAGCTGTAATGACTTAAATGTCACACAATAAACGACATCTGGAAGGGTTGATTCCTGCTATTATCAGTTATAGTTTGACTGTCCTTCACTAGCTCACTTTCCCACCGCTTCCATATACTACTAGTACTCCCATTCCCAGTTCCAATTAACTTCTGGTAGGCTCATGTGACAAGAGTATGAGTCGCTTCTTATTTTGAAATATGGCATGCTTTTTCCCAGGCCTCGGAAATTTGGTAACTCATAGCTAAAGTGATCTTGTTAAGGGGTAGTGCAAATAAGAATGAAACGATGCCAAGTTAAAGCAGAATATGTCGAATATGGTTGTTGAATAAGCTGAGTTTGTTCGTCTTGCGTGTTGCTTATAAACCGAAACCAGGCTACATTAAGTATGGAATTACCCGAAACCCAGGCTATGGCAAGCCACACGAGCGCTGGTATTGGTAAAATTATCGTCGCAAACAGTTCCCCATTCACCGGCGTAGTATATCTCTAATCTTCCTTCATTTGGATTAGTCACAGACGATAGAGAATTAACGAGTCTTGGAGTTGCTCCTAATAGATAAACGACACATTAAGGTATTGGCATCGTACACGTACCAGCAATGGCTTTTAAAATAGCAAATTTATACCTAATTAGGCAGACATTCAGACATTAACTAACGAATAAATTAGGCAAAAATTCCCGCCGCCGATTATTCTGACCTGCAACTGTGACGTTCTCTTCGCCCTCTGGCGAGCGCGCGCCCTGTTGCAAGGCATCGACTGACTGGACAAAACGTGCGGGATTTGAACCCGAGTCTATGTGGGACTTATTTCTCATCTCTACACCACTTGTGTCGAGCGCTATATGTTTTTCTGGTACCAAGGATGTTTCCTGACATATGTCTGCGTGTGTGAAAGGTCCTTCAGCCCTTACAACAGTATTTTCGGCGGGAAAGTTCCCGCCTAAACGACCAACTTCCCGCGCTAGCTGTGACATGTAACTTTCCAATTTCTCCTGGCGCAAGATAAATCCTCTCATTATTTCACACAATTCAACCACTTCAGAAATGGCAGCTGAATTTGCTGTCATCATTTTATTTATATTTCAAACAGATTAATGCTTACTAGAATTAAAGTTGAATTAAAGTCAGTTATTACGGTTAATTGTCAATGTTCTCTAATCTGTGAATAAAGAATTAAAAACTACACGCTAGTGTGATAATTGTCAAACAGATACATTTACGAACATACGAAATCTATTTCTGTTACTCTTTATCGGAGAAATCACAAATTAGCTTACTTATCGTTGATTCAACAATTCAATAATCACACTTTACACATGCTCGCATTTGACGACACAAACTACCGATCGATACCAAAAATACAATTAAAACAACTGGAATCGATACTCAACCTCTAACCGGAAGAAAACACTGATTCACAAGTATTTCCAGTCGATCATACGACTTCGATCCGTCGAAAGATCAAACTGCACCAACACGTCCGACAGCGACGAAAACAACACAGAAAAGGCGCACGTCCCACTGCGACGGCATCAACACAGAAAAGGCGCACGTCCCACTGCGACGGCATCAACACAGAAAAGGCGCGTAGCAGGCCAGGCCTCGCTGTTTTATAGACAGTTCACTTGGCGCCAAATATTCCCGGGCATTTCTGACCAATGAGAAACCTCCATTCTGTCAGGCGCACACAGAAATCTACCGCGCTATTTCACAATTGGTGCTCTATTAATAGAATTAACGAGATGCGATAATATGTTAATTACTCGGTGTGCGTGGCCGCATTTATGTTGCGCTAACCATTCGTTCAAACACATATTATATAAATTGACGTTCGTCACACAACTACACAGCCAATTTAAAAACTTACGAAAGCGATACTAAATAACTATGCATTAAACTGTCATTGTGATTTTACTTAATTATATGCATAAGCTGCTAAATCAACTTAAACCACATCTTCCAACATTAAATGACAATACGTAATTGGCTTCTAATGATGGAGGCAACAAAATACTTGCATCCGGTCTTTGCTCATGGGAACTAGTTGAATTGAATTTAAACAAAGTAGATGATGGTTGAATAGCGTTACGTAGAGGCAAGGTAATTTCAACTCGGAATCTGGCAGAGTGTTTTCTAACAGATGATTGCGTGCTTGCGTGTGAGTATGAAAGTGCAAGGACACAATATGGTGCCATTAGTTGTTTAAGGAAAGGTTTATGGTCACAGTCTCTCAACTGAAATATCGATTTAAGGTGAAAATTATACAGAACCCTTGGGCTACTCTGCTTACCACAAGTAATCGCTACGTCTTTGGAGTGGGTGCAGTCGTGCGAACCAAAAGCACCATGCTTGCATCTGTCAATGCTTTGCTCAGTTCCAGCGCATTTGACCTCATCCAACCAGATTGAACCATTTCCACTGCCATGACGATTAGTGATGATTGTCCCAATATATCTATTGGAACGTATAAGGCCGTTTAGCTACACATTTAACCATGAAATATCAAAGAAAATTAATTGCTAAGTTATAATGAAATAAAATGACACAAAAATAATGACATTTGGAACGGTTGGTTCATGCTCTGGTTTCCGCTTTCCTGCATTATTTGAATATTCATGTATTCCGTCGATACCTTCCTGCGCTCCCATGTGAGCTAAACATCCTCTCTGCTTGATAGTATCCGCCTGCGCACACTCTCTAACCAAAATGGATCATCTGTTTTGAGCCACAGTTGACCATAGCAGTCGTACTTCCTCTTGCTATTCTTTTCTCGTCACATACCATACACTGCTGTCATATTGGCTCTCAACTAGATTCTTCTAGGTTTCTCAGATCTTCAAGTGAATAGGCTTCAATGGATTCACATTTCTCTAGTTCGCCAGGTGGTTACTGCAATTCTTTGCACAAACTCCTTAACTCTGCTCTGTCAACTGTATTGGCTTCCATTGGAATTCGGAATAAGATTTTAACCGGTCTGTCTGACCTATACAATCCTTAGAATGAGCACTCCTACCTACCTTTAATTACTAGTATCTACTTACATCCCTCCACGTAGTCTGCGTTGTTCCGGTATGGGTCTTTGGAGTTGGGAAAATCATGGGTTAATGTGCATTTTACATTGCTGCTTCTGATCAATGGAACCAACTACCAATGTTTCTGCGATATATCCAAAATGCCTCTAAAGTCTGAGCCGTTATCCCAATGTTTAAGCTACAACTGGATCTTAGCTAAAAGGCCATCTTCGAGTAAAGTTATCTATGCCACGATGAGAATTTCTACCGATATCACCAGTCTTTGATACCATAAGGTGTCTTTAAGATATTGGATCCGATCTTTAAATAATTGCTTTGGTTGCCCAAAGAAAAGCCAGTAACTTTCAAGTCCGGGCTAATCGTCATGGAAGGATCCAGAGTTCACTATCTTCACGCCATCTCCCAAGTTTTTTCTCTACTCGATCAGATTCTCTTGCTGTCTTCATATGGCTATAATGTTGACAAGGGCAGATTTTATATCTGCCGTGCCTCTTCCTTCACGGCCCTTAATGTGAGGATTTTGCTGTATTTGACCTAAACATGTAAGAAGTTAGGTTTTACAGAAGCATGATTTCTTATTTACATGATATCATAACAGAGACTATCTAAGTTGAATCCGATTTGGCTTCTCAATCGGTCAAGAATAAATCAAACCTCCATTCCAACTGAAAGTCAAACACGGAAAAACTTCTCAGTCATTGAAAAACCTCAGTGCCACGGCCTTTTCAGTACACTGTACCTCTTGCCCTCATGTATGTAGACTAATACAACAGCACCACCCCTGACAGGTGTGCAACGCATAGGATAAACCATTTGTTTCATATCTAACTGAAAGTGCTATTTGGGTACAGTTGAACCTTGGCTAGACAATTTGTATTCGGCGGCCTATTCCTTATACATATAAATAAACACTGAAAACAGTTCATAACATTGACATTAAATTAAAGTAACTAAATTATTGTTTTTATTATTAAAATAAATAAATTATTTCTTAGTGGCTGAAAAAAGGTGCCGGAACGCCGTTCCGGCGCGTTCCGGCTGAAAAAAGCACTAGTATAATCCTATATATGTTAGGTGACCTATTATCATAAACTTGTACGCTATAGCCTATCATGACACATCATTGAAACATATGAATGAGTTATGACAAAATCTCATGTTTTAAGCAACGTTTAGACTGTCCAACCATTGTGTCAAGAGAAATGAATGTGAATTTTCATAACGGAAATTAGGCCATTCATTTAATCACTTGTTGCCTGGTTATAATGAAGTAGGCTATAAGCCTGAGCGAATAGAAAAATAAAGTCCTATAACTCACCTAAATAGGGCCTACACTTCAATTCTCCCAGCCCTCCTATCTCCGTCACCTGTTCACGGTCAAACCACTCCGCTCAAACCTTTCCTCCTGTACCCTAACAATTCTGTTATAATGAAGTAGGCTATAAGCCTGAGCGAATAGAAAAATAAAGTCATATAACTCACCTAAATAGGGCCTACACTTCAATCCTCCCAGCCCTCCTATCTCCGTCACCTGTTCACGGTCAAACCACTCCGCTCAAACCTCTCCTCCTGTACCCTAACAATTCTTCGCCTTACAATCATCTCATCACTAACACTTGCGAATCGCTCCATAGCCATAGCCTTACTGCCAATTTGGAATAAACTCCCACCAGCAGTACGAGAAATATCAGATCCATCCTACGAACTCACCAAAACCTCACCAATTGCTATCTCTCCACAGGTGTTTCACTCAAAACTGAATAAGAACTGCTCTTTCACAAATCCTATCCCGATTCCTCCTCTTCCCCTTACCTCCCACGTCTTCTCAACTTTAGACACCACCATCCTTAGCCGTCTGACTGTCTGCCTGATTGACCCCTTTGGATCTTGACCTGGAACCGATCTCACCCTTCCCCGCCTATGGATCGCGATTTGACTGAGCGCCTGTGAATAAGCCGGTTCCATCGACTTCGCTTTTTGGGCGATGTAAAAATCTCGAGATTAAGATTACGATATATATTATTTCTGATTTAAGAGTACACTCATTTTCACGTAAAGGCTTCAGTAAATAGTAGCAGGAAGCTATTGGGTTAAAATTATGCACTAAGAACGCAACAGAAGCGAAAACTTACCAAACATAAGATTAACATAACAAAATTGCACTTGCCCATAACCCAAACTGTTGCATGCAACTCTTGCGCTTTTATTGGTGAATCTATCATCGCAAACGGTGCCCCAGACTCTATTATAGAGGATTTCCAATCTTCCTTCGTTTGGATTGTTGACAGAAGACAGTGAATTGATCAGCCGAATGGCAAAAACCTTAGAAGTCCCTGAAATAACATTGAATTATTGCATGCAGAGTGATGATAAGCCGTCATTTCTAATAAAACTTCATATTTGTCGTATAAAGTTAGTTGATGTATTGCTATTATCCAGTTTACCACTCATTTTTTCGCTGGGATTGAACCATTCCATTTTGCATTGTGTACGAGGATTAACTTTCACAGACGCGTGAGAGAAGGATACATTGTCCAAAAATGAACATTTTGCACAATTAGCACGCATATGCGTTGTACAGGATCGGCTACAGTAGGCCCTAACGCTTTAGTCTTCAAAATATTGTAAACCCTTTACTGCTCGTCCAAGACTCAGATTTACTTACTTAAACGGGTAATAATTACTTCAAATAAATAACAAATATTAATAAGCGTTATCTTAGAAAACCGCGAAATGCTGAGAGATACAAAACGAAAATTAAACATGACTCCTGAATAAATTAACCGTTATTGTAAGTAGTCTACACTTGGTGAAAACATAAGCCATTTTCCAGAGTCCTTTTCTTTTTATAAACTTATCTGGCCAATATATGCTTCTGAATGTTAAGAAGTGAAAGTAAAACTGAATACACGAAAAGGAACAAAGGTAATATAGGCCTATACCGATGACTGCCTTACAATTTTTAACATCAGGACTATTATTCGAGCTTCTAATATTGCCTGAGTCAATAAATCAATCAGGTAGACATTTATATAGCGCCCTTTCAAGGAAACTATACAGAGGCGCTCCCAACCCAAACCCAGGCGAAAGAGAACAGTCTTCAGAGCAGAGAAGAAAGCGGAGGACGAGACGCGAGGAACAGACCGCAATACAGGAGGAAGCCCATTCCAAATGGTGGGTCCAATCACAGAGAAAGCGCGCTGCTGCATAGTAGCGATGCATGCGAAAGGAACAGAGTGGTAACACTACCACAGCTGATTGAGACATCCTCTTCGTGGCTGCAATCGTGTGAACCCCAAGCCATGTGCGGACATTTATCGATTCCATATTCGCCTCCAGTACAAGTTACGTCATCCAACCAGATTTTACCGGTTCCATCACCATGACGATTTCCAATAAATGCACCTATGTAACTGGTGTTGCAAAACATATAAAAATAAATTACTGCACCGCGTAAGTATTAGTGTTATTAAAATCAAATCAATAAAAAAATGACCTGTATAACAGAGGCTTGGATGCGTATAGGCCTATGATCCTTATTTCATACAGTACATGTCAAGAAGACGAAGTTTTCACCAGAAAAGAAAATTTGCCAAACTAGCGCGCAGATTGTCTCTAAAGGATAAGCTAGTTGAAACGGATCGTCGTTAAGGTTTGAAAAGATGTAGCGCTAACGATTCTGCAGTTTTAGGCCTACGTGTGTCCTTTCAATTCTATAATAATATTATGGTAGCAAGTCCATATTAAGGCCTAACAATAATAGGCCAACATTTAGGTTTATTCAGATTACTGAGACATTTGACCAAACAAATTTGAAAACTGTAGAAGTTTGCAGAAGCAAATGTTATTAGTAAGGCAATCAGTATCTTTTAAACTGTTTCCTTTCTGCAAACTTAAATCTGAAAGTGTAATAGCCTTATACTTTGGCATGGATTGATCCACAATGTCAATAAGGCATAGGTGAGCCGCATAAGTTAGAGATTGAGAAGGCACACAGTATGGGGTGACTATGGGACGCCAACAGTGAGCGTAACGATCTGAAACATTTATTGATCGTATATCTGTGAATATGATCATCGTATTAGATTTGTTCTTTTTCAAAGAGAATCATATAAGGTATTCAGAGCGACGGAGGCTCAGAAACAGTCCGTGCTGAAGACAAGTCGATGTCAACATTTTCCAACACTGAGATTATAGATACTTTATTCTTTAGGCATAACTTATCCGGTTATATTGACAATAACTTTCAATAGAACGACGAAACATATTTCAGGTTGTTTTACCTCACATAACATGATATAAATGTATATTTTTAATAAGGAATAGACAAAATTAAGATAGTCTAACTGGACCGTAACAATTGGAATATTTTAGTGCCCACAAAAATTGCAATTGAAATGTTAATTCGCACATAAACAAATCAAAACTGTATGACAATACTTAATCTTAATGGATAAAGTGCATTCACCCGTAACCGAGACTGGCACAAGCCACTTTGGCACTGGCGTTTGTAAATTCGTCATCGCATACAGTTCTTCAGATTCCATTGTAATAGATTTCCAATCGTCCTTCTGATGAATTGCTTACTGAAGACAGCGTATTAATCAGCCGTACGCTATATGTAGTTACTGCTACAAATGTTTCATCAAAAATGTATGTGATTCTTTAGGTAAGTTACCAATACTAAAACAACGTAGAACAATGAGAAGTCTTATAGAACAGTTGTTGGTTCATACAAGGCCTGTGTACCAAACCAACAGTTGCCAGTTTGCACATGTGATACAGTCAGAGCCAATTAGCGCCAAATTAGGGCTATTGTAATTGCCAAGCAGTCTGAGTAAACGTTATCCTGAGTAGATTCGAAAGCCAATCTAACACATTTATTGTTGTGTGTTTAGTAGCATGAGCAGAGGATTAAAATGCAATTTAAAATGAAAGTAGGATGCAGCTAAGTAACAAAGAAATATTAACGCACAACTACAAATCATTACTGCAGTTAAACATTACAATCTCTAAATTACGCGACCGAAAAAAGAAGATTCATTGATATTCTAGACACGACCATAACAGAAGCTTTGCTGTGATGAGTCTATTTTTTAGGATAGGTTGCTTTACATCCTACCTACTGAGTAGTTGATATCCTTTCGTGTCCTCTTTTCTCTCAGCTTTATTAAACCAAACATATTGTGGGATGGTGATTTGTGCATCAGATCTAAACGCCTCAGAGGTTTTTTCTTGAGAAGGAGCTTCACAAATTTAAGATTGTAATTGCCAATTACGATTACCTAGGTCATTAAGTCCACGAGAACAGTTAACAAGTTTTAAACGTGCACTATACTTTAATATGCAGTTCCTACCTACCTTGTGCTGATGTCATATGGATGCTCAACATCATCAAAAAGTGTACGAAAAAAACATACATGTAAACACCGTGTTTCTTTGCTGCTCGCATTTCATTACCTGAATTGAGAAATACAAGGAGAAAGGCGTGTATTACTTCATAATTATTCTCTCTAACCGTTAAACATAGATGAACATATGTTTCAGCCTCTTTTGATTTTTGATCTGCTTCGCTTTAAGCCAACACAGCTTCGCTGTAGTTCACGTGACATATTTGATGTAATGGATATGACAGTTATCTGTCAGTTAACGCCACGTGCCTCCTTTGACTTTTGATCAGCTTTGGTTTGAGCCAAAACAGCTTCGCTGTAGTTCACATGTATAGGGCACAGTTATCTGTCATACCCAAGCGTTTTAGGCTCAACTTAGGTCTAATGTACTCAACTTCGTAGACCTAATCATACGATTAGGCCTACATATGTGATTAGGCCAAATGATGGGTTGTTCTTGCGAACGCGGTCAGATGGCCGCATGTGTTTCTAGTGTGCTGCTTTTGATCAATTAGTTCGTCACTTGCAGATTTTTTCATATATTTTTTAGGACTTCTAATGCGATCTAGTCTGCATTCATGGGGTTCTTTCCCATCGTTTTCTGAGTGTTTTAGACCGCATTAGACCGTATTCGGACCTAATCATATCGATATTACGTTAAACCGCTAGTCCGCTGTAAGAGGTTTCAGGTAACTAGCTGAACAGTGTCGTGTGCTTGTTGGGGAAGGCCAGAGAGTCCTTGTAATGGTACTGTATCAGTACCATTGCAGAGACTCTCCGCTGAAGATTGTCGACCTTCACAGATCTGGTGGCTGAGACGTCCTGACTCAACGTCTTTTACCACCTTTGAGGATATACTTGGTGTTGGGGTTTTGTGTGTCGCGATCCTCGTCGCCAGTCGTCGCTCCACTTCTTCAACCCTAAGCACAATGTATACTATCAACTGTAGATGAAAATCTGCCGTTTGAGCTCTGATTGTCTACATTAACCCACCAGCGGCGACTTCTAGTTATCTGGCAGTGTTAGCCTAACGATAAGCGTTCTATTTTTTTTACCGAGTTTAAGGTCTTATACGCTAGATAAGTCAGCGCTTTCTGATCTATTTGAAAGGCGCTATGATAATTGTCTAGATACATACATGCATGCAAGATTGTTAAACAAAATGCGATTGGAAAATATGAAACAGGATGTATAATGGAAAACCCTCGTGGATCAGACGTGAACTAAGATACCACGATGAGAGTTGCAGAGATATAGGGTCATGAAGTAGGTCATAATTTATCAAACGAGACCGGATACCCTGCTCTGCCTATTGTTGTGACACATGATCATGTTGAACAAAAATTTACGCACTGGCTACACGAAACTTGAGGAAATGTCATGCTGGGTTCACTATGAGAAAGCCGAGGAAGTCCAAAACGAAGTTCATCTGTACGACTTCCTGATTCAGAACATTACTGATAAAGTGAATGCCTTTACATTGCAACAATACCATGCATAGCTCAAAATCTGATAGCATTGATAAAAGTTTTGATAAAAGTAAAGTGACCTTCCAAATGACTAAGTGTATTTTCCAAATTGTGTGAAATTTATTTTGACCTTCATAGTCAGAATGCCGATTGCGATGAAGAGCCATGCTAACTGTGGGTTGTGAAATAGGGTGGAGTGAAAAAAATTAAAATTCTAGAAAATGATCGTAATAGTGATGGATAGTTGCCTTTTGGTATAGTTAGTTATCATGCAAAAATATTTTTTTTAAATTCTTTCGGGAAGATGTGCCCCAACGAGTTTGAAAATTTTATAATTTAAAAAAAATGTCAAATTTAGGAAAATTTAAAATTTTTGAAAAATTTCACACACTAATTGTAATGGCGTTTAGGCATTTAATTATGACGTATTTAATGACTATGCAAGAGAAAATGTATAAACTCTGCCTTCTTAGATGTGCCCCAACGAGTTTTAAAATTTGACATTTTCCACAAATTTGTTAAAATTTTAAAATTTTACAATTTAACAATTGTATAAACCTAAAATTTTTTAAAACGCTAACTCTAATTATAGTGTTTAAGCATTTAATTTTGATTTAGGGCCTACCTAATGACCGTGCAAGATAAAATCAATAAATGATTGTATGTTAGCAATATTAAATAAACACTAAACAATAAACAACCCCAACAGACTATACTTGTTAATCACTGAAAAGTGAGGTGAGTCAATGCTTATTTTATTCCATTGATTTAACTCGATTGAAATTTTGCTTTTGTATTAAAACAAGGAATTAGTTCTCGTGATTCCAATCTGGCGAGGATAAAACCATGTCTAGATGTTTGCCCAACCACAGCAGCAGATGCCTCAGTAACAAGTTTTACAGAGCGCTCAACCGATTGCGTGTGGCATGGAAATTCTGGAAAATCCAGTATTGGCACACACTCACTGGCAATAAATTCTTCAAGGTCAGCTTTGGAAAGTGTGGAAATGACCGGTGGTTCTGTTGCTTTTACGTTTTTCCAATCACTTAAATCGATGTAATCATTTGCAGCAAAATTAAGTTATGTAATAGAAAATTCACGTATTCTGTTTGCCTGTTGACATTCATTTATCGATCGCAAGATTCTGCGTAGTCCTAGAGCACGGCTATGCTTCCGAGTGTCCGTTATCATTCCATGAAGGATGCTTCATGGATGTCCAAAAAATCCATTTCGTTGTGTTACCGGGTAAATAATAGCCTTAAGGACATCCGGCAGGTAACGTGATCTGGAGATTGTGTGCCAAAGGTGCATAGAACCATATTTGCACGAGGGTTTCATTTTGATGCAAAAACACATCGGATCATACACTATTACAACGTATGTCGCCAATATTTTCAGATTGTCTGATGGGCATTCACTTCCAACATACATATTATGCAGGATTCGATTAGCTGTGGTTATCCATATGGAGTGCGACATAGCACCTTGATTACGTCTGGCCAGAGATTGAGAACAATATCCATTTATTACTGTTTCCAATAAACTTTAGAAAAAGTATAAACGAAAACTGCAAGAAGGTTAGAGAGTAAGCAAATATTTAAAAACCAATGATCCCAAAACAAAATGGCAGCAGATAATTCGTCAGGATCGAACACAGATAATGAAAGAAATCATTCTGATCATGATGAAACTATTGAGAATGAACCTGCTGATGGAACGGTCCTCCTGTCAACATCCCATTCTCCCGATGAAATATTATCCCCATCTCTACAACTACGTAAAAAATTGCCGGCATTTGATAGAGCGTATGACAGATAAGCAATTTCGGATCGATCAGTTGTTTTGCAAGACTTTGGCCTTATATCAAAAGCTATTCCAGAACTTAATTTTGCTGCATACGATTTTCCAGAATTTCCATTGCACACACAATCGGTTGAGCGCTCTGGTTTTATCCTTGCCAGATTGGAATCACTGCAACTAATTCCTTGTTTTAATACAAAAGCAGAATTTCAGTCGAGTTAAATTAATGGAATAAAATAAGCATAGACTCACTTTTCAGAGATTAACAAGTATAGTCTGTTGGGGTTGTTTATTGTTTGGTGTTTAGTGTTTTGCTAACATACAATCGTTTATTAATTTTATTTTACATAAATACATCATAATTAAATGCTTAAACACGATTACAGTTAGCGTTTAAATTTTTTTAGGTTTATACATTTGTTAAAAATTTTGACAAATTTTTGGAAAATGTCAAATTTTAAAACTGGATGGGGCACATCTTAGAAGGCAGATTTTATAAATTTTCTCTTGCATGGTCATTAAATACGTCATAATTAAATGCCTAAACACTATTGCAATTAGTGTGTGAAATTGTTTTTAAATTTCGAAATTTTCCTAAATTTGACATTTAAAAAAAATCAAATTTTCAAACTTGTTGGGGCACATCTTCCCGAAAGAATTTAAAAAAAATATTTTGCATGATAACTAACTATACCAAAAGGCAACTATCCATCACTATTACGATCATTTTCTAGAATTTTCATTTTTTCCTATTAATGTGAAATATCTAATCTCAAAGTGGCCTAAGTAAACTGTCCTGTTTAAACCCGTTAAGCTCGTTCGTTTCAACCTGTTCGCCATGTAAGTAAACTAGTTTAAGTCCGTTTGAAGCTGTTATTTTAGAAGAGCAGCCTTTTACGGTATATTTAGATTTAAGTAGACTTAAGTGTGAAACGAACGTCTCATGGAATGTCGTCATTTGCAACAAGTGACGTCATTGGTTATTAAACGTTCATTAGTTGGAAGCTGCCAATGAGAGAAGCGTAGCAAAAATTGTTCACTTCTTTCGTGACATTTCTCTTCGTTTATATAATTAATTTGTCGGTCACAAACGGCGCTAGTAACCCTCGGATTCGACAATGTCTTAATTTTCAGAACTCCATCCAAGCACACTGACTACTAAGCACCCAATATTTTGACTTCATATAATTCACTCGCAAGCCGATTTTATACATGAAGAAATCTTATACACAGTGAAAGTATTATATAAATAAAAATAAATAAGTGTGGTCCGATGGAATATGAGCGTTCTAAGTGGCTTCTGCGACGCTTCGGACGTGGTGGCGTTAAACGAAAACTGTAGTAAATGTGGTGAATTACTAAAATTAGTAAGTAAGTAAATGATGTATTTGTTGATACAAAAGCTTGCTGAGGCAAGTAGGTGTGTTGTTTACTAGCAGGTCTAATGGCACATGCCATATATATTCATTTATCCGCAAGAGAATGTACTTTCACGGCAAATTTACATTATTAGGCATTTTCCATTTTTATAGTATTTGCACTCTGAGACGGATTTATCTTTAAACATTTTGTGAACTTCTCAAAACACTTGAAAAGTGAGTTTGGTGATAGCAACTTTTGTAAATGTTAACGGGAATTTCCCTTTTGCCTCAACCTGATTCGAAATTATTGGACCGGATTAAAAATTAAATGTCCGCCACAGGCCACCGTAACTGCTGTCATATATCGAATATCAGTTTTCGGTCCTCTATTTATGTTGTATAAAAAAAGTCAACTCACCATACATGCATCTATACATGTAATGCACACATACAGGTATGCACACAATCAAACATGCGTATGTGTAGTGTCTGGCGGTGTATATAGAAACACGTGCACAATGAGTAGAAAGTCATATAAAATACATTATGTTCAACTACAATTTATATTCAGAATTTCAAGCCACAATAATACGAATTTATCTAAATGTTAGAAACCATCTCTGGCATTGAATTGAACCCATATTTTGTCTTGCAACAAATTAAATTTGTGGCATTCAATATTCAAAATCAAGGATACCAGTTTGGATGTGAACTGAATTATTATAGCACTGGCAATGTGCGTGCACTGCAAGTATTTATTGCTACACAACAGTAATCAGTAAATAATTATAGTTAGTCATGATGATACAGCAATAGAACTTTCACAGACTTCTATATGAGTATTAGGCCTACATAGAATACGATAGACCAACAAATAGATTATTGGCTCTGGAATAACACATGATAAGCAATATGTGATCTTGGGTTTAATCTATTATCTTGAAAACTTTGTTAATTATTTCAGCGTTTGGCGTCACATTTCACACAACAGTTGTTATGTCCAAAATTGTGTGGAAATTCAAAGTGTAGACCTAATCATGCCATAACAAATATATTCCATATTATAATACATAAGAGCCTAATGCAATTTAACTTGCATAATTTGTCTTCATCGCAAACATCTAAGTTACGTCTATATCCTAGCTCTGAGCACATTACATCAATCAATGGTCCATTTTAAGTGAATCCGACATGCGGTGAAAATAAAATTAATTAGCAGCAATTAGCGTGACAAGCAATCAACGTCAGTAGAACGATGTGTATTCTACCGGTTACGAGTTCTGCTGATGTTTTGAGTCAAATACTATTTTTGCACATTAAAATTTTTTTCCATAGGCTAAAGGACAATGTCTATGAGCGCTGATATTGTTTGGGTTACACTTTGTTACATATTGTGTATTTTTGCCATACGGAGGACCTTAAAATTATATCAGTATGAATATTGTAATGATTCTAAGAAAAATCGGTCAAGACGTCATCTTGAAGTATCCGGAATCTGAATCGTTGTTGTGTTCAAAAGTCGTATCTTTCAATGCAACTAGGTCTACGTTTTCTGGATAGTCTGCGCCTAACCAAAAAAACAATTTCATTTCCAACATAAAACTTCAACAAATGAATATAAAAGAACTTAAATTTCCTCAGTTCTGCCTTGAAATTATTTTCTGAAGTTTCAACATTTTCAAACCGGTTTCGAAGTGTTTGATAACTTAAAGATCTGCCCTGGTAAATGCTCTCTTCAGTTAGGTGTTAAGATACTATTCATTCTAGGCATCGAACGTAGTCATTTTATTATGATAGTAAATCTCTAATTCTTAAAAATTTTAAGTCAGTGACTTAATGTAAGAAATTTTTGTATCCATTAATATGCTACATAGTAAATAAATTATCACATTGGTTTACAACTGTACACTCGACGTTCTATAGTCGGTAACTTGAAATGTGTTAACACACTCGCGTAGTAACAATTGTTAACGTAAGTTACGATTTCCAGTCTAACCTGTAAACACATGTCCTGAACGCCTGTACCGTCGTCCTAACAAGACTCCAATTATAAGGATGATAATTACTATCATAATAGCACCAATAATTCCAATTATCCAAATTGTTTCGAATCCTGAAAAGCAAAGAACAACTGTGTTTTTCAAACCAGTTTAAATTATAATAGCTGTGCTTGAAATGCTGAAAAAGCTCACCGCAGAATGCCACATTAACGGTGACAAGTCTCTAGTCAGATGTTAATAATTCGTTAGCCCATCGTATTTAAAATATCAACAATACGAACATTGTATATTTCATCCGTTCCCGTAAGATTTCATTTACGTGTAGGTGATATCATTCTATTTATCAAACTAGATTCATCAAACATTGCAGTACGAAACATCCAGACTGGAAGAAGTCAGTTTTCAATTTAGGGAGAAAGACATTCTCGGTAGAAGAGTTGTGATTGTGAATATAGAAAGTTCCACCAGCAACTCTGAATGAACTCCGTGACAAGATTTATACCATGAGCAACATACTTTTCAACAGATACTGATCTTTGACAGAATTGGCCTTTTACAGCGTCATACTATTAGGGCAGCGGTTCCCAAACTTTTCTGGGTCGCGACCCACTTGTGAATATATTGGCAGTCTCGATACCCACTGTGTAAAATTGAGCAGTGTATACTAAAATTTGCATCGTAAGTTGGTATCGAAATATGCGGATTTACGTACAGCGCTTAGAAAATTTAAAGCATTAAAAGGAAATTTAGGTAAAAACAGTTTACAATTTACTGCAATCCAACTATAGTTATAGCCCAATCATAGCCAAATGTTGTTGCTGCAAAAACTAATTGTTTCTCGAAAAATGTGGCGACCCACTTGCCAGAGCTTCGCGACCCACTTTTGGGTCGCGACCCACAGTTTGGGAAACTCTGTCATAGGGTATAATCACGGGTGATAAGGGAGAATGGCAAATAACTTGCACTTGTTTTGTATATGAAGAGTGCCATGCAGAAGCGGATACGTTGAGATACAGGAGTCTTGAAAACCAGTAAAATGTGTGATACGGTCTCAGTACGAGAAAGACTGTGTCCAAGAGGACACAGTTTTTCTCTCTGGTGCACTATCCTAGTTAGAGGCAGCAGTGTTCAGTCACGATGGCCATTGAGTATAAAGTTGCAGAAGACGAGTCTCAGTCGAGTATAGATGTGAATATTATTATTATTATTAATGAGCTTTTATATAGCGCCCCTTCAAGGTTATCTACTCAGGAGCGCTCCTAGTCCAACCACGGCTAAAGAGAGTAGTTTTTAAGTTTGCAAGAAACAAGGTAGAGTGAGTCATAGGGACCAGGCGAAGTGCAACAGGAAGGCCATTCCAGGTTGCAGGTCCAGCGACCGAAAAAGAACGTCGCTGCATAATGGCTGTCCGCGTGCGGGGGACCAATAGCTCGGCCTGGTCAGCCGAGCGAAGAGCAGATCTCCGCAAGACCCCCGAGGTAGAGCGACACAACTCCCGCAGGTATGGGGGAGCAAGTCCCTCTAGACAACGCCTAACCAGTGCAGAGACCCTATAGGCGATCCGCAGCGGGAAAGGGAGCCAGTGCAGAACATCCCGCATATAAAGAGAAACATGGCCAAATCTGGGGATGTGACCAATAAGACGTGCGGCTGCACGCAAAACCCGGTCCAATATAGTCAAACGTGTAGCAAAATAGAGCTGGAAAGACATCGTGCAAAGTATTGACACAGACTAGATTAATAGCATGATCTTTTATTGCCGAAGCTGACACATATACACTAGACCAGTAGGCCTATATGCTATGGTTTATAGAACGTTTCTGAGTTTTGGCGCCAGAAAGTTATACGTGGTTCTTCACGACAGAACACTCTGGGCAGCCATGAACAAGCCCACGAAGGATTGGACAAAACCTCGTGATTGACACAGGGCCTGTGACGAGGACCAGAGTCGTGGAGAAGCATCTCACATACTATATATTCGGCTTTCATACTGCATGAAGGAAGGCCTATGACAGAACAGTGTGACGTCACGTTGTGGAAACGGCAACGCTCAGCCGAGTTCGCCAACAGAGTTAGCTGATGAACAATTATGTGGTAACAGCAGGCTAAGCGATACTAAATGATGCAAGATGAAAAAGAATTTAGAGATTGCATAATATCTCAAAAATACTCACTGATTATATTCCATAAAGAGTAAAAAAAACTCACTTTCTGTTGTGTCCTTAGTATTGAATTGCACTAACAGCTTAGATCTAAACGAACCAAACTATTGAAACAAAATGAATGGCGAAAGGTTACATTTTGTATTTTTTAATATTACTACCTGTACTGGTTAAAGCTGCGCTCTTAGCTTTCTCCGCAGTAGTTGATGAATCCGACAGACCTGATGATAGCGAAGTTGATGCAGCGAATGATTTCTTAGAGATCGCACCAGTTACGGATTTAGACTTAACTTCTGAGAACTCCGAAGTAGCAGCTGGCATCTTTGCTGACATAGGGTATGTTTTCGGTGTCACTTTTGACGAGCTTGTTGTTGCTACATCTGTCGTGGCTGTTAAGGTCAGTGTGGATCTCGTCATTAATATTGATTTGCTAGTTGATATTGTTGATGTAGGTTTAGTAGTTAACCGTATGTAAGTGCTACGTGTTTTTGTTGGTATAAGCTTACTTGTAGTCACAGTTGACGGTGATGTTGTTAGAGTACTTGTGGATATCTTTGAAGATCGGGAAAACGCATATGTCTTGCTACCTGACGCCTTTGAACTGCTAGAAGACATTGTGGGCATGCGGGGTGGTGTTGTTGGCGTACTTTTTGTTGTAGTTGGCACGCTTGATGACGAAGTTGAGGCAGTAGTTGATTGCGTTACTGTTCCAGTCGACGCTGTTGACAAAGTTGAAGCTGCAGTTGATTTCGTATATGTTCCAGTCGACACTGTTGACAAAGTTGAAGCAGTCGTTAATTGCGTACTGTGTGTTCCAGTCGACGCTGTTGACAAAGTTGAAGCTGCAGTTGATTTCGTATGTGTTCCAGTCGACGCTGTTGACAAAGTTGAATCTGCAGTTGATTTCGTATATGTTCCAGTCGACGCTGTTGACAAAGTTGGACTCCGCTGTTTTCCTAGAGTAAAAATATGTAAATGCTTCCACGAGTACACTCACTATCTTATATTCAAACGACATCGAAAATATGATATCATCGTATTATCTATTGAATCAACAAGATGAAAGAAAATGTCCCTTGCCATTATTTCTAGCCAAAGAAAAGAGTCTATCACGTTCTATGAAGCTGTTATAATTTCATGCCAGGTTGTTTTTAAAACTCACCGACAATACTTTATCTAGTGAGAAAAAATTGAGACAATGAACCTTAAAGCCATTTTGCATAGAAATATGCGCTCTAATCTGGTACAAATTAATCTCGTTTGTTGCAAACTTGACTACCTGTGGGAACATGTACATGTCATTCATTCATTCGTTAATTCACGGTATAGAATGTATATAACAGCATCCCTCCAAGGTAACGGTATCCAAGTTTCTCATATGTGGGCTTCCAGTCTCAAACTGAATGATGTTTCGAGGATGACAAACTGAATCAAGAGTTTGAGTATCCACAGTGTTCCACACTAACCACAACTGATTGAAACGTCTTCGTTGTGACCGCAGTCATGAACTCCCCAGGGCTGTGCAGAGCACTGGTCAAGTCTTGTCTCAGTGCCATTGCATACGACGTCATCCAGCCAGATTTGACCCGTTCCACTTCCGTAACGTGACCCGATGAAAGTGCCAACATGTCTAATTCACACAGATATTCTTATTAAAAAATTATTTTTCATTCTTAAACATTCCTATTATAAAAATTACTAAAATAAAATTCGTATTGTAAATAATCGTAAATAGTGATTTTCTAATTATTTCATTTGTTTTAAACATTGAACAACATGGCTAATATGTTAAATATTTTTTTCTTTTATAATTAGCTACTTTGCTCTTGGCAGAAACTTAGAAGAACAGAAACTGAACATTAACAGTACGGCATTAGGCTATTAGGTTGTCCTCGCGATGTAGGCCCCCACTTTTAAAAATAAAAAATCACCATATACAAGAATAATCGAAATACTGGCATTTTTTTATTTTAGTGCTTAATAAATAAGATAGCGACAATGTATTAAATTCCATTCAATTCAAACTCTATAACAACATCTTCCAGAATTGTACATGGGTATCAGCCGTAACAAGAATGTTGAATTACCCAAAACCAAGACTGTCACACGCAACTCCTGCACTGACGTTGTTGAATTCGTCATCGCAAACCGTTCCCCAAACACCCGCATAATAAATCTCCAATCGGCCTTCTTTCGGATTTCCGGAGGAATTCGCAAGTCGCGCACGTGTACCTAAAGAAAAATATTACTCCAGGAGTCATTCGCTCTCTTTAAAACTGGTTATTAAGTATCCTGATGCGTTGAACAACACGAACACAGTGTTAAGTTATAATGGAGGATGTCGTCAGGTAAGTGTAGTATGGAGACTTCGAGAGGCAAGTTGTGGTAAGGAAAGTATAGGCCCTAGTTAGCGTCTATAGGAGGTATGGTCAGGCAGGGGCCTCTACGCCATAGAAACATCGGGGCAAATGCTCCATCCAAGAAATGGGGGGGGGGATCTGTCAGTGTGTGTTCCATCATTAACGGGAGGAAGGAAGGGCAGGGAGGAAAAAGGGGAAGAAAAAATCTGCAATACTTCATGTCGAAAAGGAAACACTAAGACAATGGACCGTGAAGCCATTTTTCTCTGGAAATGCGCGCTCTGATCTGGTATAAACAAAACTCGAGTTCATGTCAACTCGATTATCTCCATAAACACGCTCGCTTCGTTCTTTAATTCTATCACTAGTTCGCTCGTTCATTTACGGAATATAGAAAAACATTTCTTCGAAGAAATGCTATTCTCAGAATTTGTACTGTTATCTGAAAGATGTATGAGCATCACAGACTTATGTGAGAGTTTGAGAATCCACACCTACCGCAACTGATTGAAGCGTCTTCTCCGTGATTGCAGTTATGAACACCCCACGGCCTTGCAGAGCACTGGTCGAGTCCTGTCTCAGTACCATTGCATGCGACGTCATCCAACCAGATTTGACCAGTTCCACTCCCATAACGAGTCCCGATGAATGCGCCGACATCACTGATTTCAAAAGAGTATTCTTATTAGACTTCTTATTTTACTTTAACCTTCCTAATATTTTAAGCATTACTATAAACGCTGCTCTTATTATCTTAAACAGTGATTTTATAAATATTATATCTTCCTACTATTTTAAGCATTACTATAAACGCTGCTCTTATTTTCTTAAACAGTGATTTTATAAATATTATATTTATTTTAAAATATGAAATGCATCATAAAGTCGAAACATTTAACGCACGTATTTAACTAATTTGCTCTAGGAAACATCTAGAATGCTATGAATTATATATTTACACTATGGGGAAATAGATGTTTCAAGTTGCCCTCAGTATGTACTCTTAAAAGTTCAAAATCACAAGCAAAGTGTTTCAAATTCAACTTTAGCAGATTTATTTTAAGGTTCCGGGTCAGAAGGCTATCCACCTGCATGAATTATCTGTGGTAAAGGTTAAGTAAGTAAGTAAAAGTTAGTATATCCTTTATTGAACCAATTGCTAACCGCACTTTGGTGTGTTAGCTATGGGTAGCGTTCGCCAAATAAAAATTATGGAACGAATTAGACAGTGCCATTTTGAATAGACACTATAACAACATCTTCCAGAATTGCACTGGGTATCAGCTGTAACAAGAATATTAAATTACCCAAAACCAAGACTGGCACACGCAACTCGTGCACTGATGTTGGTGAAATCGTCATCACAAACCGTTCCCCAAACACCTGCATAATAAATCTCCAATCGGCCTTCATTCGGATTTCCGGAGGAATTCGCAAGTCGCGCAATTGTACCTAAAGCAAATATTGCTCCATGAATCAGACGAACTGCAATCTGATCTCAGAAAGAACAACGCGTTATTTTATTTGATTAATTCTGTCCAACAGCCGTAGTCTTAGAGTTACTGGATCTAGAGAACTGCAGCACATATTGATTCGTCGCTGTGGTTGGTTCCCTTATGCCCAGCCTATCATCCTACACTGTTTAATCGAAGAAAATTCATGAGCGATTTTTAACGCGTAAGTTACACATAATATGAGACTCTAATCGAGATCACATCATACCTATATACCTATCATTGCACCGACGTCGTTTTTATAAAAGTGGGCATCACTTGCATGAAGCATAGGTAAGCCACGTGAACGCACTTTCTTAGTAATTAGGCTCAATACACTTTTCATATTAACATCTGATCGAATTTTTTTAGAAAATATAAATACCTCTTACTGAGGCACTCGAAAGTAGCCATATAAATTTTAAGCTACATTATCACATTATATTATATACTGTTACATTTCATTAAGCCTGAAAGTGCGTCTACTCTTCAGATTGATAACTGTGTTGCTACTCTTCTGTGGCCGTTCATTTGAGAGTAGCTGGAACCTTTTATCTGAAACTATTTACTGTTTAATGTCCGCAACTCATTTATTGAAATTTGGAGATAAAGAAGAGCAGGCCCTGAAGCTTGCCTGGGAGGCAGCCGTGCAGGCCCGGTTCGTCCGTTAGGCAAACTGGGCAGCCGCCCAGGGCCGCTGATTTTAGGGGCCGCCAAGTTTCCATTTTTCCAAAATTATTTAATTATTATTATTCGCTAGATCGAAGTATTATAGTGCCGGTTGATAGTGTTGGTGTAATAAATTGCCCAGGCGTAACCGCGAATTCCTAAAAAGTTCATCAACTTTTTTTCTAAGATGAAATTCCCAAAAAGATGGATGAAATGACCATGACGAAAATCTTAAAATTTTCGGGCGGTTTGCTTAGGGCCGCCGATTTGCCCAGGGCCGCCAAATGTCTGGAGCCGGGCCTGCAGCCGTGGATATGAAGTGTTAGTGACTTCAGTTTCTTGGCCTCAGAATCAAAGGGCGGGTGGCTAGGCCTCTCCATCGCCGTCTGATCTTCCCACCGATGGTTTACCGTAAGCATACTTATTACCGCTGAGTTGGCTAGTTGGTGCAGGTGGAGCGGAGATCTTGAAATAAATTTCTGCACCGGGGATTTGAACCCTCGACCTCGCGGTTAACAGTCCAATACACTGATCACTTGACTATCAGGAACCAAAGTTTATCACTGAACTGAAAACTTTATAGTCCACTATGTCTTTGGTTCACAAAAAGGATTGTTACATTTTTATTACTCAGTGATTCTTTCGCATTAAAAGACGCACATAATGCTCAAAATCCCACTGAAATTAACCCGTGAAAACATGCGTTGATACTATGTCTATTTAGAATCAACTAATAACTGAAATAAGAAAGAAAATCAATTACTCAGTAATTGATAGTCAATAGAAAATACTGAAAAGGTACAAGTTCTTGAGAATGGCAAACGCTTAATACTGTGCTAGAGAAGCAATGTGTGGAGTACGACACAACACAGATTATATCACATTTGTGACAATCACTTACCGCAGCTAATTGAGACATCTTCACCGTGGCCGCAATCATGCGCACCCCACTCCTTTTGGGTGCACTGTTCTATGCTACTCTCTGTTCCGTTGCATTTTACGTCATCTAGCCATATTGCATCTGATCCACCTCCGTGACGATTGCCAATCACAGCACCGACGTAGCTGATGGTAAATGCAAATAAAAAGGTGTCAAACAGATGTCAAAATACACTGAGATTTACAATACAGATTAACTACTAGCAAAAATAATAATTACCCTGCAAAATGTTCGTGAATCGGGCTGTACGATTGTGTTTTAGACTCTGTAACAAAGACCGTGTCTCAACTACTCAGAGTTCTCAGCATTGCTTCTAATATTTGAACGTAACCGCTACGAGCTGGAATCAATCAATGAATCAATCAATCAAACATTTATGTAGCTCTCTTTCAAGCAGCCTGATTCTCCTTACAGATTTTATTTTAGTCATAGTTACAGTTTTAGTTAATGGTTTTTTATTTTAGTTATAGTTACAGTTATAGTTAGTATTATTTTTTAGTTATAGTTATAGTTATAGTTACTGGACTTTTATTTTAGTTAATTTTAGTTAGTACATAATTACAAGTGACCCCAATGGCACTCCTCCTGGTCCGTATATGGGGTCATCGATTAATTATGTTAGCAGATTTTAGGCAGTTTTTGATCTCCTACCCTTGTCATCAACTGTCAAACATTCAAGGACCCCCTAACAAAATTATGTCAAAGAAAATTACCCTACCCTCAGCATATTCCAATGACTCTAACATGCAAAAAACTGATATTGCCAAAAAACAAAACGTTGTTATTCAGATTTTAATTTGATACTTCATGGCTACAGTACTGTCTGTCACAGATATTGAACATGGTAACTTTTTTTTATAATATTCCTTTTAACATAGAAAATTAAAATCAAAACAAGTTGCTCACTCTCAAATTAACAATCGAAAGAAAAAATTATCTTTCCATCAAAAAGAAACTCGAAATATTAGATTTTCGAAAAGAAACCAGAATATTCGGAAGGAGAATATGCAGCACATTTTCTCATTTTATCTTGGAACAATAAACAGGATAGTTTAAAACGAATAAAATATCGCGTTTGATTAAATTCGCCATGTTTTTCGATATTGCACTTTTTTTATTTCATTAACGAAAATAGCGATGAATTTTCGTTAGTGTTTTTTCGTTATAGTTATAGTTATAGTTAATGATATTTTTTAGTTACAGTTATAGTTATCGTTAACGAAATCAATTTTGGTTCGTTAACGATCATTTTCGTTATCGTTAACGTTAACGAGAATCACACTGCTTTCAAGGAAGCTATTCAGAGGCGCCCCCAGCCCAACCCCCGGCGAATGAGAACAGTTTTTAGAGCAGATAAGAAAGCGGTGGATGAGTTTCGAGGAAGAGACCGCAGCTCAGGAGGAAGCCCATTCCAAATAGAGGGTCCAACCACGGAGAAAGCGTGCTGCTGCATAGTAGCGGTGCGTGCGAAAGGAACAGAGAGGTCACCACGGGTGGTAGAGCGAAGAGAGCGGTGACCAGGTGGAGCAGAGGCACGGAAACAGAGTACACGCAGATTCAAGGGAGCACAGCCAAGCTGGCATTTCCAGACAATGGAGGCAACCCGGTAGACAATGCGTTGCGAGAGTGGTAACCAGTGGAGGACATCTCGCATGTATTCATCGACATTGCCAAATTTAGGAATGCACCCAATCAAGCGCGCAAAAACAAAACAAAACTAAATCACAACAGGCATATTCCAGGAAGCCGGCGGAAGGAAGCACGAAGCAGAATGCGACAGGACATTTTACCGAAAACGATAAAGTTTTAGACGCAGGAGGTTTTAAACCGAAACGCAACAAGGTCACTGCAACACACGCCAAAGCTCACCTCGCATAATGGTCGATGCAATCTTTTAAGAAGTAAGCAAACAGTCGGACCAATTAAAATGAATTTGTTTTTCATTCTGCAATGAGTCGCGTAGAGCATCACTATATGAGACATACAGTCCATGAGTTCGTACGTATTGTGAAATTAAACGAGCAATTTAATGACACAGCATCCAAGCCGTCGAGGTGAGGCGATAAACAGAGTAGCCTTTCTACAACATATCCAACTCAAAACTATAAACATAGCACATACATGATGGATCATTCCCGCTCCAGCCTTTTGCTCCTTCCAAACTGCAGTTCACATTATAGCAGCTCGCGCTGGTTTTAACCAGTCTATGATGCTCGCTATAACGTAAGCGTAGATTTTTTCCAAACCTTCCGTCGTGGCCAATCCAAGCTCATAGTCAATTAACATTTTAATAGTGATCACATGAGCAGGGAAACTTACCCAAATCCGAGACTGGCACATGCCACTTGTGCGCTGATGTTCGAGAAGTGGTCATCACAGACTGTTCCCCAGATTCCTGAGTAGTAGATCTCCAATCGTCCCTCTTTTGAGTTGTTACCGAAAGAATTGATTAATCGCACTGCAAAGTCTCGAGTGTCTCCTACAAATTCCAGCATTTATAATTCCGAAATCATAAAAGAAACTCTGACGAGATCTCTCTTTCCTTCATATCTCTATTCTCCAAGTGATCGTGTGACAGAATCGTATATACACAATCAGCACAACGTGCCATTAAATTAAAAATAATACTGTACATAAATTGTGTCCATGATATGTGTTATTATGTATGAGGATACGAACTGAACCTTCATTTAAGCTTACCACATCTAATAGACACATCTTCAGTATGCGAACAATTATGAGAACCCCAAGAGCTTCGTGGACACTGGTCGATACTCTGCTCAGTTCCAACGCAGGCGACGTCATCCAACCAGATTTGTCCAGTTCCACTGCCATGACGATTTCGGATGAATGTTCCATTATATCTAGTTTCACAGACAAAAATCAGTGAGCAACTATTTTCTTCAACACTACATGCGCTACAAGACGGTTTCAAGAAGAAGGCCCAACAAAAGATAATGCACAATGAGTTTGAATTTATGTGCGAAAGCCCGACTGTTGCATATCGCATTGGAGACTGGAATAGAAAGCTCTCTGGCACATGCTGAAGCGGTTCTGACAAGCGAACTCGTTCCTGTAGAAGGATCTTGCGTGTAATTCATTGCGCAAGACGAAGCTAATTTTGTTCTTTTCGCATAATGTTCCCAGCTATGCGATAATCAAGGCATGCCGGTAAAATAGTTTAGGATGCACTGGAGCTGATGGAACCAGTACTTTGGCATGCCTGCAAAGATTGAATTCAAGGTGTAAATTAATAAATGGAAACGCAATATAGCAAATCAAATTGTTGATGAAATCTAGTATTACCGAAATGGATAAAATGATCTGAAATACCCGAAACCGAGGCTGGCACAAGCTACTTTTGCATTGGCCTCTGTGAATACACCGCTGCTGCAAACAGTTCCCCAGACACCGCCGTAATAGATTTCCAGACGTCCCTCTCTGGGATTGTTAGCCGCATATAGAGAATTTACAAGCCTCGTCGTTGTTCCTATACACGATTAAACAAATAGAAATGTTCAAATATAAAAGAAATCAAATTTCGCGTTATATAATAAAATTCATATTTTTGAATCATAGGTTTCGACACTCCTACTACAATCCTGTTTAAGACTGCTTAGATCGTTGAAATCATATTTGTTCGTTAAAATATTTAGCGGTTTTCAAAATTCTCATTTAATTAAAAGTGCATTCTTTTTCAATGAGTACTTTAACTACTATAATTCGCTTAAATTATACAATCTTAAACTTCTCTAAGCCCTCACCTTCCAAAGATCTTGGTAAGTTAATTTCTAGAATTTCTATAGGTCCTAAAACTCAGTAAACGAATTTTATGGTGTCAACATTTCTATAGTTGGGCACAAAAATTTTGAAAAATCTCAAAACCGATCAACAGAAGCCTTATTTAAGCTATTGAACTAAACAAATAAGCTAAAATGGATGACTGAAAAGCACAAAATAAAGTTGAAAGAAATTGCTATAGCATATGTGGTTTTATAGAAAGTTAAATTCGCATTACCAATAATCTAATAAACATTTCGCTCTTCGTACAGTACGTGTAAGTTTGATTAATTATCAATCAAGAACTTAGCCTACCGCAACTAATTGAGACGTCTTCGTTGTGAGTGCAGTCATGTGTTCCCCATGGAGAATGCCTGCATTCGTCGATGCTCTGTTCGGTACCCTCACAGTTGACTTCATCCAGCACTATTTGACCAGTTCCATTGCCATGACGTTTGCCGATAAAGGTGCCAATGCGTCTGTAACGAGATAAAGAGAAGGATCCAGATGCAAAAAGATAAACACCTGCCTTGTATACAGCTAAAAGAATTGTCAATGTATATTGAAATGTTTTCATTCTAGATAGACCTAAAAATAAAAAATAGTGTAGGCCTATAACGATTGTCAATTTTTACTAACTGAAATATTTCCGTCAAGCTTGCCCGTGGTTCACCTCCACCGATAATAAGCATTTTAAAAATCATCCTTTTTGCAGATGACACTAATGTATTTTATTCCAGTGAATCCTTAGGCCAACTTGTAGATACAATAAATGAAGAACTAAAAACAGTAGCTGACTGGTTTAGAGTCAATCGGCTCTCACTAAATGTGAAAAAGACTTGTTTTATTATATTTCGATCTGCTAAAAAGTCACTTCCGCCACTCCTAAACTCCCTCATGGTAGATGATATAACAATCAGTCAAGTGCAATCCACTAAATTTCTTGGGATCATTATTGATGAATGCTTAACATGGAAACATCATATCAATGCTGTGGCTATGAAAGTAGCTAAGAATATAGGTATACTGTCTAAAATATCGTATCTTATACCTGCCCATATACGGAAAAGCTTGTACTACACATTAATATACTCATACCTTACTTATGGTAATATTATCTGGGCATCTACATATATCACAAGATTGAAGAAACTCTCAACACTGCAAAAAAGGGCTGTAAGAGTAATTGCACTTGACAAACGATATTCTCATACTAATATTAGATTCGCTGAATATAACATTATAAAATTTCTAGATATAAATACTATGCAAGTTGGTATAATCATGTATAAATATTTCAATAATTTGCTACCAAATTCTTTTCCTAGGCTTTTTACTAAAATAACTGAAATACATAGTCATTTTACAAGGTCAACCATGGCAGTATCTAAAATATATACAAGAACTAATTATTACCGATTTTCCCTTCGTTCTACTGGACCTAGAATATGGAATACTATACCACTGAGCATCCGACATCCAGCCACAATTAGTAGCTTTAAAAAACAATGGATAAAATATTTAAATGCCAAAGGAGCCTACCAGGTCTAAAAACATGATTGGGAATTCTTGGTCTGCATGGGATATCAATGCTGATCCAGCTTTGCTTTGCTAACTGATTGCTAAATGTTTGTTAACTTGTTTGGTGCTGTAAACCAATGATAAACAATGCAATTGCCATCAATATGTAGATGGATTGTGGGTTACCCTAATATAGCGGGGCTAACGCCCCTTTTGGGTCGCCCTTGTTCCGGTCCAGTGCAAAATGTGCTAATTCAGTCATAGTGCTTAACATACAGTATTAACTCATTATTTAGAAAGTATAACTGCAAAGGTTCTAATTTTATTTTCAAACTTTACATATCAAATGAATGAATGTATTAACATCACTGCTTTAATATTTCGCATATTATGATGATACGTGCACTGTTCAAGGAACAATAAAGATTGATTTGATTTGATTTTGATAACGGCTTCAACTGCTTAATGAACTTACTTTTTAAAGATACTGTTGTCTAAATTTTAACAGTTTAAGATTCCATGTCACAGAAACACACACATAAAAATGCAAGAACACCGACCGATCTAAATTTCTATTAAAACCGGTATTCATTTTATGTGTATTGCCTTATAGTTTTGTCGTTCTTCAGGCATCACAGGACACTATTGTCTCTTAGACCCTGTGCCTTAACATAAATATGTGTTTAGTTTGAGCTAATGCAGAACTGCTAATGCAAGTGTATTACGCAAAAGTATTGGCAATAATTAGTAACTCGACTACTCACTACACGCATTCAGCATTCATAGTGGCATTCTCTAAAAAACTAACATTTACAAAGAAAATGTCTCGAATATATAACGCCAAATACTTATATAGGGCATACCCATAGCCAAGGCTAGCGCAGGCTACGCTTGCGCTAAAATTCGTGAAGCTGTTATCGCACACTGTACCCCAGGATCCAGAGTAATAAATCTCTAATCGCCCCTCTTTTGGATTCTTGGTGTGAGAAAGCGAATTGACCAATCTCATTGTAAAATTCTGAACAATTCCTAAAATAGCAATATGACAAAAAATTTCATGTATATTATCATAAAACTATATGACGTGATTGGTAAACAAATGCAAACTGCTTAAAGGTTTATCACTACAATCAACCGAAAAGTAATTGACAGGTTATTACAGGACCTGGTGTTCTAGTAAGATTCGAGTCAAACTTTCAACTATCACACAGGTGCAGTAAGTCTTAGTCTTCGGTCCTTTGGACCTTGTAGCTGTGCAGTTTACATAAGCCAACTAATAGGCGTGCGCACATGTGTCATGTATAGGATATTTACCTTTATCTTGACTTACAAAAGATACTTGCTGAGGATTTTCAGTTGATAATCCTTATGACTTTTGTCGTAGGAGCACATTATAAATTATGTAGGCATAAATTACATGAATGTTTAGCACTTTAACGACGAGAGCGTACTAAAATGTATGAAAAAATTTAAGTTTAATTATATTTTTTATTATGTTGATACCAATATATTGAGGAAAGGTTATGCCACTAACCGCAGTTTACTCCAACATCTTCGCTGTGATTGCAGTTATGCAATCCCCAGGGTCGATACGTGCATTTGTCAATACTCGGTTCACGACCAGTACATTTGACGTCGTCCATCCAGATCTTACCAGTTCCGGCTCCATAACGACTGCGGCCGATATACGTCCCAACATAGCTGATTTAAGAATAAATATTGAACACAAATAAGACAGCTTCGTTACCATTCTGCCATAATTTTTATTTACATAAGTACTATTATGAGTTAGACTTAGAGGCCCATATAGACAATATATAATAATGCAACCATCTATGGTGGAATAAGTGTACCGCCATTGCAGCTCCTGCTTCTACCAACTTGACAATTTCCCGCTTAAGGGTCGAAATAGCGCTTCCTCAACGTTCCACATGTGACGAGGAAGCTTTATTTTTATTCACAAATCCTTCATCACAAACTGTGCCGCTGATTCTATAGCGTAATAGATCTCAAGTAGTTCTTCCACTAATATGGTATGCTAAGTATAATAAATAGTGAAAAGTTTTAAAAACCATACGGTTGTTTAATTATTTTACCCGTAGCCGAGACTGGCACACACAACTTTTGCTGTGGCACTTGTGAATCCGTCATCACAAACTGATCCCCAGACTCCAGCAACATAGATCTCAAGTCGCCCTTCCATTGGATTTCTACCAGGGATACGTGAATTGATCAATCGCACAGCATAATCTTCATTGTCACCTAAAGTAGGCAGTTAGTACGCCTGTTAACAACCGCATTGAGGTAAGAAGTATATTTTATGCCAGCTGTCTAGATTTTTACTTATGAAACATATTGCAACAGTGCCAACTGCAGTGATGGAGTTCGCCGGCGGCTGCAGCGTATTCAGAATAGCGCTGCGCGCCTCATCTTGTCGGAGCCGACTTTCACTCATGCAACCCAACTGCTGGAAGAACTGCCCTGGCTGCCGATCGACAAGCGTATTATATACAAGCTGTGCGTCCTGATGTTCGATGTTGCACATAGTACAGCACCTGGTTATCTATCTGACTTATGCACCCGCTGCAGCGACAGTCGACTGGGCTCGTCAAACCGCGGTGACTTTATAGTAAAGAGAGTTAGGACACGCTTGGCTGACTCCGCATTTTCTGTGGCCGGGCCAAGGGCATGAAACTCCCTGCCTCTGGCAGTCCGGACCACTGACTCTCACCAAATCTTCTGTAATCGTCTTAAAACACATTTGTTTTGCTTAGCCTTCTGCTAACGCTCCTTGTGAGACGCCGCTGAGCACAGGTTGAGTGGCGCCGTAGAAAGCCCTGAATGATGATGATGATGATGATGGGGCGTGGTGGCTCAGTGGTAAGTTCGGCGCCTTGTGACCGGAGGGTTGCAGGTTCGAATCCCACTCTAGCCGCTGCGGACGGACCTTGGGCAAGTCCTTCACTCGCAATTGCTCGTGGCGCTTCGGCGTGAAAATTCCGGCATAGTATCAATGCTGTAGTCGGGAGCGCCTCTGAGTAGTAGTTTGACTTCGAGAGGCGCTATATAAATATCCGGAATAAATAAAATAAATAAATAAATAAATAAAATAGATGATGATGATGATGATGATGATGATGATGATGATGATGATGTTGATGATGATGATGACTGCATGTATGGAGTAAAGTCTAATTATCAGTTCTATGTAAAAAAAAAGACTACTGGAATAAGCTAGTAATTTAGGAAATTCAACATTCTGAGAAGAAAACTTATTAATATTACGGTTTGTATATGGCTATTGTATTTTATTTTTAATCCGAAAAGGTTAATTTAAATGTTGCGGCAATTTTACCCCGACTAAGGTAACTGTTTATGGCAGATTTGCGAGTGTGAACACACTCTTATTACAGATAAGAATAAATTAATGACAGAAGGCTTCTGCATAAGAGCCGGATTAGCAATTCAGATGGGAACGTAATCGTAAACTCTAATTTCTAAAGTGCTACTCGAAAGCTAAGCGCAGGGCAGCAGCCTATTCACGATCCGCGCGTCGTGTCAAAGAAGTTTTCCAGAGAAGTCCAGTGGAGATCCGAGTTTTCTCCTACTGGTGGATGATAGTGAAACAATCCTGATGAAGCCCGATATCACATTTGCAGCAAATGCGCCTTGCTTTTAGACTGCATTCTACTAGACTGAAAAACTGATTTATTCTATAACTGATTTATTCTTAAACCGACTGCGGCATGCCACATATGACTAATAAGTAATCCTGACACATCTTATGAAGTTATGACCAATTACAACAAAATACTAAACTAGGCCTAATCCTTGTTTTTTTTATTACCGGTGAATGAGCTTCCTGAAAGACACTAACGAAACTAACCGCATTTAATTGAAACAAATTTCCCACGGTGACAGTTATGCGAACCCCAGGTACGATGCGAACATTGGTCAATACTTCGTTCAGTTCCGTTGCAGGTGACATCATCCAACCATATTTGACCTCGTCCAGTTCCATAACGATTACCAATGAATTTACCGGTATATCTAGAAACAACGACATCAGTTTAGATCAGCTATGGCTAACCTTTAGTCACAAAACTGCTCTACCAAGTATTTGTCATAATCGGCTTTAGATATAGTAACATTAAGTCAATACTGACCGAGTGGGTTTCGAATGCTGCTTCAATTCGTTTAGCTGGTTTCTGGAAAACTTTTGGAAACAGAAATGTAGTAAAAGCCAACTAGTGCTTAAAGTAATGTGCTAAAAGATTAGAGCATTTTACGGTGAGGTAAGGTAACCGATGACCTTGTGTCTGGCGAAAAGGAGTTCCATACTGTAGGTGTGTTGCAAAGAGAGATTAGCACTTAACAGAATGTCGTCTGCCGCTATACGTTAGATGCCGAAGAGATTGTCCGTTATTGTCTTTGACAACTATTGAAACTACTGTACATCTTCATCCTCAAGCACGAGCTTGAAAATGATACAAGTTCAAGGGTTTTAACGTTGAATTACTGTTAATTACACAGTAAATACTAAAAAGAGAGCGTGTATTGGTAAAGAAAGTAACTATAACGAGAATTTGTTTTGTTTCTGACGTTTAAGCCTTTCGCACGATCAAAGATATGGTTTTCAACCGTTTACGAAAATAGAGGCATAGAAAGAAGAAGAGGATTGCCCAGAAGCCAATTCCAGAATGAGGGACCGACAACGGAGAAGTTTTCATGTTGCATTTAACCACGAAATATCAAAATAAGTGATAACGAAATAGAATGGCACAACAATAATGACACTGGAACGGTTGGTTCATGATCTGGTCTCAGTTTTTGGCAGTAGAGACGGGGTAAAACCAGATCACCCTGTGTTTTAGAGCGAAGAGGAGTACGGCCAGGTAATGATGACAGCTCTCTAAGGTAGGATGTAGCACAATCGGCTAGCAATCTCGCATCAGCATAAGGATCTGAAACCCAGTGCGTCTTCGCAACCAATGAAACTCGTCCCTCATGTTGTTAAGCTTATGACCAAACTGTGGAATCACGCCAATTAACCGAGCTGCAGCGTTGAAAACAAATTGACGTTTGATTATTCCGAGAAAGAAAGAGTCTTCATAAATGGCGTTACCGCAGTCCATGCTATTGCATATAACTGAACGCGTCAGGGCAGAAGCAGATTTGACAGACAATCGTCCTCACATAGGCCTATTCTGAGAAATTCAACTTCTGCTCGAGTGTCTAAGTTTTGTACTGTCTCAAATTAGACGTTTAATAAGTGTAGGTAAATGTTGTTTATTTCACTCCTTCAAAATGCAAATGTCTGGGCTAAGTCTTCAGTGGAATATTGCAGATTCCTAGAATTCTTTTTGAAAATCTTTACTAAAAGTTTTGTTTAAAATACATAATGCATGATTCTAGTCTGCCGGTAGTGACTCCTTCGGCGTTATATGTAAATTCACGCCACTGCCTTTTGTCAAGCCATATATGACACCGTATGTAAGAAAAGAAACTGCTTGAAATAATCTGCTTGTACATATGACGCGAACGCCTGTGTAAATGTTAACTAATTTTGATGTTATAATCTCTAGAATGAAATAAATCTGATATTGTAACTTATCACGATGAGAAACTCTGATAATTTCGTTCAGAACTTGTCCCGTAAAGAAGCCAGCTCATTGTCGAAAAAGGGTTAGATTCGAACACAATCGCTATGGAAACGATTAGAGTCAAGAATCAACTTTTAACCTTGATAAACAACCGTGTAACCTCAATCGTATTGCTTGAGATGACTTTCGACTTCATCAATTTACTATAAACAATGCAATTAACTGGATTTGATTGTAATACAAATTTTAAATTAACATTAGAAATGATAATATGAAATTGCATTAGATTAACATTAGAAACAAATATTTGAAATAACATTAGAATTATTGTTTGACTAGCAAAATTAAACATCACGAGATTAAAAAGAAAACCACACCCAAAGCCGAGGCTGGCACATGCTACTCCTGCGTTGTTATCTGTGAACGCGTCATTGCAAACAGCACCCCAGACTCCAGAATAATAGATTTCCAATTGACCTTCCATTGGATTGACATCGCCAGCGACGGAATTGACAAGCCGTACAGAAAAATCTGAAGTATTTCCTGAAGACATCAATATAAGACATATTAAAATGTCATCGTCTAACATAAGCACACACTGCAATAAACTCTGTAAGCCTAATCGTTCACGGTCGTCTAGTATGCTAGTCAGGCGATTACCATACAACAGCTTCAATCGTTTTTACTATGTGATTAAGTGAATCGATTGATTTGTTGAAGGGAACGAGGTTAAAGGGTTACCGTAAAACTACTTAAAACAGTTAATATTATGGAAGCTTTTACAATGTCTTTGTCAATATACAAAATGAAAATAGTAACATAAATTATATGTTCAAACATTATTAAGCTGCGATGTAGATGAAGATTTATGCAGAGTTTTAAAGCTACGGTATGGTATTTCTTCGTCTATAAATTTCATTCAGTTAATTCACCAAATTGCATGACCTTAAGACAAAAGTAAAACATCAAAATGTGGTAAAACGAAACTCAATATAAACGCTGCGAATAGAGAACCTACCGCATGTAATCGAAACATCTTCGCTATGGCCACAGTTGTGAATACCCCAAGAGTTGTGCGGACATGTCTCGATGCCCGATTCAGTGCCAACGCAGTTTACTTCGTCCAACCATATTTGACCAGTTCCATTGGTATGACGATTTCCAATTAATCGTCCAATGTACCTAGCAGATAGAACATAAAAAAATTTGGAATGTGCAAAAAGCATTCAAGATTATACTCCGTCAGCGTCTGTGGTTTTCATATGATAGACGTCATTGTGATTTCATATATACATATCAACATACATAGTTATGTATATGGTTGATTATAACACCTTTAAATCAAACAACAGTATTTGTTTCGCACCACTGTGAGGTTCTCAATCACAAATAATTATCAGCGTAAAAGTACTTAATATGCGCTGCACGTATGGCTATGTGATACAAGTGCGTGTTTTTGGTAGCCAGGAAAAGTGTGCTGGACGCAGTGAAATGAAACAGTAAATGTTATAAATGGAATGTTCCAAGAGCACATAGGCAAAGCAACTGATTAAGATTCTCACTCACAGCTCAGTGCCTACGTGCATCAAAGTTACTTATAACGTGCGTAATAAATGTCTCATTAGTAATGAACTATTACTGGTCAATAACTAAAATCCCGATTATTAAGGCGATGCCCAAGAAATGTTGTTCACATGATCAGCCCAGAAATCTAAATTTTTAGCATTTATTATGATCAGTGAATGATTACAATACATTCACTGATCGTAAATTCGTAATAATCTAAGTCGATGTCATAATCTAGTTTTAGACTGCAGCTGAACCCATAATTCGAAAAAAATCAAAAGTAAGTTACTGCCTTTTCGAAATAATTCACTTAAAATTTCTTAAATATATCACAAACATAAATTTTAAAACTAATTTTAAAGTAGGGCCTAATTGTTGGAGGCTTTAAATAGGATACACCTATATTAGTTAGTTAATCACTTAATTATCATTGAAAGCACATAACAGGGTATTAAGCGCAAAAAATAGATAAACTTTAACCTTAGGCGAGGACAATTTACGTAGAAGAATTCGATTTTGAAGCAGTACAATAAATCGATAGTTTTAAGATCAAATTACCCGAAACCGAGACTGGAACACGCAACCCTTGCACTGATATTTGTAAAGCTGTCGTCACAAACAGTGCCCCAGAATCCGGAGTAGTAGATTTCGAGTCTCCCTTCCATAGGCGTTGAAGCGTCAGTTAACGTATTGACCAATCGAACAGCATAATCCGGAGTATTCCCTAAAATTGTAATCAGTCTCATAGTGGATCAGCGGCTTTTGATAAACATGTGACTCTATGACTCGCGACCGAGGTCAAGAACAAGACGCATTAAACAACGCCATATAATTATATTGTGCATAATTATATGTTTGGATTTATATGGTCATTTTATGTAGCAACTTTTGGAAACCTCACAAGCGCGCTAACGTGGCTTTCTAACAGATCTAAAATAATAGGTACGATTTGAGACAGTTTGCAAATGATTTTTTCTGTTTCTATGGCAGAAGAGTACACATATGTAACAGTAGACTGTTCCATACAGACGATCAAGTGCACTAGAAAACGCATTCTAACCGCATCGTCGGAAACGCGGGACCAACAAGTACCCACTGGGCTAAGCGCAATGATCAACCAGGCTGGCTAGAAGTTCTCTGGTAAATTCCGAGGCTTCACTGGAATAATGAAGCTCGTTCTGTGAGGATGATCTTGAACTGGTCATGGTCCGGTTACTCAGGACAGAACGGTGCAAGACCAACGATTGACCTACAACTAAATACTATGTTCCTAGTCTGGTCAACAGGATGTCGCAGTTCACCATGTCAAACGGTGGACCACGAAGTGCCGTTGTTGATGCTCTTTATAATGATCACGATCATCGCAACACGATAATGATCATGTTCGTTACTGTAGTCATAATAAGTAAATTGCTATAGAACCAATAAAATATTCTAACCACATTTGATTGACACATCCTCAGTGTGGGAACAGTCATTAGTTCCCCATGGATTATGCGCACATCCGTCGATGCCAAGTTCAGTTCCGGTGCAACGGACGTCATCCAACCAGATCCAACCAGTTCCACTGCTATGGCGATTGGTGACCAATGAGCCAATGTTTCTGAAATTTTGCAAAAAAATTAAGAATCACAGTAAAAGGCGTTTCTTCCTAAACAGTAATTATAAGAGTTGTTAAAAATTGCAAAAATTGTAAACGTTTTAGCGCAGCAAGTCACAGGAGGGATAGACACATTATCGTAATTCAATAAATTGACATGCTCACCCTGTCCTCGCTAGGCCTATAACTTCAATACAAGGAACCAGCATTGAAACTGACCTACTTTCTTCAGCGGATGAATAATCAGATTAGCGTCTGAATACAGTACGGTCCATAATAAAAGTGCTATGAATTACACATTAACAAACATGTGCAAGAGGAAATATTCTAGATAAAAAAAACTCTTTCTGCTCAGCTATAAAACTAAAGACTCTCAAAGATCCATCTATTAAATGCCATTAAACGAAGAATTTAGAATTTAATTATAATGCTTGTGGGTTCTTGCAGAAACCTTAGGTCAGTAGTAGGTCATCAGCATAACTCGGTTTAATCGGTTGCTTTCCATACTGGTAGGAAGCATTTCTGTAATTTTAATTCTTGGTTTTTGTGCCCCAAAGGCTAATAAAAGAACAAATTTATTTAGAACGAAAACGACTCGTTAATGTCTGGCAGTGAAATGGCTCCAAGGAAACACACTGCATTAAAACGCTGGTTCAAGCGAGGAATTATAGATGCCACCTTATGACTTGTGCAGATGCTCCGACAAAATGTGTCTTTACGTTTAGCTATATAATCTAAAGCCTTAGGTCTACATAGCTCCGTAGAATAACAAAGGTTTCAATCGATGATCGCCTCAAGTGAAGAAATAGTCCACAATCCGTTGGAGAAGTTGTATTCAATTTGGATACTATTCAAAACCTTTAATATGGATACTACTCAGATGCCCACGTTACTTAATTCCGAAGCGAAAATGTCAGTCATCTAAATAATCCAATGTATAGACTTAGTGTACTCGAAAATCGGTACCAATGAGTTGTGCAAACGTTTTCACTCGTGGTTACTTGTATCTAGTTCTCATCGTTTATCGCATCACATTGATGTTCTATTATCATGCTTAAGAACATATAATTAGTGCCACATCACAGATCTTAAAATTACTGACAATAATTATTGTAGCAGACAGAGAAAGGAATGTTTTAATTAACTGATCCTCGGAAAAGTTTCGGAAAGCTCAGCATAAGTCACTTGCAATTCTTAAGCTCAATATAAAATTTCGAAAGCCTCGCACAGTATTTCAAAACTCAAAATCGTAACTCATTGAGCGACCAAACAAGTGGTAATGCCAATAAAAAATGAAAGATGATGCCAAGTTAAAGAAGAATTTGTCGAACATTTAAGGCTCATGAATATACTGATGTTTATTTGCGTTTCGTTTTGTTTATGACCAGAAAAAGCTATATTAAGTGTGGAATTACCCGAAACCCAGGCTTTTGCATACCACACCAGCGCTCATGTTTGTGAAACTGTCATCGCAAACAGTTCCCCATTCACCGGCGTAATAAATCTCTAGTCTTCCTTCCTGCGGATTAGGCACAGATGATAGCGAATTGACGAGTCTTGGGGTCGCTCCTAGTAGATAAACGACATAAGTTATGAAGATTGACATCGTACACATACAACAATGTGTTTTGAAGAACACATTGATTAGACAGACATTTCGACAGTAAGCAAGGCATGTGTTAGGGAAATTAAACAGCCGACTACACTAGACTGCAATTATACAGCAAATTTAAACTTCAGAAAAAGAAACTAACGTTGCTGCTTCAATTTTTTTATGCTGTTTTGCGGACTTCTAAGTCAATAATTAATTAATAGATTAGGCCTACATCTTCCGAAAGAATGAGAGAAAATTACTTCTACTCGGTTATTGCATAATGAAACCGGTTGAATTGAATTTGACCAACATAGTTTTTAGTTGAATGCAATTTAGTATAGGTAAGGTAATTTCTATTCAAAATCTGTCACAGTGTTTTCTAACATTTAATGGCATGCGTGCATTTGTCTATTCATGCGTGAAGACACAATATGGCGCCGTTAGTTGCCTCAAAGAGATATCTGCTCACAATCTATCAACTGAAAGAGTGGTTCTTAGCGAAAGAAGAACGAATCATCAAATACTGATTTAAAGTGAACATCATGCAGAACCCAAGAACTACTTTGCCTACCACAGCTAATCGCTACGTCTTCGGAGTGGCCGCAGTCGTGTGAACCCCAACCTCTATGTGAGCATCTGTCGATGTTTTGCTCCGTTCCAGCGCAGATGACCTCATCCAACAAGATCAAACCAGTTCCACTTCCATGGCGATTAGTGATGATTGTGCCAATATACCTATTTGAACGCATAGGCCAATAAACGACACCGTTAACCCAAAATATCATATATAATTCTTAAGCTATAATGACACACAATTAACGACACCTGGAAGGTTTATTCCTGCTTTTATCAGTTATTGTTTGATTGTCCTATACCAGCTCTCTTTCCCCCATTTTCCATTACTACTACTACTCTCATTCCCAGTTCCGATTTACCTCTACTCAATGTAATTCTAATTGTATGTATGCAGTGCTTAAACTATTAGGGCCTACTTCTAAGATAATAATGATCCTAACAAGACTTCCAAAGAATGTATGAAACATGGAGCTTCACAGTAGCTAACTGAAGTATCGCACGGTAAAGCAACATTGGGAACATTCCGATTTATCGTACATGACAGGGACCGTATATCTTTGATTCGTTTAATGCATTCCTTCTTATACAGAAACGTATATGGACTTAACTGTATTTGACATAACGAGAACGTAACTTTTGTCGTAACTTATAATTAGCGAGCGTAACCCGATATTTTAGCCTATTTTGACAAGGACTCCAAATGTAACTGATTCGATTGTATTGACATTCTTCTCGGTCGTTTCCTATAGACTGCTCTTCTCGAACACTCTTTCGCTGTTGTTCCATTATCGTCTTCGTATTCCTGTAGGCCTACTATTCCAATATTAATTTCTCCTTGGATACTCTTCCGTTGCTTCTCTCTGAGATAAGCTAAACATCATCTATAATCTCTGCCCACTTAACAAAATTTGTTTATTAATTTCTTTCTAGTCACAGCCTTGGTCATTAAAGTCATATATCCTGTTGCTATTCTTTTTCATCCTAATTTAAATTTCCATCTCTACTAACGTAATCTGTTTCTTTCGCGTTAAATGCCATTAGATGATTTTTCTCGTTAATTACTCTCTAACTCGATTCTATTGACCAGAGCGTGGAGTTCACAGAAACATTAAAATGACCTCAGCAAGTTATGCTCGGCTTACAGGACGTTCAGCCAATCTCCGCTATGGTTGATGTAGAAGCTGAATTTGTTCGTGTTTTTTGCTGCTTATAAAACGAAAGAAGGCTATATTAAGTATGGAATTACCCGAAACCCAGGCTTTGGCAAGCCACACGAGCGCTGACATTGGTAAAACTATCGTCACAAACAGTTCCCCATTCACCGGCGTAGTATATCTCTAATCTTCCTTCATTGGGGTTAGTCACAGACGATAGAGAATTAACGAGTCTTGGAGTTGATCCTAATAGATAAAAGACATAAATATGAGGATTGGGATCGTAAACATACCAGCAACGGTTTTAAAAAGCAACAAATTTAGACTTAAGTAGGCAATCATTCCGACAGTAAGTGAAGCATAAATTACACACTACAACAGCCTATTACTGTGACCTGCAATTACACAGCAAAAATAAAAAACTTAGGAAAAAACACTAAATAGCTATGAATTAAACTGTTATTGTGATTTCTTTATTTGCATATGCTGCTAAACTATATCTTCCAACAGCAAATGACACTAATAATCATTAAACGGCGGAAGCAACAAAATAGTTGTACCCGGTCTTTGCTTATAGAAACTTTTTAAATTGAATTTAAGTAAAGCAGATGATAGCTGAATAGCATTAAGAAGGCCTATAGTCAAGGTAATTTCCACACGTAATCCGGCAGAGTGTTTTCTAACAGTTGAGTGCGTGTTTGCATGTGACGACACAATATGATGTGATGAGGTGCTTGAAGATAGGTTTCTGTTCACAGTCTGTCAACTGAAAGAGTCGTTCCGAGCGAAACAATCACAAAAGCCGTCGTCGCTAAATATCGATTTAAAGTGATCATGCAGAATCCAAGTAGGCCTACTACTTTGCCTACCACAGCTAATCGCTACATCTTCGGCGTGGGTGCAGTCGTGTAAACCCCAATCCCCATGCTCGCATCTGTCGATGCTTTGCTCCGTTCCAGCGCAGATGACGTCATCCAACCAGATCGAACCATTTCCACTGCCACGACGATTAGTGACGACTGTGCCAGTATATCTATTTGAAAGCATATGGCGATTAGCTACACATTTAACCACGAAATAACAAAAACAAGTGATAACGAAATAAAATGGCGCGAAAATAATGGCACTGGAACGGTTGGTTCGTGATCTGGTCTCCACTTTTCTGCATTCGAATACTCATGTATTCCGTAGGTACCCTTCCATTGCTCCTATCTCAGCTAAACACCGGTTGATAGTATCAGCCTGCTTACACTCTCTAACGAAATAGGTTCCTGTTGTTTAGCCACAGTTGGATATAGCAGTTTTACTTCCTCTTGTTATGCTCTTCTTTTCTGACTCTAGATTTACATTGCTATTACTTATATTCAGTGGTCACAGAATGGTATTTAACAGGAGGCAATCAGATTATGCCTATTTTATTTTGTGTTAAATTTAATTCTATGACTATTGGCTTCTTTTATTTTCTCGTTCCAGGATCGCATCTTTCGGACAGAACAAAATCCACTCGTCCCTATCTATAATTATCCCAAATAATTGGTTATATTTATAGGCTGTTAAAAGTATATTTTTTTATATTCGCAACGTTGTTTCGAGCTGCTATCGCACCCTATTCGTCTTAATTCATTCATGCTTATCCCATAAATTTATGATCTGTAGACATAACTGATTTTAACAGTTGAACACTCTGTAAAAATTGTTGAACTTATTATTTTTACGTAGACGACACGTAAGGTCTGTTGACTCAGTTCTGACAAAAAATATGTCACACACCATAGCCTGCTGTCTTGACGGCTCTCATCTAGATCATTTCAACTAGATTTTCAAGATGTCACAGGTCTTGAAGTGAATAGGCTTCAACGCATCCAACCTTAGTTTCATGAGAAAAGTGAAATTCTCATAACGAAATTAGGCTAGTCACTTGTCCAATTTTTGCATGATTATTTTTGAAGTAGGCTATATAATTTCTTTCTGATTTTAGATGATACTCATTTTCACGAATAGGCTCTAGTAAGTTGTAGCTGGAGGCGAGTGGGCTAAAACTATGCACCAGGAACACAACAGAAGCAACAAAAGTACCGAACATAAGATTTACATAAGAAAATTTAACTTACCCATAGCCCAGACTGCTGCATGCAACTCTTGCGCTGTTATTGGTGAAACCGTCATCGCAAACGGTGCCCCAGTCTCCATTATAATAGATTTCCAATCTTCCTTCGTTTGGATTGTTGACAGAAGAATTGATAAGGCGGATGGCAAAAACGCTAGAAGTTCCTGAGATAACAATAAATTATTTCGTGCCAAGTGGTGATAACCGTCATTTCTAATTAAAGTTCATATTTCTCATTTAAAATTAATTATGTGGGCCCTATTGCTATTATCGAGTTCATCGGTCAGTTTTGTCGCTGGGATTGAGCTGTTCGATTGTGTTTTGTGCTCAAGGATTAACTGTCACAGACGCGTGGGTGGTAGCCCAGGCCTGCAGTGTCAATTTGCTACATTGAGAGAAGGTGACACTTTCCAAAATATACATTTTGCGCAATTAGTGCACATTTGCGCTGTACAGGATCGGCTAGTTAAACACTGCAGTTATCTAATGCTCTAAAAGTCTTCACGAGTACTTTGAAAGCCTTACTGCTGGTCTAAGATTCAGTGTTTTAACGGGTAATAATTGCTTCAAATAAATAAATAAAATATTAACAAGCGTTTCCTTAGAACACAGCGCAATGATGAGAGATGCAAAACTAAAATTATATAACTCTTGAATAAATTAAGAGTTATTGTGATGAAACACAAGCCATTTCCCAGAGCGCCTTTCCTTAATATGAACTCTACCAGTTCATCCGTATATCTCACTCTCTCCCGTCCTCCAGTCACTACTCGCCTAAAGTTCTCCAACCGATCCATATCCCAAACTGCACCTAAACTCTGGAACGAACTTCCTCCAGAATTCCGCATTTTCTCAGTTCCTCCACCAATACCGCCACTCACTCATCGTCATCTACCTCGGGCTCCTCTACTCATCACCCCACAGGCTTTCCACTCCAAACTGAAAGCTCACCTCTTCAAGATTTCCTATCCTAATCCATCGGATCCTCTGCCTTCCAAGCTATCTCGTTCTCAGCGAAACCCTCCGTAACAGCTGCTCTGCCTCTCTCTGGTCTCTCTGGCAACCGGACTCGGAACACCAACGGACATCGATTTCTGGACAACCCCTCGGATACGTCGCAGCGCTCGTGAATAAGCTGGTGCTTTGCGCTCAGATTTACAGTGGCGCTTTAGAAAACTGGAGATTACGATTACGATTACGATTACGAACTTATCTGGCCAATATGGTTCTGAATGCTAAGAAGTCAAAGTAAGGCTGATTACACGAAAAGAGACCTAGCTAACATATACCAATGACTGAATGAACATTATTAGCCTTAGGACTATTATTCGAGCTTTTATTATTGCCTGAGCGACACACTACCACAGCTGATTGAAACATCCTCTCCGTGGGTGCAATCGTGTGAACCCCAAGCCCTGTGCGGACATTTATCGATTCCATATTCGCCTCCAGCACAAGTCACGTCATCCAACCAGATTTGACCGGTTCCACCACCATGACGATTTCCAATAAATGCACCGATGAAACTGGTGTAGTAAAACATATCGGAATAAATTACTGCACTGTTTAAGAATAAGCGTCGTTAAAATTTAAATTCAAAGAGAAAAATGATCTATTTAACAGAGGGTTCAGATGAATGTATCATCTTTAGTTCATTTATAGAAGACGACGTTTTCACCAGAAAAGATAACTGGCAAACTAGCGTGATGATTGTCTGGATAGGATCAGTTAATTGATACGGATCAATCGGATCATTGTTAAATCTTGCTGTTGGTCGCATATCCCAGCAATGATGTTTGAAGCGTGGAGCCCTTAAAATGCTGTTGCTTTACATGTGTCATTTTAATTCTTTCTTATGGTAGCAAGTTCAAATTAAGGAACAATAAAAAAAAGTAAATAGGTCAACATTTAGGTTTGATCAGATCACAGAGACATTTTGAGTTGAATTTTATTATTTGTTGCAATAGTTTATACTAGCTCACTTGTCACGTGTACATATGGGCTCCTATGGATAAATTTGGGTAACTTTATGGCTATTAAAATTTGAGAAAAAAAAGTTAATTAATTTCTTTTAAAATGTTTCCTTTCTGTAAACTTAAATCTGAAATTGATCCACAGTGTCAATTAGTAATTAGGTTAAATTACTAATTACCAATTAATTAAGTTTTAATTTAGATTTATCTTGTTCACTTCTTTTTTCTCGATCGAAGCAATTGATTAGAGTATTGATTCCAAGACTTCTATAATGACATTAATTGTGATGGCAATAAATCTTAGGTGGCCCTATATAGCGGGATTATTATCCCTTCTGGGTCTCCTTTTGTTGCAGATGCTAATACTGTTATGTTGATTGAATGATTGAATGATTGATTAGTTGATTGAATTAGTGAGCCATATAAGTTATACACTGAGAAGGCACAAAGTATTATTATGTTGGGTGTCTATGGGACTCCGACGGTTAGCGAAACGGTCTGAAACATTTACTGGTCGTATATCTCAATATAGATCTATAAGCCTCATATTAGATTTGTTATTTTCCAATTTCAGACTGACAGGGGCTCGAAAACAGTCCATGCTGAAGACATAATTATCGATGTTAACAGTTTGCAGCACTGCCATAGTAGCCTATATAAAGTATCTATATAATTATGCCTATAATTATGTAGATACTTTATATTTTAGGCATTATTTGACCGATAATAATAATTTCGAATTGGCCAACGAAACATGTTTCAGATTGTCTTGCCTCATATAACATGATACAAACGTATATTATTTTCAATAACGAATAAAACATTAAGATAGCCGTAACAAAAACTGCAATTGAAACGTTAATTCGAACATAAACAAGTCAAACTGTATTATAATATCTTAATGGATAAAGTGCAATCACCCGTAACCGAGACTCGCACAAGCCACTCTGGCACTGGCATTTGTAAATCTGTCATCGCATACAGTTCCCCAAGTTCCATTGTAATAGATTTTCAATCGTCCTTCTGATGAATTGCTTACTGAAGACAGCGTATTAATCAGCCGTACGGTGTATGTCGTGACCGCTACAAATGTTTCATTTAAAATATATGTGATTTTTCAGGGGCCCGGTAGCGCATTGGATAACATCTGGCGTAGAGTGCGAGAGGTACAGAGATCGAGTCCCATAGGCGGACATGCTTTGTAGGCTGCAATTGCGCCGTGTATTACAGGCTGTCTGTTCTGTTAGTAGTTAAGATTTATCGCATAACATGTACATGTACAGCGCAGTGCGTTTGCAGGCGCTTAATTAAAGAATAAATATATTATATTATTATATTATAGCCACTACAAAACCAACGTAGAACAATGAGAAGTCTTACAGAAATACTTGCTGGCTCTTACAAGGCCTGTACCAAACCAGCAGTTGCCAGTTTGCCACCAGTGATACAGTCAGAGCCAAATAGGGTTATGAACCTGTTAGTCTGGGTAAACGTTATCCAGAATAAATTGCAGACAACTCTAACACATTAATAATTCTATGATTAGTAGCATGTGCTAAGAGGATTAAAACACAATTTCAAATGAAAGTAGGATGCAGCTAAATAACAAAGAAATATTAATGCACAACTACAAATCATTACTGCAGTTAAACATCTGTAAATTACGTACACAGAGAAAGAAAATTGATCGACATTCCAGACACGACCATAATAAAAGCTTTGCTGTGATGAGTCCATTGTTTAGAATGGGTTGCTTTCACCATACTTGATTAGTTGTTTTATCCTCTTGTTTACTCTTTTATTGTGCGATGGTGATTTTGTGTACCAGATCTAAAACGCCGCAGAGGAATTTTGCAAATTCACGACTATGAGGCGGCCTTGATCACTTAGCACTTTCAAGAGAGCCGTTAACAGGTTTTTAAATAAATTATGCATTGTCTGTCTAGGTTCACTGGCCTATTGTCATACCTAAGTAAATGTACTTTAATACTTATTTCCTACCTACCTTGTGCTGATGTCATATGCAGGCTCAGCATCATCAAGAAGTGTAAGAACACAGAAACCACGTGTTTCTTAGCTGCTCGCATTTCAGTACCTGAACTGAGAAATACAAGCAGAAAGTCGTACATTACTTTATAACTATTCTGTTTAACCGTTTAAACACCAATGAACATGTGTTTCAGCCTCCTTTGACTTTTGATCAGCTTTGGTTTTAGCCAAAACAGCCCCGCTGTAGTTCACATGACATATGGCACAGTTATCTGTCACATCCAAGCATTTTAGACTTAACTTAGGTCTAATACACTCGTCTGTGTAGCCTAGATCCACTCCTACGATTAGGCCTACATATGTGATTAGGCCAAATGATGGGTTGTTCCTGCGCGCGCAGAAAGATAGATGGCCGTATGTTTGTCCTAGTGTGCTGGTTTTGATCAATTAGCTCATCACATGCAGATTTTTTCATATATTTTAGGACTTCTAATGCGACAAAGTCTGCATTCGTTGGGTACTTTCTCTCTTTCCCCTCGTTTTTTTGAGTGTTTTCGACCGTATTCGGACGGTACTTATTGAAATTACGCCAAACCGCTAGGTACCGGTACTTATCGAAGTCACGCCAAACCGCTAGCTAGTCCACTGTAAAAGGTTTCAGGTTTGTAGCTGCACAGCGTCGTGTTCTTGTTGGAGAAAGCCAAAGAGTCCTTCTAATGTTACTCTTTCAGTACCATTGCAGAGACTTTCCGCGACCAACTGCTGAAGAATGTCGTCCTTCACAGATCTGGTGACTGAGACTTCCGGACTCAACATCTTTTACCACCTTTGAGGATATGCTCGGTGATGGGGTTTTGTGTGTTACAACCCTCGTCGCCTGTCGTCATTCCTCTTCTTCGACCCTAAACACCCTGTATACTATTAACTCTGGATGAAAATCTGTCGTTTTGGGCTCTGATTGTCTGCAGTAACCCGCCAGTGGTGACTTCTGGTTATCTAAGCACTATTAGCTTATCGATAAACGTTTTGTTCTTACCTAACTTAACATCATACAGGCTAAATCAATAGCGCTTTTGTGTTCTGTTTGAAAGGCGCTATAATAATTGTCGTGATACATACATGCATACATAATTACTTAACTTAATGCGATTTAAGAGGATGCATAACTGAAAAACCCTCATGGACCAGACGTGAACGAAGATACCCGTTGAGAGTTCCTGAGAGATAGTAATCATGAGGGGTATTATGTAGCAAACGAGACAGAATACCCTGCTCCGCCTACTTTTGCAACACATGATTACATTGTAAAATTGCAAACTTATCGAAAGGTCGTACCGGGTTAATTATGAGAAAGCGGAGGAGGTCCAAAATGAGATTCATATGTGTGACTTCCTGATTCAGAACATTGTTGATTAAACGAATACAACGTTAACATTGAGACAGTGTTATGCATTACTTAAATCAGATAACATCTGAGATAATTTCAATAAAGTAAAATAACCTTTCCCAATGACGAAGTGTTTCACGCATGATAGAATTGTTTCATTGAATAGTTCTGCCGGTTGTATTTTTTGGTAAATTAATAATATTGTAAAAGATTGCGCATTCCCAAAGTCAAATTCGTTCAAAGAAATGTTGGGTATAGCCTAACTAGACATTATTTGTATTCAAAAATTTTAGTTCATGTAAATCTGTGAACTCTTTAACTTTCAGATGCATTGCACGTGAGTAAAACTGTTAACACGCATGATAGTGAAGCAGGAAGTAGTGGATCTTAATTTTAGTTAATCGTCAATAAATTTCTCTATATTGAATTAGAACGTTATGACAGAATAACACACATTGCTTCCCTGCTTCTCTTTAATCACTGCCATAATGAATAGCATCGGCAAAATGTTAGAGCCTAGATCACTCTCAATAACTATAGGACATTAGGATTTTTGTAGATAAGTATAGGCCTACTGTCATCACAGTTCTTCTCCGTCAGCCTTTAGTGTCTAGTTCATTGACAGGCTGCGGCTGCCGTAATACTTAATTATAAAACAATAGATATATTCATGCAGACTATATCCTGTGACTCAAGTTTCGCAAATTATCACTAAAGAGGACAGTAAAATGCGACACGACTTAACCATTTCATCCTGCTTCCAAAATGTGAGGGTAAAAATTTAGTCACGAACTTAAAATGTTTCAGAGTGGGTTTGCTTAGGCCTCACGGCCTGTTTCCTTGCATAGTTTATATGATGCTAGGTTGAACGTATATATGTATGTACACAGCAGCACATACATATGTTAGCATCCCTATAGATCGTAATAATAGGCCTGATAGGCTTTGGAGAATCTGTTCACTGTGCGTCGAATACAGCATGAGCAGTGATCGTTGAGACATTTAAAGATATTTGGAAGAACGTTGAACTCGCGGTTGTTTAGCTTTGGAGCAGATGGTATTAAACCAACAGATGATGTTAGAGATTACATATTTTAAATATGAAGGAAATAATCGTGTAGATGCCTAAAAACGCGTTCAAAAGTTGTTGCAGAATTGATGATAAAAGGCGAAGATAGTGCAAGGGTATCTTCGCCTCAGATTAACAACTCTGCCATCTGTTCAACCCGTTTCTCTTTAACTTTAGCAACTCTCAGCATTCCCGAAAGAGTGTTGGATAAGTCGATGGCAATTGAAATTGTTATATAGTACATTCACTACGATATGTTTAGCCACTGACGAGATTTGAAACCAAGAGCAATTGTAATTGCAAGTTTTTATTTATATAGCGCCTCTGTTTCTACAGGAAAACTCATCAGACTGCACCTATTTCTACAAGAAAACTCAACCTGACTGCACAAGGCCACTATCTAACAAAATGGTCTTCAACCTCATGTGACATAGAAGCTCATATCGGAGATTACATGGCGCTATTTGAAATGAGGGGTCGACCATCGCAAAGCTGCTATGTTGCATTGTATGTGTTGCATCAGTGCACGAAGGTGTAACAACCTGCTTACTCTGTGTTGCCGAAAAACCATGTAGGTATAACTCAAGGAACTGCTCTTCTTTCATTTCCTACTGGAATAAAACTACCATAGGAAAGATATCATCATCATCATCATCATCATCATCATCATAATCATCATCATCATCATCATCATCATCATCATCATCATCATCATCATCATCATCATCATCATCATCATCATCATCATCATCATCATCACCACCACCATCACCACCACCACCACCACCACCACCACCACCACCACCACCACCACCATCATCATCATCATCATCATCATCATCATCATCATCATCATCACCATCATCATCATCATCATCATCAGTATCAGCATCAGCATTATCATCAGTTGCTGATGCCAGTCAATTGGCGGAGATGGGTATGATTTCCATTTTCCTCGGTCATTTGTCACGTCCGTAGCTCCTTTAAGTGTTAGTCCGTGATATTTACTCATTTTATTATCTATCCAGCATAGTCTGATCGCCAGAAAAACATAATAAGTCAAAAATCATTTTTCTTTTAAATCTAATGATCAGACACTTAATACAACTGTTAATATAAAATATGAAAACATAAATAAAAAGCTTAAATCTACCTGTATGCAATTTGTAATTCACATTGACCTACAGTATGTCAACGCCTTAGAACATCTAAGTAAGTAAGTAAGTATATTCTTTATTACACCATTAGCAAACGCACAATGGGACAGAAGCTAGAAGCATTGATTGTAAAACATTGAAGTAATAATAAATCGAAATAAAAATGATAAAATAAGTAATTAAAAAAGCAAGTGTTTTCTTATCATTTATGCAGTAATCTAGCAATGTAACCCTTCCCCGTCAAAGGATCACATCGTGGTATCTCGCGATTATGCCGGCGAGGTCGAAGATAATATCCGGTAGATCGTATCGGAGGGAGCAAATCATGGAGGACATGCCCTGGGTTCTGAAGGATTGCTGCAAAGAGAGCATCGTCCGCCTTAGAACACAACAGGTCAAATGTAGGAGTATCAGTTGGCAGATACCCTTGTCGCTTAAGCTTACGTATCAAGGCAGAGAGACGTTCTCTCTCAAGACCATTGGAAAATCCCCACCAGACTGGAGATGAGTACAACATTCGTGCCACTGTGGTGGAACGTACAACATCATGAAGGCGGCTTCCAGTTAATCCATGCGAAACCAGGACTCGCAGAGCAAAAAAGGATTGTTTAGCTTTACAACAGATGTTGTTAATGTGCGAGGAGAACCCAATTTTTTCAGAAAGAGTGACTCCCAAAATTTTTATTTCATTTACACGTACGATCCTAGCAATGGGCGGAGGGGTATCTAGAATTTTGGTTCGAGGACGCCTTATTATGATTTCACAAGACTTACTATGATTTAAGCGCAAGTTGCAATTTCTGGCCCATTCAGCTATGTGGGCAAGTTCAGAGTCAGTGGTCGTTATGTTTGAGGCAGGAATTATCAAATAGCAATCATCTGCGTATTTGAATAATCGGTTCCCTGCATGAAGCAATTTAAGTCCAGAAATGGCGGCCAAAAAGTGGATTGGTCCAAGCCCTGACCCCTGTACAGTGCTAGCATTTATACATTTGTATGGGGAAATGATACCACAAAATTTAGTACAGTGCACTCGATTAAAAAGCAAAGAAAGCACCCAATTGTAAACAAAATCAGGAATTAACATGGAGGCTAACTGCTCTGCGAGGTAATTATGCCTTACAGTGTCAAATGCCTTAGAAAAGTCAAGCGATATCATGCGGGCATACGGCTCGCATGTAACTGTTTCTAGTAAATGATCGGTTATAGCTATCAATGCCGCCGAGGTCGAACCAGATGGCCTGAAGGCATATTGGTCTGAATAAAGACTATTTTCATTAGGGTTTGTAAGGATTGGATAATAGTAAATTTGAACAACAAATCTCTTATGTACGATTCCGGTTTTATTTTTCGTGATCTGTTGTCACTGATTTGTCTGAGGTCTTGCATAGAGAGATGATTATCTCGTGAGGTTCTCGTAGAAAGCGGGATTATCCAATTCGCGATTCAAGTTTTCATAGTGGGTTTCATCATTCATATCTGTCGTACTGGAAGACTCTGGTGAAAGGACAGGAACAGGAACAACCTCGTACACGGATCCAGTTGCTTGAGTCCTCACGGAATCGTTTACAGGCTTCGTGTCCTGAGTCGTGTTTCGTTGACCTACAGTGAACAAAGCCTAAGCCAAGGCATCTAAGATTTGTTCGAATAAATATAATATAATAAATACTAAATAGTGAAAAATATAAAAAGCCCTATCACTATTACTGAAACAAAATACCGCATGGTCTTCGAGTGCAGATAATAGGCCCTATTTTCTATTCTTGGTGATTTCCTGTAAGATTGAAAATCAGTTATATGCGTAGGTATTTTTACATAAGATAAAACTTCATAAAAAAATTCCGTGATTCAACACTTTAACAATGAGCTGCATTGAGCTCCCGGTCCCTATAACTGCACGCTCGTCGTTAAAGTGTTAAGCTTAATTTCCAACGTGTATCATTCTAACTCAAAGTACTAAAAAGCATAATCCTAATCACATGGAGAAACTATAAGCAGATTGTCGGGAGACGGCAGCTCTGCCAGCACATTCATTGGGATTATAACATCTTAACGTTGTGTAACATTAGGCTCAACGAGTCCTACTGCTAATATATTAGCTACCTCTCTGCCAATGAGCTGGTCTTCCTAATAGTAACGTCACGCGTTCAAGATATAAAAAGAATATCATGATACCACAGTATAAATAATTACACAGTACGTCGACTCCCATCGCTGCCTGTTGACTAGTTTTTCTGGTGACGCCATTTTGAAACTGAGCTTTTGAATTATAGATTTAAGCTGACAAAAACGTTAAAAATAATGTTGGTAATTCTAATGAAGTCCTCGATGTTGTTGTAACGTTAAAAAAATTTATGTGATGGATTCCGGTGTATCGGCGTGTAGTCCTCAATGTTGTTGTAACGTTTAAAAATATTTTATGTGATGGGTTCCGGTGTAACGGCGTGTAAACGGCTCAGTTTCAAAATGGCGATCGGTCACACATTCTGACTGCTTCACCGGCCGGGAGTCGACGTACTGTGTAATAATTTATACTGTGATGATACTGCTAAATGAGCTTTTTAAATAGCCTAACGCTGCTATTGAGGCTTACCATTTTCCTAGTGGCCGCCCTAGCACAGCTGCTGTAGGCTGTAACAATGAGATATTATTTCCAAGAATTAAATTACCTTCTTTTGGTATTCCTCTGCATCGGCGTAATATGAAAAATATTGCTACTCCGATGTTTCCAACAACGGAAATCGCCAAAATCACTGCGAGAGCGATTACGACGTCGTTGGAATCAGTTTGGTCTAAGATAATAAATAAGTCACGAATCAAATTATATCATCATAATTAGACTTGTACAACAATATAGCCTATCCTTAAGTGCTTTGATAGATTAAAGTTCCAAACCGTAGTTTAATTTATTTAGAAGGCAACTGAGAACTGCGATCTAAATGCCTAATCCATCTCTTGGTTGTGTAAATACCAGAATAGTAATTTTCATGTAGACGACGAACTGTTTAGACAATCTAGATTTAATTTGACTGGTCAGTTTACCTCAGATTATATAAGAGTAGATCAAAATAGTTAAGACACAATTATATTAGATTTTATTCATAGATTAGGCCACTTAGGATCAGATTAGACAGATTACATTAGATTAATTTATGAAAATCGTTACTGAAATTCACATAGGTTTAATTTAATTTAAGTGATGCCATAATCCTCTGTAATAAAAGGCTAGCTCTGTGTATGCATCTGTCATGGACTAACGCTCTTATTCGAGCCACCTCGGACGCCAGAGGCCGCTGGTGGCAGCCAATAGGGGGCAGCCACGACAGCGATTGATGGAGGGAAGCGGGTATTACGCAAGAGGTCATATAGACAGGGAGGGAGGGAGAGAGGGCAGGAAGGAAGACACAGACAGACTTGGTTATTATTGAGTTGGTCAGATAGACAGGGAGGGAGGGAGGGATGGAGAGAGGGACGCATCGGGCCAAGCACATGCAAGCGGTCATATAGACAGGGAGACGGATGGATGAAGGGAAGGAAGGAAGGAAGGCACAGACAGACTTGGTAAATTCTTTTCTCTTCATATTAATCCATTCATTTTCTTTATCAACCTGTCATATATAACCGGCAAATACTCTAGTGGCTGGATATTACGCTACAGACTCTGATTGTCTTACACTGCGTAACAAGTAATTTAAATAAATGAAATGAATAATGCGTCTGCAGTAAAATATCTGTAAGCTGTTGTTTTTGCAACTTTACCTTGGCCACTTGATGTTGTGTTGTGAACTGAAACCGAAAAAATATTATCAAGGACTTTTGTTTCATAGATTGTGTATCAACCTAAATTTTAGATGTGAAAATATGCCGACTCACGATAATTCAGCAAAGATTCTTCTAAGAATGTTACAGCAATAAGATCAGAGAAAAGTTCAGGTCAAATCATGTTGGATCTAATTAAATTATATCGCTCTAAATCAGATTAGACCAGAATAGATCAGACTAAACAAGATTAAACTAGGTCAATTCAGATCGAATTAGATTAGATGATGAAAACGCTGTTGACTTTCTTAAATCTGTTTAACAAGCAGTTTGCACATTCGGTGCAGTCTACTAAGGTGTCCCATAATAATTTATCCGAGTCAGTAGTTGTAGGCCTACTGTTGTATGGGATCTTAGTAGTGGTAGGAACTGAAAACCGAACAAAATTGATGATAACTATTGAGTAGTATGGGAACAGCTGTGTCGATTAATCGCTATTTGATGCAGAATCTTAAAGTAATAGGCCTATTAGAGTATGTGCTGTTATCCATCATCCACTAAGAAAGAATTTCAGATCCAAGTGATTGAACTCCGTTGAGCGTAAGAGCTGCCGTGTTGCAAAATCCTATCATTCATTCATTAATTCATAGATTTATATTGCGCCACTTTAAGAGAACTACTCAGAGACGCTCCTGACTACAGCACGCAAAAAATACAGTTTTCAGGGTGTCATAGAACGTGTCAGAAGAGGACCCAGGAAGTAAGCGCAGCTCAGGAAGGAGGCCATGCCACATGGTCGGGCCAACCACCGACAAGGCGCGGGTTTGCATAATTGAAGTACGGGCTAACGAGACGGAGAGCACCATTTCCCCGACAAACGGAGGACGCGAGCAGTCAGAGACACCGAGACAGGCCGGAAGAGGTCCATCAAGTAAGATGGTGCGAGACCCAGCTGACACCTCTTACCCAGGGAGGCGATCCTGTACTCTATGCGCTGGCGGACAGGGGACCAGCGCAGGACCTCCAGCATATAATATGAAACATGGCCAAAAAAGGGTATCTGGCCAATAAGGCGTGCATGTGCAGGAAAGTTATGTTTGGTTTCTGGAACGCTTGAGGGAAGTCGTTTTATGTTAATAAATATCAGAGTCGTATAACATCAGTACTGGACAGTGAACAATTGCATCGAAATTTGTATTTAACAGAACTGGCGGTCTTCCTGTCTAACGTGACGTATTAAGTTAAACTTAACATCGCCCTGGGTGCTCACCAATTTTGCTTTTCGTCAAGCACATGCGAACAGATAAAAACAAAGACGTATTCCCTATGAAAACTTTTTCAGTGATGCCTGCGGTACAAGGCAGGGCCCTGGAAGCTAGAATAATTGTACCATTCAACTTACCGTATATAGTTACAGTAATCGATTTTGAAGACCAGTAGGTTTTATCTCGGATGACATTCGATGCATTGCAAGTGTATGTTCCGTCGTGTTTAACATTAACAGTCGATCCATTTGTGTAGGTGCCAGAAGTGTGATCGAGCCATTGGTAACTTGAAGGTGGATAGGAGGAGACAGTGCACTGTAGTACTCCATTATAGGCAATGTAATAATTGCAATGACCGGTTATAGCCATATGACTTTCCTCGGGCCAATCTGCCATAAACCGAAAATGGTGGTTTACAAAAATACGCAATAATGCATTAGCTACACAATAGTTAAGCGTCTGCATATGTAATATGTTCCTTCTCGCACACAAAATTCACATATATGTAATATGTTTCTTCTTGCACACAAAATTCACATATATATATGAGGTATGTTGAGTGTAGTGTTCGTCTGATTGGAAAGGGGTTGTAATTATCAGTTAATTAATTAAGGAACCAGCACATATAACAGCACTGTCAGATATAAAGATAACATTGCTATTGTTTGGAGGTTTAACTAATTTATACTTCCTTAACTCCTCTGCTCCTGACAAACTAATCTCCATGACTACTCGAAGCTCTATAGTAGATTAAGATCGGCGTTATCATGTTCTATTCTATCAATTCAAATCACAGGCAAAGTATTAATGTAGCGACCGTGGCGTCATCTGGCGGCCACTCGCGCTGTCGTAGAATGGAGACGACCGACGAGCTGGGGTTAAAATCCAGGTTGGGTTCTTCCTACCGATCGGCCATGGGGACGACAACTGATAATTTACCCTCGCTTCCCGGCTAAGTCGGGCACTCCGCCGTACTCCGGCGCTCAATTCTTTGTTACCAGGATCATCATCGATGGCCGGTACCTCTGCCAGAGGTCGGTCTGGGTCGGGGTCTGCTTTTGGGTTCTGTTCTGGTACAGCAGTATATTAACTGTTCGTAACCCGGCCTCTGCTGTCACGCTCCCTTACTAGCTCTCTTATCAACTCTCCTTGCTATATTTGGTGCTTTATCAATTCTTTCATCCTTTCACACAATGTAGATACATAAGTCATTTCTAAGATAATTTATTCTTCATAGAAACGATTAAAATCTAATCCTTAATTAACCACATATGACGCGATTCTTCGCAGTCAGTCAAGTTCACAGATAAGACAATTACTCAGCGGGAATCAGAAAACAATTATCGATCCTACAAGTAATTTGTCCTTCACATGAGTTCTAAAATCTTGTAATTCTTGTCAATCAGACTATTGCACTAATTAAACTTCTGATCAACTTTAATTCGCGGATAGTACCAACGATTATTACCATAAAAATAAATATAAATCAGTGTTCTACATCAACAAACCAAAATAAGATCACCATACAGCGATTCACCAGAATGTCAGAGCTTCATCGACGTCGATCGAAAAAACTATTCCAAAGTTCTTCGACATATAAGCTAACCAAGCTAAATCTAAAACCGAAAACTTAATGTGAACTACACAAACTGCTGAAAATGACGATATCTCAATCGCCCACTTACAATTTCGATTGAACTTACTCTATGGCTACCTTAAACACAACTGAAATTCTTTTATCCTTTTCTGGTTTATAACGTTTATTTAACGACATCGTCATATCAAAGATGATTGACGTACTTTATCCTTTTCTGGCCTATCCCCTCCTTATATGGGTCATTATCCGAAAAGTGCAGAATCGATGTCCCATGCTGGTTTTTTGAGTTTTTTCGATAATTTCTTCAAATTCTTTTTGCCTATCCTTCAAAGAATGAGCAGATTAACATTTCCCATCATTGTTTTAGCTGCTAGATTTTGGAAATTTTGAAAAAAATTACTAAATGTATACAAAATATCATTACCATCCAATGTCTGAGACGGTGTACAATGCATTAAATTAAGCTTTTACGCAAATTTATGCCATTACAACCTGTAACAAAGGTATATTATTTTGATTAATTAGTAGCTAGCATATGCAATAATTAAAGATTTAGACTCATTTTCATAATATTTCTTTCTTTTTGGACCTATTTAAACTTGTCCATAGAAATAAGCATCATAGCCATCCCAATTTTTGGGAAGCCTATAACTTTTACAGAACGTGCTTACTTACTAAAAAAAAGCATCAAGAACGAGATATTGTCAACTATTAATGGAATCACAAAGATTTGTGTTGAAATTCCTAATATTTTATTTTTACTTTAAGTTTGTGTGTTCCAAATTACAAGAAAAGTAAATTTCTGCTTCATTACCATCTAGTGTTGCATTTCCTGGTTTAGGTAGATTACAACATTGACAACTTGTTTTATTTGTCGCTTTTGTTGAACTGATTGAAATTACTTATCTGATGGAGTAATTCACGCGAAAATGTTTGACGTCTGTTATAAATTTCATCATTTTGTCATTACCATTCGCGGTTGTTTTTCATCATTACCATCCGAATTCATCAGATTTTGCTATTTTCTCATGACAGTCGCATCTTGTCTCGGATGGTAATGACGCATTGCTCAGAGTGAATTACATGTATTGTTTGTGAATTATTTGACATAAAAATAAATTCCAAGTAATTAGAATTTACTATCAACTCTTAAAATGTTGTTCAACTTGTATCTAATACATATAACATAGAGTTATAGCTAATGCTGCACAGATTTTTTTCTGCAGCTGAAAATTATATTTCTTTTTTTAAATAATTTAGAAAAATATCTTAATTTCTTGACACCAGACTAATATATTATGTGAAGGAAAGGCCTATTGTATTCCTACTTAATGCTGGCATCATCTACTTTTAAGAAATTGCCATTTTATAAGCACCAGAGGAATATTTCAGGTTCCCGTGATTAAATATCATTACACAAAAAGGGCGGATTTCAATGAAAAAAGAGGAGTTTTGACTTTATAATTTCTGAAAAAAATTAACTTATGATTAAAAATATGGTGGCTTTCTTTCAAATTAGTTAAATTTAACTATGTACATGACTAAAAAAAACACTTGCAACCAATTTTGGGGAAAAATTTTTGGGGGTTTTTCGGAGACGAAATTTGTAACATTTCGGATAATGACCCATATAGCTAACTACGCGAAAGACTTGGCGCACTTTTCTACCCAATCAGAAAATTAGGATTTTCTCGCGTCAGCTAACCCGTTTTGCGCGCCTTTCTACATCCCTACAATAAACAACTATGAACTTTCGCGTTCGTTACATTAAAATGAACTATTACTATCTATTAAATGAAATCAAATCTTAAATATTTTGCTCTGTGGTTCTTAGCATGTGAGTACTTAGTTCAACTAAGATTATCAAAATAATATTCCTGAATCTTATTAGAGACGTGAGGATTAAACCTTATTTAACCGTGTTTTCAAATAATAACATTTAATAAACTTTGACATTCTACATGTGGATTCGTATTTAGGTTGCCTATGAGTAGAATATTTTTACGTTGCGGCTTTGATGCAGGTATATGCACACATTAATCTATTCTCTAAGAATGAATCTGGAATATACTCACAGTTAACGGAGTAGTACTGGGTAATTCGGTAATGATAGAATGTTGGAGCATTGGTTGCGTAATCTTTACGATAAATCGGAGCAGAAAAGGTCACGTTGAAATAGTAGTTATCACCACGTTCAGGTTCAGCTGTGACATTGATGGAAGAGATTATGATATTTGGCAGTGTGGTGTTAGAAATGACAACTGAGTTTCCTGTTATATTCCAGTAATAGATCATCGGCAGAATGGGAGCAGGTGCAACGGAACTGTTAAATTTCACAGAATACGTAAACGTTACTATGTCTCCTTTGACAACTGGCACATCTATGATTTCAGAGGAAACCAATTCTACAAAAACAAATAATGTATGGATCTTGTGTTTTTAAATTGCACAAGTTATTAAGATATGCATACGTGTAATTATTCTTATATTTTAATTTATAACAATAGGGACAAAAACTGCCTACATGAAAATGATCACTCCTGTACAGAAATAAGTAAAAGATTAAACCAACGAACTGAATTTCACAATGAATTCCGGTTACAAGTCACATGTAGTGGTTCCTTATTCGACAGGATCGATTCACATAAATCAACTTTAAAGTCTCTTCCATCGTGCTCCACAAGCCCATGTTATATAGACAAATACCGATCTGGAAACCATACCCACACACTTCGTTTTGTTTGACTGATCTTCTCTATAATTATTGACCTGTTTACGGCATTGGTTTTTGCTGCGCCATCGCTTAATGTGCGATAGATACCGTCCCGAAAGAAGTTACAGATTAGTTGACCAGTTATGAAGTTAGTTGTCAAGAAACTGTTTAACAACATCATTGAACGCCTTCCATGCGATTTTCCTGACCCCGCTTGTCATTGCAACCGGGTCTAATTTCGCCTTCTTTACTCATCACTTTCAAAAAATATCTTATTAGTCCGAAATTCATATGAAGAAGAGGCAAAAATATCTTCCTATTGTGGATGAGTGATATATGTGCCACGCTTACGGAGCGGCGATTTTTTTTCAAAAGTAATGAGACTCTTTGTCATACTGGCAAATGAAATATCAGTACTCAGTATACCAGAGCTGCCATCCAAGTAGCAGTGCCACTACTTTTCGATCACTGCAGATATTCCAGTTGTAGTTATGTACTATATAAGTAACAACGAGTTCCATGTTTAGGTAGCTTTCTTTCATGTGTACTCCTATAGGATGGACAATGCCATTGTGTAATAAAACAGCTTCCATAGAACGACTACATTGTTATGGGTCACACACGCAACCCAAAGCCGTGACACACCAATAAATGTCAATTTAGAAACATAGGACTCAACCTGTGCAACGAAGTTTCTCGTAAATTTTTGATGGGTCCAAAGGACATTATAAATTTTCGTACCTGGCGACAGCAAAGCTTATAGGCTAGTTGCAGTAGTTATGCTGTTTTTTTCAACTTAGGTTCCTGACACTCTTTTAAATCTGAAAGTGTCTTCTGATGAGTCTCACCGGTTCAAAATCTAGCTCTATTTTGTTTATGTCTGACTAGTGCACTGTTGCATCTTCGTCTGCCTCATCTAGGCAGATGCCTCATCTCTCTGTCTCCGGTGGCTTCGATACTGGCAAACTGTAGTCATGGGGCACTGATCTCATGGCTGAAGACAGACTGTGATATTCAGCAGATTTCTCATTTTTGGAAGAGAAGCCTGAGACATTAGATAGAAGTGACAGTTCGTCACGTGATCATTCTGTTCTCTCCATATCAACGAAACTGCAAGCGGAATTGACTTCCGAGTACCTCTGAATCAAATTCTCAGATGAACAGCACATATTGCACAAAATCTGCGAGAACCCCAGGGTTCGTTTTGATCACCAATTTTACAACCGAAGTAGAGCTCATACTCTTCTTAATAAGTGAGTGTCAGCTGTGTCTTGAAGCTTACGCGTATGCCCGCCACAAATGTAATAGTATGTATCGCGGCTCATTGACGAGATATTGCTGATGTAACGATTTGTCCTGTAGACATTAAATGCTATTGCTGAGTGCACACGTTATGTTACCTATATCTGTAGAATATGTTCATCACTATACGTACAAACTGATGTCGAAGTAATTCATAGCATCTATAATATATAAGCAATTTCCATATATTATATGGAAATTGCTTATAGCCTTATTGTCAGCAACAATCCTGGGAAAGCATATACAGACATGCTTAAGCATCAGCAGTTCCCATCGAGTAGTGCAACCGGCACTGAATGCATGCCCAGGCATGCCTGAACTAAACAAAACAGCTTACTTTGTGGTGAACATATTTGTGGACTGAAAGTGTGAGGAAAACTAAAAAATAGGCTAAACAAAACAGTGCGTGATTGTGTCATATTCGTGATCAGCAACCCCAAATGCAGAAGACACCCAAATGTGATCAGTGAGCAAAACCTTCGTTGTCCAGTTTAACTGAAAACTAAAACTGCAGAGGACGAAGATAGTGAGAATAATGAGAGACAGCGGAAAGAATAAAATAACCAAATAACATTTAGTTGAGTTAGATCATACGAGCAACCTTTGTGAGACACTAAAAGCGTTATGCACTACATGTATCATACATGCATATATATACATATATATGCATACAGTCATGCATACATGCCTACATTCGCACATTTATTCATAATTGTATACATACATACAACGAACACAAAACATTAAACTTGCCAATAACTGTGACGACTGAACTAAAGGAGGCAAGGCTGACATCAATGCATGTGTAGACACCGGCCTCGGCAAGAGTAGCATGATATATCAGCAGATTGCAGACTCCTGGTCCACCTTTAAACACAGAGTAATATGAACCATATTCGGAGTTGACGACGCAGAAAGACGCAATGACTGTTGTATTTTCCTCCGTTCCATCTCTGCTCAGAGTCCAACTTGGAAGATAATCAGTTGCATTACTTGTGCAGTCCAGTTGTACCCGATCCCCAACGTATGCGGCGATGTTCATTGGTGCATTTGTTATGGCGCTATAGGGAACTACAAAGCACAAAGATACTGTTTAAAAGAGTAAAAAAAAGCTCATCATCAATAAATGCATGTCATATAATAAAAAGAACACACATTTATTTAAGTCAAGAACCTTTCTCTATGCTTGGCCCACCAGCTGGAATTGCTTTTCTTGAGAGCTTCGGCTCGAGCACTTCAGTTCGTCCATTCCACAGTTTCTCAAGCGCCTGAAATCTGTATTATTCGGCAGTGACTTCGCTGGCTTGGGTCCGGAGCGCCACTGATGCGTTTTTTTCTTAAATTGGCGCTTTATAAATGTCAGATTACAATTACAATACCAATAACAATGAGAAAAGTTAAATAACAATAAAAACACGCTGATTCCTGTTTTTATCCTATGCCTAATCATAGAGGATGATCCAAGACCAGCTGATGGCTGAAACAGAGATTTGATCGTAACGGGACATTCCAATACTCTCACCAGTAGAGCTGCGCCAAATTTTGACATTCGACCAACTTCGAATCCGAATAGTTTACTTTTTCAGTCGAATAGAATGTTGCAACCGAAAAAAAAATCCAGCTCTGAGGTAGAGAGATCGAACTCAAATTCGGTAAGATCTAAATTTCTCCAGTTTCTTGTGATTTGTGTCCTTGTTTCCTTTTTTAGAGGCAATATGCTGATTTAAAAGTCAATTTCTTTATGGTCAGATAGTCGGCCCACATCATAGCGGCCCATCAGCGTGGTATCAGATGTATCGGCGAGGTCCAGTGTATGCCCGCGATCGTGTGTCGCCGCCTGATGTACTGGCGCATACCAAGTGCATCGAAGAGGCGCAGCAGCCCTTCCGCGCGCATCGTCCGGCACATCCACATGGATCTTAAAGTCTCCAAGAACCAAAGATTTGTGATTCGTGGACAAGACAGCGTCCGATATGGTTTCCAGATCTTCAAAGAGCTTATTGATGATCGTTCAGCTTCTGTACACGGCCATCACGCCACCCTACCACCAGTTCCAATGAAGCACACCGCAAGGTGCTCAAATGTGAGAGCGCCCGGTTGAATAACCCGACTTACAACCACGGCAGGCTCGTAGAACACGGCGATGCTCCAGTGGTTGGTACCCTCGCCACGACACGCGGAGCGCAGCCTGGCGCTCTCAAGGACGCAGTAACCCGGGAGGCAAGCAAGAGCGAGAGCACCGGAGTCGAAGCTTCGTCATGTCACGTCTCCACAGGAACACACATCACGGCCATAGACCACAGCAGGCATGTCAAGCTTACCAAGCGACCGCACATTCAGCAAGGCGGAACCCGTTATCTGGCCAGGCGAAAGAGCGAATGGAATGCGTACTAAGACGACCGACGACCCTCTGTCAGCCACGATGGCGTCGATGCACTCTCGCTGTTAACAAACTTAATAATAAGGTAACTTAAATCACTTGAAGCACAGTCCGTTTCTAAACATTGCTGGAAGTAAGAATAGTAATATACCTAATAACAAGAATAAAATAAGCAAAAATTCTTAATTGAGCCGTAAATTTGGGAGCAAAAATGGAAATAACTGAAAGATTTACCTAATGGATTGACCTGGTATTTGATGCTGAATCCTGTTCCAAAGAGCGCATTGTTTGCATATAAATGTACGTGGACACGTGGGCACATTGAATAAGAAACTAATGGTGGTAAAAAATTGCCGCGATAGTAAAGATTGCCATGACTCGTGTTAGTGTAGCAGTGAATCTAAAACCACAGACACAACACATGTTAGAATCCTGTTCTGCTAACAGATAAGTGGCGTTTTTGGTATGTAACGTTTTGTAGCATGTAGTGTTGGTGAGTTTCGTAAATGGTTTTGACCATTCACCTACATATAGCTCTGTACACCAGAACAACGGAGCTAAGCGATAGTAGTGTTTGGCATTCATTCTAGAAGCAGCTCACAAAGACTTCGCAGACAGCCCAATGATCTCAGTAATAACCCTCACTATCAAAGTCACACCTATTACCTGCAAAGTTCGTCCTCTTCTATGGCTGCCAGCTGATGCAAATTACGCGCACTGAAAGAAACCTATGCTTCATATGGTATGTCTCGCGACGTCAACGGGGAACCTTCTATCTAATCAAATCTATTGACTTCTATAATAATGAATGGCCGTTTCAACTGAAACAGAAGTCACAAATCTGTTGGAAAAGTCGGTCGAAGCCTGATAGAAAGTAGGCAGCGGTTAGTAAGGAACTTGAAAAAAACGAGGGTTATCTGGATGCCATTAAACAACAGATAGAACAAACCAAACTAGGCACTAATTAAATTCTTTGAACCAGCTTTAGATAGAAGTCTAGAGTCAACTATCATAACATAACATTGTGAAAAGACATGCATAGATATGTACGGACCAACAAGCATATAGACATAATTATGTACTTGAATAAACCAACTTTTACGATTTAAAAGTCCGAAAAGACAAACCTCGACATAATCTCCGCTGTAGCTGTCGATGAAAGGTTCGAGGTCGAATGACTGGAAAGCCAAGGCAACTGAGCCGACAGGATACAGGGAGTAAGTGCAATCCCTAGTGCTGTATTTATTAGGAAAATTTGGAGACGTGATAATTCCTGATAAACCAGCGTAAATCAGCTTGCCGCATCCTAACATAGAAATGCAGAGTCATTTATTAGGGTAGCCTACATTTTATGACGCTTATATGAAGTCTTCAATGCCGCAGTATTTATCAATGCATTTGAAAAATTTAGGACTCCGCTACAAGTTAAAAAGTCGAGTGCTTAGAGTGCAAATCTGCTATTGCCATATATTTTTCTACTGCCAATAGCACCTTTGCACTTTAAGCACACGAATTGTCATATATTTTTCTATTTCTAAAAGCTCCTTTGCACTCTAAGCACACACAGTCTTCGTTTGAATTGCTCAATAGGAGCCAAGAAGGAATCTTGGAAAAGAACGAGTAAAATAGTGAGTTTAAACCAGTGCCTTTTTTCTGCCGGAACAGCGTTTCGGAACCTTTTTGTTATTTCAATTAAAAACTAAGCTATATATATATATATATATATATATATATATCAATATATATATCAATATATATATCAATATATATATCAATCAGCTCATTCCTGTTTTTCGCCACCACTTGCGACGATACAGCATCTGTAACTAGCTAATTAAATATGCAAGCCGACCTTGTAGCCAAGCGCAAACATTGATGCATTATACATACACCTACACTATATACACACAGACAATATATATATATATATATATATATATATATATATATATATTGTCTGTGTATATATATATATATATATATTGTCTGTGTATATATATATATATATATATATATATATATATATATATTGTCTGTGTGTATATAGTGTAGGTGTATGTATAATGCATCAATGTTTGCGCTTGGCTACAAGGTCGGCTTGCATATTTAATTAGCTAGTTACAGATGCTGTATCGTCGCAAGTGGTGGCGAAAAACAGGAATGAGCTGATGGAGCGGATTTGTAATTTGAACAGTATTGGTTTAATATAAAAAATCTTTCATTCTATGTTGAATTGAAAGAAGAAATATTTGAAAAGTTGTCGGACTGTGTTCATGTGAAATGATAGCCACGCACTACCATAGTTGAGCGACTTATAAGTAGAATTAAAATAATAGAGCACGGTTAAAGCAGAAGAGAAAGAAAAGGAAGAAGTGGATATGTCTTTAAAAAGTGGAGTTGACATACTAGATAATTATATTATTCGAAACATAATTACATTAATTAATTACACGAATGATAATAAAATATAATATATATATATATATATATATATACATTTCACTATATATACATATATGTACATATATAGTGAAATGTCCAGACACGAATGATAATAAAAACTCGTCAACATAAACTTATACTTAAATCAATTTCAATGCCTTTAGAAAACGCGTTCATATAGTACATCTAAAAAGAATAAATGTTATTCAATTTCTCACTTGAACCCAGTCATATTGGCAGTTCGTATTTGAATCCACATGAAATTCCTCGAAACTCAATGCAAATGAACTGGACTCCGATGCCCAAATTGAATAAGTACAATTCTCATTGTTGTTGTACAATTCAGGATAGTTTGGCGATGAAATAGTTCCAGACGACGCGGTAAATACGGTGTTACCACAGTCTGCAAACCATATTAGTAGGATTTTCTTTTTGGGCAGCAGTTAAAAAATGCAACCTTCTCATATAGCACTAAACGGTATACTTGCGTCATATCAGCCTAATCTATGCAGCCTAAATATGCTGCTGCGTTCTACAAAAGCTCACTTTATCGTGTCAAATCTAATTTAAACTTGCATTAGCTAAGACAAAAGTTTATAACATAACGCTGCTTCATTTTTCTGGCCTCATTGAACCTGAGAGTAGTTTCATGAAGCCAACCCTAAATCCCTAATCCATCCGATCCCTCGCTTTACAACGCAGCACCCGTGAATAAGCTGCTGTCATGCGCTTAGCTTTGGGGTAGCGCTTTACAAATTTTGAGTTTACGATTATGATTTGGCAATAGAATAGTTTACAAGCTCTTGCGGAAAACATTAGAAAAGAGGCTTAAAGTTCACGTATCGGGTTACAAGGCAACTTATTCAATAAAGATATCCCAACCACAGCAAAACTTCTATGCTGTAGAAGTTGGGGCCGATGGAAGAATCAAGTCGTCTTGCACGGAAGAGCGATGAAATAAATTTGCGACCAGGAATGGAAAAGACTGAGACAAAAAGTTCCTTAAGATAAGATGGAGATAACATTGATAAGGGCGATAGGAATAAAGTTTATAAACTCAGTGTGCGTTCCAGCCAAATCAAATTGGCTAATCAGTGGATTTATAAATTGACTGGAGCTTACTAATGCAGTAAAGATTCAGGCCTGCAAAAATGGAATTGCCGTAATCAACCCTAATGCAAATGAAGGCGTACATCATGGCTTTGTAGGCTTGTAAGGAATTGCGTATTCTGCGATTCTCGCCCAGATTGTAAAAGCACGTTTGGCATATATTCTTTACATAAGCAGGTCAATCCATGGCCAAAGGTCACACTCAGATCATGCACATTAATGGAGAAAGAGACATCATGGAAGCAATGGTGCAGATCATGCAAGTGGATTTGACAAAGTACGAGAGACCAGGTTGAGGTGGTATGGACATGTAATGAGAAAAGAGGATGATAGCTGTGTGAAAAGAATCATGAATGCAGAGGTATATGGACGCCGCAGTCGGGGACGACAGAGGAAGAGGTGGGAAGACACGATGCAACAAGACCTAAAACTCCTAAAACTGAAGAAAGAAGATGCTCAAGAAAGAAACAAGTGGAAGAGAAGGATCCGAGTGGCTGACCCCTCTCCAAAGAGGGATTAATTCGAGATGCAAGTGGATTTAGGAAAGCTGTCTACAACTACAACGCCAAATGAATTGAGTTTTATTAGCGTCCACCCGGAGGTGTCTGGAGCATTTTTCCACTGATGAAATAGCCTGTCTATGGGGAATATGGCTGGGCCATGGCCATGCCTTAGTGTCATCAGCATATTGATCAGCAGCAACCCCCACAAGAAGGACTAGGTTGAAAACAGCGGTGCAGAAGACATAGAGTAAGGGTCCTATGATGAGATCTTATTGTTAGACCAATTGTGACCATGGACCAGTCAGACCGTGCGCAACCAAACGTTATTGTCTGAGTGCTCCAGACCAATCTTTCAAGGCTGTAGCACGCCATGGTCAGCAGTGTCGTAGACCGCACTCATGTCAAAAAGGTCGAGGAGCCCGACCAATAGCCCCAAAAGTGTCAATAAGAATGCGTGTGAAAACAGTCGTCGAGGGTTGTCTTTTAATAATAATAATTACTAGCTGCAACCCATGAAAAATCACGAAATGTTAATTTATTTTAGAAACTCTAATGTGCTTGAGAGTAAAAATGTAAAAAATACGTAAGTTAAAATTGTTATCATTGCAATAATTGTTTGATGACAACTTTTTGGCAAAAGTTTCGACGCTTATCGTTGGGCAGCAATTGTCCTTGTTCGTGTGTATTGTTTTCACGGGTTACCACTAGTTAAACACTGAAACTATAAAGACAACGGTTAGTTTGAAAGACAACAACAGTATCATTTAGCAGTCGGTCAGTTGCAGCATACATTGTCAACGTACGCATGGCTGTCTTAACAACTTCCTTGGGGGGGGGGAGAGAGAGAGAGAGAGAGAGAGAGAGAGAGAGAGAGAGAGAGAGAGAGAGAGAGAGAGAGAGAGAGAGAGAGAGAGAGAGAGAGAGAGAGAGAGAGAGAGAGTTGAGTGATCATAGAGAAAGCGGGCGCCAATATTTTCGGATGACTGGTGTTGTGACTTTGTGATATATATGGGTGGCGAGCCAGCGTGAGGGAAGGAGGTAGACTATTTAAGACACTGCACGATGAACAAATGGACGATAATGTCTGCGGCGTTAGTCACAGATTGCGCTTTATTTACTGTATCTGGAGCCGGAGCTGCAGATATCGCATAAGAAGTCATGGATAATTCTCTGACCAGAAGCACACGCTGATTGCGGGTGACGAATTGCGTACTCCAGTCAAAGATTCGCTGCTTTAGCAATAATTCTTCGTCTGCCTTTGCCATCTAACGCAAAAATTGCGGAGTCTTACCTTTGGTGCTGACTTGATATTGAACTCTGAAACCTCTTGTTGAATAAGGCTGGTAGGTATCGGAATAGAAATATAATTGCCCAGCGTTGCACCAAGGAATCGATATCGGTGGAATATTATAATTCCAGGTATAATTCTTTTGCACGAAGCTATTATTACTTTCACAAGTGATCTGTATAGAAGTAAAATACTACATCAATAAATATTTGCTAAACTACAATGATAAAAATATACATAGCGCAACAAAGGCTAGTCTCCCATTTCATCACTCCATGCAGGAAACCATCTTCGGATATGGGTGGCTTAGCTGAGCCACGGTATAAAACTCTCATGGGCTCTCGTGCATTTCATCTTGCTGCCCCATGGAATCGACTACTAATGTTACTCCGATACTCGACCTCTCTTTATTCCCTCAAAATTCACTATTTTCTCGCTGACTTTAAAGTTCTTGATGTGCAATTGGTCTTCGCCTGGTGACTGACTAAGCGCACCTGGGATTAGTATTTCTGCGTGATTGCGCTGTTTAATATATACTTCGGATAAAACAATAAAGTATTGTCATTACTGCTAGTATTATTATTATTATTATTATTATTATTATTATTATTATTATTATTATTATTATTATTATTATTATTATTATTATTATTATTATTATTATTATATTTTTTTTGCCCCGAGGTATACAGGATCCCTCAGGGACTTGAATATTAACTAAAATGGAATATAAAGTGTCCGGAATGGCCCTATTATTATTATTATTATTATTATTTCACCCGAGGTATATATGATCCCTCAGGAGCAAGATACTAATTAATAATGTTGACTCTGGAGTGGCCGTTCTGGTCAAGATCCGGGAGAACAAGTTATTATTATTATTATTATTATTATTATTATTATTATTATTATTATTATTATTATTATTATTATTATTATTATTATTATTATTATTATTATTATTATTATTATTATTATTAAACTATTAATAGTAATTATAGCAGTAATAGTAGTAGTAATAGAGGCATTAGTTGTAGTAATGGTATTAGTAGTAGTGGCAGTATTAGCAGTGTAGTAGTAATGGTAGTAGTAGTGGAAGTAGCAACAGTAGTAGTGATATCTAAGGGTTCTGAGTTTCTATTAATGAGAAACTTAGAGAGCAATTAATTATTAATGTAGCAGTTGTTCGATATTTTAAGTTGTAGGCTAACTGGAGTAATTCAAACGTAGCCTACTACAATGCGTCCTATTTAAAATTTTACGGAACTTCTAAAATCAAAATGAGCCGTACAGATTGGTAAAAAATATGTGCGACACTAAGTAATCGTGTCATTTATTCCACGTCACTGCTGAAAACAAGCCTTCGTTGGGTCGTTGTTTGTGTGTCACGGTAATCGACTAGTTGGAGCGTACGCCGTGTAACGCGAGAGAAGGGGTTGAACCTCCGAGAGAAATTAACTGTGTATGGAACCTCAACAAGTCCTTCACTCACAATTACTCACTATAGACTGCCGCCAGTTATAATGATAACGATGATGATGATGATAATAATAATAATAAATTTTTTATTGTTATTAACTTTCTGTAATATGTTGCTTGTAGTATCACGGTAACGATAAACTTAAGAATATGTATTGTATGCCTATATTTTCACTTACCGAAACATAATCTCCAGATGATCTGTCCAATTCAAAAGTCTCGAAGCTTAACGTGATAGAACTGATGTTTGAGGGCGTAATCCTGTATGTACACCGAGAACTGAAGTTATAGACATTCGGGTAGTTTGGAGACATAAAAACACCGTAGGTCGAGGTGTAAGTGCCTCCGCAACCTATTGAATACAAACGCAGGTAGACATTGCGAACCCAAGTATAAAATTCACTTTCGCTGTCATAAGAGTTTCAATTATTTTGTATCTGGCTGACCTAGGATTCAAATGAGATATTACATTAAGAGAATAGCCCCGTACTTGTGAGACCCGGAAGGTAATTGGTTTAGAGATAACCTTACAATGTGGATTGTTTGAGTTCGAACAAGCCTTTTACAAATATTGTGTAGAACCTTAAACAGTGCCTCCGCATACTTTTTCAGGGCCTTCGACTATCGATTCGTTGCCCCTACACAGCGGCCAACCCATGCATATATAATAATAACAATGCTTCATATTGAGTGAAAGTAAACTATTTAAAATGTAAAAAAGGTTAGGTTCAACAGTCAATTGAGGTAGTGCCTAGAGAAAACCATGGATTTGTGATCTCACTTTGTGAGCCTCGGTGTATAAGGGCGGCTGGCATATCATCTCCCTCGCCGTCTGATTTTCCAACCGACTGTGTACAGTCAGTGGATCCGTTATATAGCTGAGTTATTAGAGGCCGTTAGTTGAACAGTAACTGTGGAAATATCTTTCTGACCTGGCGAAGACCGGTTTACAATCTAACACGCTAGCCTCAAGACTGTGCGCACTCTCGTATTGGGTCCTATAGCCTAACATAAATTCTTTCCATGATTTGTTTTATAAACATATATTAGCACGAATTGAAAATGGAGAGATAATTGCCTGAATAAGAGGTAAGACTTTCTAGTCACGACGCGTTCCAAATTAATTAGATTTATTTAACGTTTACGGACACACGGACAATATTTTTAATATTTTCATTAACGTGCAGTCGTGAAGCTTGACTGAAGTCACTTACTTTGAGCCTCGATATTAAAAATACTAGAGACAAAAATAAACAAAACCGAAAAAAACAGCGTCCATTTATCGAGTGCCATTCTTTAGATGAAATTTCTGAAAATATAAAACGAGAAAGTAAAAATAAACAGATGCCATTGTACCAGCTGCTTTGTACTACATTGTATCGCATAACCTCTGCACTATTATTACCTAGCGTCTCATTTGCATTTTAAATACTTGATGATTTTAAGTAAGGCAAATTGAGTTTAAATATGCAGTCAGTTAAAACAACAGTCGTTAAGGAAACTATGCACCACCCTTCCCAGTGGAGAAGATATTTCCATGAACCATACCATAACCTCTACACTACAGTAGGCCCTATATGCTTTTGCAGAAAAATATGACAAGACCCGATATCTGTTAGACATTTGAAGCCTACCTGTGCTTGAAACCACCTGTCTTCAGCGAAGACTGTTTCACTGCAGCACAACAATATACAAACAATTGAATGAGTTCTAGTCTCAAACTTGTCTACAACTCATTTAAAACAGATTAATCAAGTACATGGCGTAGTTGGTTATTCCAGGGCTGAATTCAAGAAGGTCACATGTAAGGCATTTCTATATTGAATATCTATGTAGTCTACACAGAATCTTACATTTACACAATCGTATAACTATATTCGGCTAACTTCCCGATTGAAAAATTATCAGTTTTGCAAGGCTGATTGCTTGCTTGAAAAGCTTATCGATAAGAGCTTCGATCTTTAATTATCTATCTGAGCTAACAGGAGATTTAGAATCGCCGAACCATAGAATGACGTCAGCGTATAATAATGATGCCTCTACTGCGGTACTTCATGGGACGTTAGCTCTCAAACCTGTCTGATTTGCAATCTAACGTCCCGAATTAGAGTAAGTAGGCCCTATCTAATCGACAGAACTCGGTTTAAGCGTTTTAAGATTTACAAGTTCATCGAGAGAAAATGTATCTCTAAAGCTTACATTGTTGTTATTTTACAAAATACCCAGCCACTTGCCTAAATTATTTCACAAGTAATCACAATCTATAAATTTATTACCGTATATGAATGATAGGCTATTCACTTCTGATTCATATTATATAAGTGTATCATATTGGCAAATTTATTTAACTTCACTCAGAAACTTTTTTAAAGTCGCCTCCATGTTAGATCACCGTAGCAAAAGGCGATTCGTTATTCATATGCACAAGTAAAATTAATTATTCTTTATAACTTAATTAGAAACATATTTTAGAATTGCTAATCTTTTTTAAGCGCATCTTTTAAAACTGATTAATACCTAATTAGTTATCTGCTTACTTATATACTTAGTTTCTCATTTTGTAGGTCTACGTACTTCCTTGTCCTAGTTCATGTCTTATTACCAAGTTACTCATTCACAGGCTTACCTGTTTCTCAACTTACTTAACTACTCAAATTCACGTATTTCTGTCTAACTAGTATACTCACCAACCTACTTCCTCACTAAAATGCATACTTGCCTACCATACTACTTACAATACTACCTATCTAATGACATACTTATTTACACATATAGGTCTACACTTGATTCTATTTCGCTACTAGGTCTAACTAGACATACCTCGCTGCTTTTATAATATATAGACTAGCACCAACAGCAGATTTCTCATATCAGACCTTTAATTAAGATTCCAACTGGAGGCAATAGACTGTGATACATTGAGTTTGAAGAATGAGGCCTATTGACATAAAGAGCTACCTCAATGATAAGTTATAAAAATATTTTCGTCACAGTAAAGTATTGTTTTGTACTCTGGAATAATATGCTTGTGTCGCTTATGGCTGTGAACAACTAAGTAGTTATTGTGGGCATTGACACTAGGCCTCTTGTAAGAAAAGCATTGAATATGACTGACGGCTTTGTTCTTGAGTGGTTTTAATAGGTCATATCTTAGTCACCTGTCTGAGCTTGAAAGTTCATTCAACTGGACTGCTCCATAATTGTGTTCTGCCTCCAGGGACGTCTACACCATACAAACCTTGGAGCAAATGCTCCATCCAAGAAGTAGGGAGGAGATATGTGAGTGTAGATGCCATCATTTCCGGAGGGAAGGAACGGAAAGGGGAAGAGGAGGGAAGGGAGAGAAAGTTGTTCCAATGACTTAGGGGATAGACGCCTCTGTCTGCCTCTAATTCAATAGCAAACGTCGACTGCTATACCTACACTGTAAATGAGACACTACAGATATTATCAGTTTGCAATAGATTAGATTTGCTTTAAGTGTCTTTTATCATTGGTTAAAACAGGGCCGTTTTAAGGTCGTCGTAGGCCCTAGGCACTCTTGCATTCGTAGACACCAAGTCCCAACTCAACTGCCAACTCTGCATTAAAGCTAACCGCACGCACATTAGCTTAACTTTAACTGTTTCAGTATAAAAGTTATTAAATTTGAATTTGGTGTTATTTACAATTTCCATTTTTCCATTTTCCCGGTCAATCATTCAGTATCTCAATTTTCAGATTTTCCGACTTTCGTAGGCCTCTGAAAGTTTCGAAAGTTGCGCAGTACTATGACTCTGTTTACTTCATGAAGCTTGATTTTTTCAAGTAAGGTAAATTGATTAGGCATTATCAGTCAGTTGTAATTGTAATTGTAACCGAAGACTTATATAGCGCCACTCAGATCAGCGTCGCTCTCGACCCTCATCAGTGCCAGCACCGGTAAAAAGAAAAGTTTCAAGCGTCTATGGAACTGAAGAGAGGGCAAGAAGCTCTTGGTGGATGGACTATGAAAGACTGTTCCAGATTGCAGGACCCACATAAGCGAAACTCCTGGATTGGGCCGTGGAAGAGTGCATACGAGGAACAACCATAAGGCCACGGGCGGAGGATCGCAACTAGGCCCTCGAAGGCAAGGAAGAAACCGGGGTGCTGAAATTCATTAGGCAAGATGGTGCAGACCCAGTGAGGCAGCTGCGCTTGAGGGTAGGGTTTTGAACTGTTGGGCAGGATCCAGTGGAGGGAGTCACGAATAAAGGCAGAGAAGTGGCCGAACTTAGGAACATCACGTATGAGCCGAGCAGCAGCGTTAAGAATAGACTGAAGTTTGTGCTATTGAAGCAAGATAGGCCAATGTACACAGCATTGCCAAAGTTCACCCGAGTGCAGATCTCGACCAAAGCGTGGACCAGCGTGGTGGCAGCATGGACCGAAAGATTAGTTAGCAAAATTGGGTTTAAAGCATAGGCTCTGCCCCACTCCTCTTAAGAGATTGGGCGGATCGCGTTTCGCCTCCAGATGGTAACGTATATCAGAGAACTAAATCTCGGACTAGCAAGGCTGTACACGAGGACCTTGAATGGCGAGGCACTCATTCCAACGGACAGCGGTGGTGAAGGATCTCAACCGATCAATTCACTGAAAAGTGAGCAGGGTCGAAGCTGTACGGTCGCCATATAAAAACGTGTATTAAAGTTAGCCTACTTCTGTATGTGTTGACATTTCTATTAAACCGACCTATAGCGTAGCTTCTACCGTATATGCTTCATGCAGAAAACTAAGACAAGAATTCGATATCTGATAGACCTTTAAGGCCTATCGATGCTTTAAACCACCTATTTGTTGTAAAGATAATTATACTGCTGCACCAACAATTATAGCCTATACAGTGCTCGAAATGGACCGGAACGCACCGGAACGCCGTTCCGGTTCGTCAAATGAATTAGCGTTTCCGCTCCGGTTCGTCAAATGAATTATTGTGGAAAATACTATGAAATTAACGTGAATGCTCCCATATCTTTGACTAGCGTTCCGTTTCGTAAAATTTTCCATTTCGAGCACTGAGCCTATACACACAGCAACAGTTGACTGAGTTCTATTCTCAAATGAGGCTAGAATTCATTTAAAGCAGATTACTCAAGTACACGACCTGCTTGTTTCTACCTGCGTTGACTGAAGCTATAATAATCTACACGCAAGGCATCACCATAATTATTTATACAGGGTGGGCCAGTAGGAATGCAACTAATGTGAATGGATATAACTTGAAGAATTGTTATCTGAACATCGTGCCCAATATACTAAATTGAAAATAATCATCCACTACTAATGTGTCAAATCTTGCACTGATATACGGCACCGTTGTTATAAAATTTCGGTGCGGCGCACACCTCTCAATAATATTTTGAATGTAAATATTGAACATCATGGCGCCGCTCACGGAAGATGATAGAATTTTAATCCGAATTTTAAGAGCAGAAAAAGGATACAATGCACATCAGATGATGATAGAATTCCTTCTAGAAAATGGAATAAATATGCTCTACATCGATTGATTAAACAAATTGATGCTACGGGAACGTCTAGCAGCCGCAACTGTGGTCGCAAACGTTCTGCGCGCACGTTGAACATTTGAAAGAAGTGATTCTTTGCTGCTGGGCTGAGATAACCCAAGCACTGGTGGACTCAGGCATCGATCAGTGGTCGTCTCGTGTTGATGCAGTCATTAAACCACGTGGTGGACATATTGAGTATTTGTTTGACTGATGGTAAATTCACTCAAGATATTAATTGTTAGTACTAAGTGATTGTTTAGAATTGACATCTTCAGTTTCAGACTTTGTTTTTATTGCAGTTATATGGCAAGAAAATGGCACATCGAATATTAATAGCATTATCTCAAAACGTCGTAGCAGTGTGTAGATATTTTGCAGACTAATCAAAAGGATAATTATCTTTAATCTGATATATTGGACAAGACGCTCAGATAAAAGTTATTCAAGTTATAAGGCGTCAAAGTTGTTGCATTTCTACAGGCCCACCCTGTAGTGTATCTACATAATCTATATGGAATGTTAAAAGTAGACAATTATTGTATATGTATATAATCGATTAACTTCATGATTGAAAAATTATCAGTCTTGCAAGGCTGAATGCTTGTTTGAAGAGCATGTCAAAAATCGCATCGAATATCAAAGTAATCTAGCTTAGCGAACAAGGGCCTTTCGAATCTGTGACCCATAGAATAAGCTCATCGTTTTAACAATGCTTCTACTGCGGTAGGCCTACTTCAAGGTACTTTAGCTCCTCGATTTGTCCGATTTACTAAGTCCTCCAACGAAGGCAAATATTTTCATTATCTAAAGCGTTCGACAGATCAAGGCTCAAACAGTTTAAGATGTATATGTTAATCGAGAGAAAATCTAACAACATTGAGTCTTCTACAACACACCAAGCAACTTAAGAGAGGCTAGTTGTCGACACTCGTTGTCTCAGTGACTTGATGTGTCATCTGTTTATGACTTTGAGATGTTCTTTGATGCATTGTGTTATTATCCGATGCAGGGAAGTCCATCTTACCTGGGTTAGACGAGTCACGGTAAACGTTAGGAACTTAGGATTTACAATGAAAGTCTTAAATGGTGCAAGCAATGGCCGAATTATGAGATTTCCTGTTGCAAAAAGCTAAACATCAGTGCAATAATGGGGTCTCACGTTTCTTAGACTTGAAGGTTGGATCAGCGAGAGACAGGGGCGGTTCCAGGGGGGGGGCAATCCGGCCATGGTCCCCCATTTGAAATTTTTATTTATTTACACAGGCGTTTTATGGGCGTTTTATGATGTTTACACAGGCGTGCCCCCCCGTAGGCGTGGTAAAGGTACACACACAGGACGTGGGTCCCATAGATGTAGACTGAAGACATTATAAAGGTTAATGACTATAATGACTAAAAAATAGGTCATCAACTTTTTCGGGAGATGAATAAAAAAGTTTATCGTCGGTGGTCGGTAGGTAAACTCTCTCTCTCTCTCTCTCTCTCTCTCTCTCTCTCTCTCTCTCTCTCTCTCTCTCTCTCTCTCTCTCTCTCTCTCTCTCTCTCTCTCTCTCTCTCTCTCTCACTTTCTCTCTCTCCAAGGGATGTTATACGTTGACAATCATACTGTTGTTGTCTTTCAAACGAGGATATGAGACTTAACAACAACAACTTCCCATGGAGAGACAGAGGCAGAGATAGAGACAGACAGAGACAGACAGATACCACCCTGATATTCCGTTATTTTTCACGGGTTTACAGCTAGTTCTTGATGAAAAGCGAAGATAGTACTAGTCTATGTTTCTACGCTTCAGATTAACAACTCTGTCATCTGTTCAACCCGTTTCTCCTTTTAACTTCAACAGCTCTCAGCATTCCCGAAACAGTGTTAGACCAGTCGAAGGCAAATGAAATTGTTATATAGTACAATTCATTACGATATCTTTAGCACTGACGAGATTTGAAACCAAGAGCAATTGTAATTGCAAGCTTTGATTTATATAGCGCCTTTGTTTCCACAAGAAAACTCATCAGAGGGTCTCTCAACCTGACTACACAAGGCCACTCTCTAATAAAATGGTCTTCAACCTCATGTGAAATAAAGGCATAGAATGTAGAAGAAGCTCATATACATGTATGATATTGCAGGGAAGCCTATTCCAAAATGAGGGCCAACCACTGCAAAGCTGCTATGTTGCATAGGTTTAATATATACTATATACCAGATTAGATTTCATCCAGGAAGAAATCTTAAACAATTGTACAGAACATAATGAAATGCAGATTAGCTTCAAATATTTTACTTCCGCGATCAGAGGGAGCACGGATTTTCCGTAATATCACGATTATTCCTTTTGTGGGTTTAAATAACGCATCTGCTTCTCTCGCTCACTATTACAAACTATATTATGCCGCATGATGTGTTGAGGCCGAAATATAAAACTCTTGCATTGGGTAGACACAGATTGAGTGTTAAATGCGATTTCTATATGTTTATTTTCATTAGAGAGGTCATGCAAAACTTCTTTTTAAGGTATCATCCTATGGAAAGTATGAATAAGTCCATAAGTTAATAAGAATATATTCAAAAGTCCAATAGTTAATACATCTCTGGAAACATTTAAATCACAATTCGAGACCTGTCTGTTTAAATCGTCATATTACTTTCAATGCAAGTATTTTTTAACTCAAGTACATCGCCCTCTTCTTCGGCCTCGACCGGGATACGGCGCTATATAAATCGCCTTGCCATTATTACTACTATTATTATTTTGAATAATGATGATATTCCCGACTAGTGGTGAGTTTTTTTGGCCGAGGTCAGATATAGTAATGCATCATAAACTCGAATAATTTCTCTGAAATTTATACTTTTCAGTGAATGGGTCTTCGAAATATAGGCCTATTTAAATAAGTAAACAACATCACTGAGAAGCGACTCGTTATAGAAAGAAAACACTGCAGAGAACTCTCACTACCTGAAAGAAATCAGCATACAACCATTAAACTATTATACAGCAATTCCGGAAGTAACTAAATATCTCTTTACGTTCTAATGATAATATTCTGTAATTAGATTAGTTTAACAGTCTAAACTTCATATATACTTCGCAGACACCTTCAGCATATGGTAGAAACAATAAACGTGTGTGTAAATTGTTAAGGGACATTCTTAAGCAGCAGCTGCTGTCGCGGCGTGAGAGAAAGATAGGCGCGAATCCATATTGTGGTAGCGCAATTTGAGCCGTCAAACAAAGCTGATGATGTAGTTTTGTGTAGCGTGAATAGTCAAAATAAGGTAGCCTATGCATGATAGGTAAGTGGTTAGAGAGATTGACTTTCAAAGAAGAGTTCGGGGTTCAAACATCTGACAGAACAAAGAGATTCTTCGACCATTCTAAACCACACTTGCCCCTACCGAATTCATATACAAAAGAGTACACTGACTGCAGAAGGAAGATCAGGCGGTGAGGGAGATGACTGAATATCCACTTACATGCCGAGCCTAAGTAAAATGAAGTTGCTAACAATTCATATCCGTGGCTGCGTCTCAGGGATAACTCAGGGAAGTACTTTTCTTTCAATTCCTACAGGAATAAAACGTTGAAACCACAGCGTGGTGGTTCAGTGGTAAGTTCGGCGCCTTGTGACGGAGGGTTGCAGGTTCGAATCCCACTCTAGCCGCTGCGTACGGACCTTGGGCAAGTCCTTCACTCGCGATTGCTCGTGGCGCTTCGGCGTGAAAACTCCGAAACAGTATCAAATGCTGTAGTCGGGAGCGCCTCTGAGTAGTAGTAGACTTCGAGAGGCGCTATAGAAATATCCGAAATAAATAGATAAATAAATAAATAAAAAAGGAAAGATATCATCATCATCATCATCATCATCATCATCATCATCATCATCATCATCATCATCATCATCATCATCATCATCATCATCATCATCATCATCATCATCATCATCATCACCACAACCACCACCACCACCATCATCATGATTATCATCATCAGTATGATTTCCATTGTCCTCGATCATTTGTCACGTCCGTTGTTCTCCTTAGTGTTAGTCCAAGTGATGCTACTTACTGCAGCTCAGCCAGCAGACATTCACTGAGACATCTGTGTCTAAACGCTGCCCAGCATATATTTCCATCGACAACACTAAGACAACACTACCTTTCTTCTAATAAACTGTTCCTCAGAACAGCAATGCTATTTGTTGAATATACAGTGAAAATATCAGGAATCTCGCATATATTATGCTTTCGTAGCTGCTCAGGCTTATCTTTATGTGAATAGGTTGACTTCGCCAGCGCAGCTTTTGTTATGCACTGAGATATTTAGGAAATTTGGATTACCCTCTTCTCTTGGTGTTTTTCTGGATCGGCTTACTATGAAAAATATTGCTTTTCCCGATAATACCCGCATCCCCCCAGCTCCGAGCGTACTACAGAGGTCCAGATAAGGTGGCCAAAGCCCATATCCCGATCTCTCTCTCTCTCTCTCTCTCTCTCTCTCTCGCTCTCTCTCTCTCTCTCTCTCTCTCTCTCTCTCTCTCTCTCTCTCTCTCTCTCTCTCTCTCTCTCTCTCTCTCTCTCTCTCTCTCTCTCTCTCTCTCTCATTTAATTATCTATCCAGCGTAGTCTAATCGCCAGAAAAATATATTAAATTAACAATAATTTTTCCGTAAAATCTAATGATCAGGCTGCTACCACAACTGTTAATTAATATAAAATATGAAAATATTAATAAAAAACTTAAAGACCACCTGTATTTAGTTTGTAATCCACTTTGACCTACAGTATGTCAACGCCTTACAGCATCTCTTATGTATGACTCCAGTTTTATTTTTCGTGATCTGTTGTCACTGATTTGCCTCTGGTCACGCATAGCTTACGCTATCAGATGACTGTCTCTTGAGGATGTCATAGATAGCGCGATTATCGAATCCGTGATTCAAGTTTTCGTAGTGGTTTTCATTATTTGTGTCTGACCTCCTGGAAGACTCTGATGAAAGGACAGGAACAGGAAGATCCTCGTACACGGATCCAGTTGCTTGAGTCTTCACGATATCTGTTACAGATCTCATGTCATGAGTCGTGTTTCGTTGACCTGCAGTGAACAAAGCCTAAGCCAATGCATCTAAGGTTTGTTTGAATAATAAATAGTAAGCCCCATCACTATTACTGAAATATTCCATCGTTGGCGATTTCCTGTAAGACTGCAAACAGTGTTATGCGAGGCATTTTAAAAAAAACTTAAAATTTCATATCAACATTTCACGATTCAACGCTTTAACGACGAGCCGCATTAGTCTTCAAGTCACTTTAAGTGCACGCTCTTTGTTAAAGCGTTAAGCTAAATAACCACGTGTATCATTCTACCTCAGAGTATTAAAAACATAAACCTAATCAAAAAAGCAATTATAAGCATTTTCTCTGGAGTCAGCAGCTCACCTACAACACACTCATTGGGATGTAATATCTCAACGTTGTCCAACATATGGTTCCAGCGTGTGTGCTGATAACATAACAACGTAGGCCTATATATTATTTCTGTGAATACGCTGGTCTTCTCAACAGCAAAGTCAGATGTTCAAGATATAGTGAAAATATCATGAAATTCCCAAACGAGCTTTTTAAATAGACCTACGTTGCTGCTGAGGATTACCCTTTTGCTATTGACAGGTCTAGCACAGCTGTTGTGTAGCTTTTGAGATATTTGAAGAATTAAAATGATTACCTTCCATAGGCGTAGACTCTGGGAAGGGGGGCAGCCGGGGCACGTGCCGCACCCATTCCAATAATTAATTGAGATGGACTGTACACCCAATGCAACAAGTGTAGAATGAATACCCAAATCCCCCCTTAAATATTTTGGACAAGTTTACGCCAGTGTTACCTTCTTTTGGTGTTCCTCTGCATCGTCGTACTATGAAAAATATTGCAATTCCGTTGTAACCAAGAACGCAGATTGCCAAAAGCACTGCAAGAACGATCACGATGACGTTCGAATCTGTCACGATGACGTTCGAATCGGTCACCATGACGTTTGAATCAGTTTGTTCTAAGATAAGAACAAGGTGCCAATTAAAATTCTATTATTATGAACTTATATTATCGTATTTGGATGTTTGTAACAAAATAAACGTGTGATTTGATAGTTCAAAGTTTCAAAACGTAGTTTAAGACTGTAGCAGGCAACTGAGAGCTGTAGGCTAAACTGCGGTCTTGATCCAACTCTTGGTTGTGTGAATACTACAATAGTAATTTAGACTACACTAACTTGACTACACTCGTCTTGAAGTCTCCTTTAGTATTAGTGGTTGTCCACTTTGCTGGTTCCGGTCGTTCCTTACTGGCCGTTCATAGATGGTCATTCTCGGTGACTCTCGCTCTTCCTGGGCACTTGTCAAACTCTGGGTTCCTCAAGGTTTCGTGCTGGGTCCCTTCTGTATATTTTGTTTACCGCTGATATTCCTCGTCTCTTTGCTAAACACTCTGCAGTGGGGCACATGTATGCTGTCCATGGTTCATGGTCTTCCTGCTCATCAACCTGCCCTCTGTCCATCCGTTGAGTCACTTTCCTCCGATCTTCACTGCTGGATGTCCTCAAATCGCCTGACTCTAAATTCTCTAAATACTCAGCTGATCTGGTTTGGCACTCGCCAGCAGCTCCTCAAGCTTGACTATGCAATTCTCGCCCAGCGGTTTCCCCTTTTCTCCTTCTCGACAAGTGTTCGTGAGTTGGGTGTCATTCTTGCCAATACTCTTTAGTTTGCTGACCACATCTCTAGCCTCTCTCGGTCTAGTTTCTATCATCAAAGACGTTATCCGGCGTTCTGATTCTTCCTCCACTTTCTCGCCATGGTTCATGCCTTTATCTGCTCACGCATTGATTATTGTAATTCGTTACTTTTAAGTCTGTCGAATCCCGTCTGTCTCCACTCCTCGAATCGGTGTTAAACGCAGCTGCTCGTCTGATTGCCCGCCTTCCACGCTACTCCATATCTCGACTTTTATGTCTGAGCACTTACATTGGCTTCCTCTCACTACGCGTATCCAGTTTAAAATCCTGTTCCTTACCTCTCGAGCGTTCCAAGTTCAAGCCAGTCGTTATCTCTGTGATCTTATCTGTCGACTCCTTTCGGCTGCCGCTGGCCGTCCTCTCCGTTCTTTAGATCGACATGACCTCTTGGTCCCTCGAACCTGGCTCAACACCGTGCCTACGCATCTGTTGACCCGTCTCTCTGGAATGATCTTCCTTCCATGACTCGTTCTCAGATATTAACTGGGAAAATTGCTGTTACTATTCGCTGTCTTAAGACTTTTCTTTTCTCACGGAGCACCTCACACTGGGAGCGCCTCTGATTAGGTTGTACTGGGAGAGGCGCTTTAAAAATTTCTAAATACAATACAGAACAGTACAATACTACTAGATTTGATAGATCCGTTCACCTAAGATTATAAAAGTTGTTAAGATAACATTAGATTATATATATTCCTTTTATCTAATTAGGTTATGCTAAATAGGACAGATTAGACAGATTACATGAGAATAATAAATGAAGACCGTTATTGAAATTCACATAAGTTTATCTACTCAATATAATATGTTATCCCATCATGGTTTGATATTAAGCTACAGACTCTGCAAAGATTCTTCTAAAAATATAACAGCAGTAAAATCACAGAACGGTTCAGGTCAAATCATGTTGGATCAAATTAGATTTAATCACTCTAAATCAGATTAGATCAGAGAAAATCAGAACAGACAGGATCAGACTAAACAGAATCGGCCAGGTCGATTCTTTTCAGCTTAGATTAGATGATGAAAACGCTGCTGACTTTCATGAATATATGTTTAAACAAATAGTCTACACAACCAGTGTACTAAGGGTTTGCATAATAATTTACCCGAGTCAGTAGTTGCACTGCTGTGTGGGGTCCTTGTTGTTGTAAGAACTGAAACCGAACAAAATTATTATAACTATGAAGTATTATGGGAACAGCTGTGTCGAATATTTTCTACCTGATCAAGCATCTTTAGGCCCATTAATTAATATTAAGGAACTTGATAATAACGGAACAAAATATTACCGATAACTTATGATTCGTAGATTCTGTCTCTGCCTAGATTTTAGATGTGAAATTGAGCTGATTTTCATGATTAATCAGCAAAGATTCTTTAAAAAATGTAATAGCTGTAAGATCACAAACGGTTCAGGTCCAATCATGTGGAATCAAGTTAGATTTATCACTCTAAATCAGATTAGATCAAAATAAGTCAAAGCAGACAGGATCAGAATAAACAAGATTAGACTAGATGAGATCCGGTTGCGTCGTTTAAGATCAGTTTAGATTAGATGAAGAAACGTTGTTGACTTTCTTATATCTATTTAACAAAATAGTTTACTAAGGTGTACCATAATAGATTACCCGAGTCAGTAGTTGTACTGCTGTATGGAATCATCGTTGTGGTAGCAACTGAAAACCGAAAAAATGATGATAACTATGGAGCATTATGATAACGGCTGTGTCTATTATTTGCTAATTGGCTCAGGATCATTTATTAATTTTAAGGCACGTGATGCTATCCGAAACAAATATCTCCAGTCACTGGCGTAAAGTTGTCCAAAATATTATTCATTTTACACTTGTTGCATTAAATGTACACTCCATCTCAATTATTTGGGGGACGTGCCCCGGCTGCCCCTCAGAGTCTACGCCTATGTCTCCAGTGGCTTATGATTCATAGTGTCAGCGCATTTTTTAGAACAGCTATAGCCTTGTTCACTGTAAGAGACTCCATTATTGATTAATTCGCTTTGCAGTAGAGCAGGGCTGTAGTCGAGGGTATACCCGGGTATACACAGCGTGTACTCACCTCTAGCAACTGTATACTCACCTCACAAAATATTTATATTTATTTATATTAAAATACTATAGCCTATACTCACAAAATACTGTAGCGTATGCTCACCTCTAATTTGATTCGGAAAACTAACCGGTAGCGTGTACTCACCTCTAATTTTTTCCACTACCGCCATGCAGTAGAGTCGTGTGTATACATATATATAATGCTTAAATATGTTTCCTTGGTTGTTGCCTGGCAGGCAATAGGCCGTTGGCCAGCAGCGAGAATTAAATAGGTGTTTACTCAGATGATAGGAAGCTAACGCGCGAGAAACATTTGCTGAGAGAGTTTGTTTTAAATGTCGCTTTATGTTAATAAATATCATGGTCGGTATAACATTAGTACTGGAATGTGAAATTTGTACTTAACACAACTGCTGGTCTACCTGTCTAACCTGTGATATTAATTCAAACTGAACATCGCCCTAGACGTTTTACCAAATTTGCTTTTTGTCAAGCATCTGTGAACAGACAAAAACAAAGATGTATTGCTCATGAAAATTTCTAACCAATGGTGCCTGCAGTACAAGGTTAGGCCTTTAACCAAATAGTTTGCAAAACCAGTGTACTAAGGTGTTCCATAATAATTTACCATAGTCAGTAGTTGCACTGCTGTATGAGATCCTCGTTGTTGGAGGAACTGAAACCGAACAAAATTATTATAACTATGAAGTATTATGGGAGCATCTGTGTCGATTATTTGCTACTTGATTAAGCATCTTTAGGCCCCTTAATTAATATTAAGTAACGTAATGCTAACCGAACAAAAATATTACCAATAACTTATGATTCGTAGATTCTTTCTCTGCCTAGATTTTAGATTTGAAATTGAGCTGATTTTCATGATTAATCAGCAAAGATTCTTCTAAGAAGATAACAACAGTAATATCTCAGAACGATTCAGGTCAAATCTTGTCGGATGAATCAGATTTTATCACTCTAAATCAGATTAGATCAAAATAAGTCAGAGCAGACAGGATCAGACTAAGCAAGATTAGACTAGATGAGATCCGGTTACGTCGTTTAAGATCAGATTAGAATAGATGATGAAACGTTGTTGACTTTCTTATATCTATTTAACAATATACTTTACTAAGGTGTACCATAATAAATTACCCGAGTCAGTAGTTGTACTGCTGTATGGAATCATCGTTGTGGTAGCAACTGAAAACCGAAAAAAATGATGATTACTATGGAGCATTATGATAACGGCTGTGTCTATTATTTGCTACTTGGTTCAGGATAATTGATTAATTTTAAGGTACGTGATGCTATCCGAAACAAATATCTCCAGTCACTGGCGTAAAGTTGTCCAAAATATTATTCATTTTACACTTGTTGCATTAAATGTACACTCCATCTCAATTATTTGGGGAGACGTGCCCCGGCTGCCCCCTCAGAGTCTACGCCTATGTCTCCAGCGGCTTATGATTCATAGTGTCAGCGCATTTTTCAGAACAGCTATAGCCTTGTTCACTGTAAGAGACTCCATTATTGATTAATTCGCTTTGCAGTAGAGCAGGGCTGTAGTCGAGGGTATACCCGGATATACAGCTTGTACTCACCTCTAGAGACTGTATACTCACCTCACAAAATATTTATATTTATTTATATTAAAATACTATAGCCTATACTCACAAAATACTGTAGGGTATACTCACCTCTAATTTGAATCGGAAAACTAACCGGTAGCGTGTACTCACCTCTAATTATTTCCACTACCGCCCTGCAGTAGAGTCGTGTCTATACAAATATAGATATATAAGCTTAATGCTTAAATATGTTTCCTTGGTTGTTGCCTGGCAGGCAATATATGCCGTTGGCCAGCAGCGCAGAATTAATTAGGTGTTTACTCAGGTGATAGGAAGCTCACGCGCGCGAAACATTTGCTGAGAGAGTTTGTTTTAAATGTCGCATTATGTTAATAAATAGCATGGTCGGTATAACATTAGTACTTGAATGTGAAATTTGTACCTAACACAACTGCTGGTCTACCTGTCTAACCTGTGATATTAAGTCAAACTGAACATCGCCCTAGACGTTTTACCAATTTTGCTTTTTGTCAAGCATCTGTGAACAGACAAAAACAAAGACTTATTCCCTATGAAAATTCTAACCAATGGCTCCTGTAGAATAAGGATTGGCCTTTAACCAAAATAGTTTTCACAACCAGTGTACTAAGGTGTTCGATAATAATTTACCGTAGTCAGTAGTTGCACCGCTGTATGAGATCCTCGTTGTTGTATTAACTGAAACCGAACAAAATTATTATAACTATGAAGTATTATGGGAACATCTGTGTCGATTATTTGCTACTTGATTAAGCATCTTTAGGCCCCTTAATTAATATTAAGTAACGTAATGCTAACCGAACAAAAATATTACCGATAACTTATGATTCGTAGATTCTGTCTCCGCCCAGATGTTAGATGTGAAAATGTGCTCATTTTCATGATGAATCAGCAAAGATTCTTTTAAGAAGATACAGCAATGATATCTTAGAACGATTCAGGTCAAATCATGTTGGATCAAATTAGATTTTATGACTCTAAATCAGATTAGTCAGAATAAATCTGAGCAGACAGGATCAGACAAAACAAGATTAGACTAGTTGAGATCCGGCTACGTCGTTTAAGATCAGATTAGGCCTATATTAGATGAAGACACGTTGTTGACTTTCTTTTATCTATTTAACAATATAGTCTGCTAAGGTGTACCATAATAATTTACCCGAGTCAGTAGTCGTACTGCTGTATGGAATCATCGTTGTGTTAGGAACTGAAAACCGAAAAATGATGATAAATATGGAGCACTATGATAACGGCTGTGTCTATTGTTTTGCTACTTGATTCAGGATCATTGATTAATTTTAGGGTACATGATATCCGAAACAAATATCTCCATTGGCTTATGATTCATAGTGTCAGCCCATCTTTTAGATCAGCTATAGCCTAGTTCATTGTAAGAGACTCCATTATTGATTAATTCGCTTTGAAGTAGTGTCTTATGTATACATAATTATACAGATATACGGCAGCGAAGGTATAGTCAGTTGTTTATTAAAGTGATAGGAAGCTCACGTGCGCGAAACATTCGCTGGGGAGTTTGTTTTCCATGTCGCTTTATGTTAATAAATATCATGGTCGGTATAACATTAGTACTGGAATGTGAACACTTGCATCGAATTTTGTACTTAACACAACTGCCGGTCTACCTGTCCAACCTGTGATATTAAGTCAACCTGAACATCGCCCTAGAGGTTTTACCAATTTCGCTTATTGTCAAGCATCTTTGAACGGACAAAACAAAGACTTATTCCCTATGAAAAGTCTAACTAATGGTGCCTGTAGTATAAAGCTAGGCCTTTGACCAAATAGTTTGCACAACCAGTGTACTAAGGTGTTCCATAATAATTTACCCGAGTCAGTAGTTGCACTGCTGTATGGGATCCTCGTTGTTGTAGGAACTGAAACCGAACAAAATTTTTATAACTATGAACTATTATGGGAACAGCTGTGTCGATTATTTGCTACTTGATCAAGCATCTTTAGGCCCATTAATTAATATTAAGGAACGTGATAATAACGGAACAAAATATTATCGATAACTTATGATTCGTAGATTCTGTTTCTGCCCAGATTTTAGATGTGAAAATGTTCTGATTTTCATGACTAGGGCCTAATCAGAAAAGATTCTTCTAAGAAGATAACAATAATAATATCTCAGAACGATTCAGGTCAAATCATATTGGATCAAATTAGATTTTATGACTCTAAATCAGATTAGATCAAAATAAGTCAGAGCAGACAGGATCAGACTAAACAAGATTAGACTAGATGAGATCCGGTTGCGTCGTTTAGGATCAGATTAGAATAGATGATGAAACGTTGTTGACTTTCTTATATCTATTTAACAATTATAGTTTACCAAGGTGTACCATAATAAATTACCCGAGTCAGTAGTTGTACTGCTGTATGGAATGATCATTGTGGTAGCAACTGAAAACAGAAAAAATGATGATAACTATGGAGCATTATGATAACGGCTGTGTATATTATTTGCTGCTTGGTTCAGGATCACTAATTAATTTTAGGGTAGGCCCCACATGATATCCGAAACAAATATCTCCATTGGCTTATGATTCATAGTGTCAGCGCATTTTTTAGATCAGCTATAGCCTAGTTCATTGTAAGAGGCTCCATTATTAATTGCCTTTGCAGTAGTGTCGTGTGTATACTTATATATATAGATCGGCGTAGACTCTGAGGGCAGCCAGGGCACGTGTCCCCCCAATAATTGAGAAGCCGGGGCAATGCCCCCAAAACTCGAGAGGAGAATTTCTTCAAATATTAAAATATTCTGTTTCAATATAGACAAATTTCTTCAGGAACAAAAAAAACAGAGACACAGAACTGAAATATTATCAGAAATTCATAATGAAAACAAAGATTTATTTTTATCTTCAATATCTTCAATATGAACTAAATTTATATGTAAACAAAGCGCTCATTTCATACGCATTATCGTAACACTGAAAGCCTCTGCTGACTCTCCAGACTAGAGGTACAAAAGTTTTTTTTCGGATTTTGGTTTTAAACCAAAAAAACTACAAAATTTGTTTTTGCTTTAAAAAATAAATTTCTTATTTTTGTAGAAGTTATTTTAATAACATTGATTTAATGATTTTTAATTTTCGGAAATCGCAACTGAATTAGACTGAGTTGGAGCTCTTGTCAATGCCATTTTTCATGATTTTCATGATCCGAAATCCGAAAATCTTAAAAACAGCCAGAAAGAACAAAAACCATAAAATCCCAAAAAAAGAAAAAACAACAACAACATACCACTTTTCATCTTAAAAAAACTTTTTTTGTGCCTCTGGACCAGACAACATGCCCGCCACCAATATTCTGTACAAGTTTACGCCAGTGCTTATATTGATGTATAATGCTTAAAATTAATATGTTTACTTGTGTAGTTGCCATAGGCCGTCGGCCGGCAGCGAAGGTATAATTAGTTGTTTCCTCAGATGATAGGAAGCTCACGCGCGCGAAACATTGGCTGCGAGAGTTTGTTTTAGATGTCGCTTTATGTTAATACATATCATGGTCGGAATAACATTAGTACTGGAATGTGAACACTTGCATCGAAATTTGTACTTAACACTACTGCTGGTCTACCTGTCTAACCTGTGATATTAAGTCAAACTGAACATCGCCCTAGACGTTTTACCAGTTTTGCTTTTTGTCAAGCATCTGTGAACAGACAAAAAAAGACGTATTCCCTACGAAAAAGTCTAACCAATGGTGCCTGCAGTACAAGGATAGGTCCTGTAAGCTACAGTTGTACTATTCAACTTACTATATACAGTTATCGACTTCAAAGCCCTGTAGGTCTTGCTTAGGATGACATTAGATGCTGCGCAAGTGTATGTTCCGTTGTGTGTGATGTAAGTAGCTGATCCATTTGTGTAGATGTCATTAGTCTGATCCAGCCAACGGTAACTTGAAGGTGGATTGGAGGAGACATTGCACTGTAGTACTCCATTATAGGCAATGTAACCATTGTAATGACCGGTTATAGCCATATTGCTGTCCTCTGGCCAATCTGCCATAAACCGAAAATGGCGGTTTACAAAAATACACAATACTACATTAACTACAAAATAATTAAACACCCGCATAAAACTAGAAAATCTGCTTCTACTATCTCGAGTTGTCTGAGCCTGTTCAAAGTCAAAATAAAGCAGGAGAAATCTGTGGAATACACTGCTCTTCATTTTAATCATAAAAGAAGACTGGGCGTGTGGTTTCTATGTTTAAAATGTCGAGCATAAGATTTTCAATACAAAGTAGGTAGAGGCCATGGGATTGCCTTTTCGTCTAAGACGCAGATTCAGGTCGCGATCCTATCCTCAAGAAGTAAACTGACTTCCTAATGAACGCACGTAAGTTATATATATTTTACTTCCTTAACTCCTCTGCGCTCGAGAAACTAGACACTAATCTGCGAGGAGGCTCGAGAGAGTGGCTCTGACACAGATGCAAGTCTAATGAGCCACTCAAAACCTTGTTATGTTATGTTATGTTAATCGGAGCTGTAGTAGTCTAAGATCGGCTTTATCATGTTCTATTCTATCAATTCAAACACGAGGCAAAGAATTAAAATGAACTATTACTATCTATTAAAAGAAATCAAACCTTAGACATTTCGCTATTTTAAGACTACAGTTGTCAACAAAGAATTCAACTAAAATTATGAAAATAATGTTCTTTAATCTTATTAAGGACGTAAGGATTAAACTTTATTTAGCCACGATGTCAAAAACAATAACATACGTGAAACTTCGATATTCTATATTCAGTATATTGCATTTCGAGTGTAGGTTGTTTCTGAGTAAAATAGTGTTGCGGGTTAGATACAGGTATATGCGCACATTGAATGTTCATTTCCATTTCTTTTCTTAATTCTTTGTGCTTGGTTACGGTATGACAACCACTTTGCTCAATATACGAAAATACTAGGGACAGTAGAAAATCACGAAAACACGGCAAACACGGAAGCCGTGTTTTTCGGCATTTGCCGTGTTTTCCGTGATTTTTGACATTTGCCGTGTTTTCTTAAAAAATGCCGTGTTTGTTGCAATTTTTTGTTAGTTGTGGCAGTTTCTGTTGATGCAGAACGGAGCGTTAGTCAATATATACACACTGGTGAATGCACCTCAGCGTCAAAATTTGACAGATGACAATAATTTAGCGCTTCATGTTATGATGGTATTCAATGCTTGCAGCTAAACTGTTACAGCAAGGAACCAATGACTGACAAATGGTTGACAATTGTCAATTTGTCAATGAACAATGAATATGAAAGATAAACATATAATGTGTTACAAGAAAACTGTGAAATTTTGATGCCGTGTTTTTGCCGTGTTTTTCGCGATTTTTTTAAAAGTATGCCGTGTTTTTGGCATTTTTTTACCGTGATTTTCTACTGTCCCTAGAAAATACATATATACATATAATAGAGCATATTCTCTAGGAATCAATCTGGAATATACTTACATTGAATGGGGTAGGAAGTTGTTTTGTCTATATAAAAAGATGTTGGAGCATTGTTTGCGTAATCTTTACGATAAATCGGAGCAGAAAAGGTCACCTTGAATAAATAGGGAGGAACCACTTCAGGTTCAGCTGTGACAATGATGGAAGAGATGATGATATTTGGCAGCGTGGTGTTAGAAAATATAGCTACATTTCCTGTTATCTTCCAGTGATAGAGAATCGGCAGAATGGGAGCAGGTGCAACGGAACCGTTAAATTTAACAGAATACGTAAACGTTAGTGTGTCTCCTTTGACAACTGGCGACTCTTTGATTTCAGAGTAAACCACTTCTAAAGAAACAAATAATGTATTGATAGTAAGGTGATTCAAGTTCTGTAGGAAAAAAACAAAAAGTAAACAATTAAAAGAGACTCTTTACTTTTTGAGTTCCTTTTAGTCCATAGAGCAAAACTGTGAAATATGGCTGAAATTGGTTTAGATTTAGGACTGCCTCAAGGAGCTTAAATATTTATTTTAATATAAATGTTATTCAATTTAATATTTTTATTGTTAAGCATTTTAATAAATAAAGGAACTAATATTATGGCTGAAACCAGGTCTAAGATATCCATTCATCTTATTGGAGAACCTCAGGAGACGGTCTGAAATAGAGTATTGCCTATAAGCTGGGATGTTTAAAAAGTTTATTTTATTCATCACAAGCAAGAAAAACTTTCTCAGAAAGATGCAGTGAAAAATGTAGTACAAGAGATAAGCGAAATCTGGGCTAAAGCTAGGATTCCAATTGCAGAAGAAAGAAACATTGTTCGCAAGCTAGATGCATTACTTGCAGGATATAGAAGTATCTGTTGTAACAAGAATCGTGGGTGAAATGACAGAGCAAGCTAAAGAAGATGATTTTGTTAAATCAATTAATATTCTCTTTGATATTGTTCATCATGATGCCATGAGTATAACTGGAATTGAAGAAGACATAACATTTCTTGTGGATAAGTGATCACAAAAAATATACCATTGCGTGCAAATGTGGCCAAGAAAGAAGAAAATATTAAATTTAAATCACCAAAAGATAACTTAAGGCGTATAAAAGAGGAAGAAAGGAAAGAAAAAGCAGCGGAATATCTAAGTCACAAACAGTAATCTACATCGAGTTTTTTAAGTGAATCAGGTCACAGTGATTCAGAAGATGAGTACTAATGAACAGTTTTCAAATTTTGTGGAGAAACACTGTGCAAAAACTCCAATTCCATCGACATCTGACTATGATAGTGTGGAGAACCAGGGTTGCTCCTATGTAAACAAGAGGGGGACCCTGAAGGGGGACTCTGAAGGTCCCCGGGACTGTGGAGGGGGACCCTGAAGGGGGACTCTGAAGGTCCCCGGGACTGTGAAGGGGGACTCTGAAGGTCCCCGGGACTGTGGAGGGGGACTCTGAAGGTCCCCGGGACTGTGGAGGGGGACTCTGAAGGTCCCCGGGACTGTGGAGGGGGACTCTGAAGGTCCCCGGGACTGTGAAGGGGGACCCTGAGGGGGGACTCTGAAGGTCCCCGGGACTGTGAAGGGGGACTCTGAAGGTCCCCGGGACTGTGAAGGGGGACTCTGAAGGTCCCCGGGGACTCTGATGCATTGACCGGGGCTATATAAAGGAGCGAATGCAGAGTAGTGGTAGGTTGTTGCTCGTAGCTGTATTGTATGTTTAATTCGTCGAACATCCTTGTCATAACTTTTGTCGTCAATAAAGAAAGTTTGTTGAACGAGCAGTGTCGATCTATAAATCCTGTGACAGACCACGCAGGTCGAAAACACGTGCCTTGCAAGGAGAACTTAGAGAGCTCAGGCGATCACTCTACCGACTTCCGCCCTCGGCCTGGTAACCTGGAGGAAGGAGGTAGAGGGGAAAGAAGTACGTTTCGCCACATTGGTACCAGAAGTGGGGTACTACACGGGATCGACATTGAACTTCGAACTCAATTCTGGAGTATTGATGCGAGGTGAGAATTAACTTTTGAACGTTGAAGTTGAATTCAAATGGAGGACGACGACGAAGTAACTGTTCGATATACGCTTTTGGATGTTGACTCTCTCTCACCGAATACTTCGACACCTGCATCGAGACGGGGGACGGCCGAGGCGCTGCCAAGTCGCGGTCGTCTTCTGGAGAGCATCGCGGAATTCGACGATCTGAGGCCGTCGGAGTCAAGTGGTCGGGAGAAGTCGGACGAGTCGACGGCCGTGTCGAAACTGCTAGGGAGCGTTGGGAAATTGCTGAAAACCCGACCTATGCAGATGAAGCCTGGCAAATTCGATGGGACTGGATCGCTGGAGTCATTCCTGTCGCAGTTTGAAGTATGTGCGAGGCATAACAAGTGGACGGCTTCGGACAAGGTGGACTTCTTACGCTGTGCCCTCGAGAAAGCCGCCACTCAGTTACTCTGGGACTTCGGTGCTCGTCAGGATGTGACTTACGAGGAACTCGTCGAACGATTGAGGCAGAGGTATGGCACAGAAGGTCAAGCAGAGACATTCCGGGCGCAGCTCTATTACCGCCGTCAAAGTTCCAGCGAAACCCTCAGCGATCTTCTTCATGAAATTCGCCGGTTGGTGGTCCTTGCATATCCAGTTCCGTCTAACGAGACCACACAGATCATTGCCAGAGACTCTTTCTTGGAGGCTATGAGGGACCGAGAGCTGTCGCTTAAGGTACGTGAGCGGGAGCCTAAGAGTTTGGATGAGGCTTACCGGACGGCGCTTCGCCTCGAAGCTTACCAGCGTTCGACAGATTCGGACGATCGAAGAAGACAACAGAATCGAGTGAGGGGAACACAGGAGACCGATGTGGACACTCGGATCCAATCGCAGCTGGACCGGTTTCTCGCGGTTCAACGCGAAGAGCAGCGGGGATGGCAACGGGAGATGGAGAACCGAATTGATCGACATTTCCGGGAATTGAAGAGCCAAGCCGTGACAACCGTTTCCTCGGGGCCAGATGTTCGCCAACCGGAGAACCAACAGGAGTCACCACGACGGCCACTGAATTGCTTCAATTGTGGTAGACCGAATCACATTGCTCGGAATTGCCGTCAGCCACGACAACGTAACCATCGCCAAACAGCGACGTCGACAGTTGGAGCTGAGCAAATAGATGTTGCCGAAGAAATCGTTACGAATCATACTGCCCGCCCGAGAGTTCCGAATCGTGCGAGCAGTAACGCAGTTTACATACGAGGAACGATCAACGGACAGCCGCAGAACTGCCTGATCGACACTGGATCGGAGGTGAGCCTGGTACCGTTTGCTGTTATGACTGGGGTAGAATTGAGTCCCTCTAATCGGTTTCTGATTGCTGCTAATGGATCCGATATCCGTGTTCAGGGGGAGGTAACGGTCCCGATTAAGATCCGCAATGAGTTTGAAATTACTAGTGCTTTTCTGGTGTCCGATCAAATTACGGAGCCCATGCTAGGCATGGATTGGTTGAGGGAACACCGATGTCGCTTGGGTTTCGGGACCGGGTCTCTATTTGTTGGGCGTAAACGTATCTCCCTGGTGAGGGGTAATGGTTCTATGTGGTGCCGGCGCGTAATCGTTGCCGAGGAGGTTGTGGTGTCCCCTAAGTGCCAGCGGGATGTACCTGTTAGAACTCAATACGGAGATTTGACGTCTAAAGCGCCAGCGTGGATGACAGAAGTTATAGAGGTCCAACCCGGTGTACACTTGGCTCGTGTAGTTGTGGGTGACTACGCGAAGGAGACGCAGGTAAGGGTAGTGAATCTTAACGAAGACCCAGTCAGGTTAACTAAGGATCAGGTGTTAGGTGGGTTACACCCAGTGCGTATAGAAGAGGGGAGTAAGGATATTGGAAAGAAAGGCAATGATGCCTTACCAGTAGATTTACTGCTGGGTGATCTTCCCGAAGAGGTGAAGCCGGATGATCGGTTGCGGTTACAGGAGTTGTTGAGGGAGTATCAGGATATCTTTTCGGTATCCGACCGAGATTTAGGACGCACCTCGGTAACCACACACAAGATTGATACAGGGGACGCGCAACCGGTAAGACAACCGTTGAGGCGACAACCACTTCCGCATAGGGTGACCGTGAACGAGCATCTAGACAATATGTTAGCGGCAGAGATTATTGAGCCGGCTAGCAGTGAATGGGCGGCCAATGTCGTGTTAGCTCGTAAAAAGGACGGCACTTTAAGGTTCTGCATAGATTACCGGCAACTGAATGAAAGGACCAAGAAGGATTCCTATCCGCTTCCGAGGATAGATGAGTGTTTGGACGCGCTTGCGGGTGGCGGTTGGTTCAGTACGCTAGATCTGCGCAGCGGGTACCACCAGGTAGCTTTAGACCCGAAGGATGCGGACAAGACGGCGTTTGTCACGCGCCGGGGTATCTTCCGGTGGAAAGTGATGCCCTTCGGCCTCTGTAATGCGCCTGCAACGTTTCAGCGCCTAATGGACATTGTTCTTTCAGGGCTTAACTTTGAGATCTGTTTAGTGTATCTGGACGATGTGATAATTTTTGGGAGTACTCCGGAGGAGCATTTGGATAGGTTAAGACAGGTGTTTGAGCGTCTGAGGCAGGCTAACCTTAAGCTCAAGCCCAGTAAGTGTCGTTTGTTGCGCAGGTCGGTTAGTTTTCTTGGCCACGTCGTTACCCCCGAGGGAGTGGCCATGGATCCGAGCAAAATACGCGATGTAGTAGAGTGGCCCAAACCCGAACGGTTGAAGGAGGTGCGTGCATTTGTAGGGTTATGCTCGTATTATAGAAGGTTCATTCGTGATTTCTCAAGGATAGCGGAGCCATTGTTCGCTTTAACGAAGAAGGGTAGATCCTTTGCTTGGGACGTGGCCTGTCAAGGAGCATTTGATCGATTGAAGACTGAGCTAACCACCGCGCCGATCTTATCCCTGCCCCGTGACGAGGGAGGTTATGTACTAGATTGTGATGCGTGTGACGCGGGAATAGGGGCCGTGTTATCACAGTGCATAGAGGGTGAAGAGCGAGTAATCGCATACGGAAGCCGCCTTCTGTCCAAGGCAGAGAGGAACTACTGCATCACTCGTAAGGAACTCTTGGCGATCGTTTATTTTACCAAATTGTACCGACAGTATTTGTTAGGGCATCCGTTTACGCTAAGAACGGATCATGCTGCTTTGCAGTGGCTGCAGCGTACGCCAGAGCCAATTGGCCAACAAGGGCGTTGGTTGGAGCGCCTGGCTGAATTTGAGTTTCAGATAATGCACCGACCGGGTCGGAAACATGGGAATGCTGATGCGCTTTCGCGCAGGTCGTGTCGCCAGTGTGGATACGAGGAGTGGGCTGAGATAGCCGCGGTAACCGAGACGGTGGAACCGTTGGAAGAAGGCGAGGAACACGGCTCACAAGGTTTCCTTAGGAAAGCTCAGGTCGAAGACTTAGATCTGGGATTGGTGCGTTCATGGATAGCGGAAAGGGGTCGAGTGCCTAAATTGGTGGATATTTTGTACGAGAATGCGGCGGTGAAGATTTATTGGCACCAAGTAGATCGACTGTATCTACAGAATGAGGTGCTTTATCGCCAGACACCTGAGAAGGTAGAGCAGCTGGTGGTGCCTAAGATACTGAGGGAGGAGTTTATGAAGCTAGCTCATACCGGGATCACCGGGGGACACCTTGGCCTTCGGCGCACGCGGTGGCAGATTAGACGTCGCGCCTATTGGGTGGGTTGGTCGAAGGAGGTTAAGCGCTTTTGTCAACGCTGTCCTCAATGTGCTCAATACCATAGGGGACAACCTCCTCGACAAGGTCCGTTGCAACCTCTGCCATGTGGGGAACCGTGGGAACGGCTTAGTATAGATATTACTGGTCCTCACCCCCGGAGTAGGCGGGGCCATGTTTACATCTTGACGGTTATGGATAACTTCACTAAATTTGTGGAAGCCATTCCTATGGCTAATCAGGAAGCAATATCGGTGGCAAAGGCGTTAGTGGAAACAGTGGTCGTGAGGTATGGGGCCCCGATGCAAATTCTCACTGATCAGGGTCTAACTTCGAGGGAAATCTTTTCCGTGATCTTTGTAGGTTAATGGGTATTGACAAAGTAAGGACTAGTGCCTATCGACCTAGTACTAATGGGATGATCGAAAGATTTCATAGGACCCTCAATGCCATGATTGGTCGGGTGATTAGTAGCCATCAGCGTGAGTGGGACGAGATTTTGCCCTATGTCCTTGCGGCATATCGTGCTTCTGTGCACGAGACGACTGGGTTCTCGCCGAATTATCTCCTCTTTGGACGGGAGACGACCGCGCCCATTGACCTGGTTTATGGTCGACCTTCCGACGAGAATGCTGGACTAACCAATTATGCCAGTTATGTACAGGAGACGGCTGATCGGATGGAGGCGGCCTATCGCCTGGTTCGTGAGGAACTACGAACGACCGCTGAACGCCGGAAAAGAGCCTACGACCTTCGAGTCCGTGAAACCGAGTTTCTTCCAGGCACTCACGTCTGGTACTACAGTCCACGGCGATACCAGGGTAGGAGCTCAAAGTGGCTTCGAGCGTACACCGGGCCCTTCGAGGTCTTGGAGAAGAAAGGGGCGGTCAACTTTCTGATTCGCAAATCGCCTACTTCACGACCGATGGTAGTTCATGTCGACAAATTAAAGGTTTGCCACAAAGAAGAGTTAAACGAAAGAGACGAGACTGTAGTATGCCCGTCGTCGCCCCTGCCGACGGGAGCAGAACGACCGAAGCGAACTATTCGCCGACCAGCGCGCTTTCAGTGAACGCGGCTGGGCCTTGGTGGTTGACGTGGTAACGACTTTGTGATCGAAGATTGACTGAAACTGAATTCGGAGTATTTGTGAATTGGAGGAAACATTATTTAGAATACTCGTTTTTCAGGCAAGCGTTAAGTTGTTACCTTGTTCTTGTGAATAGTTGCGTGTACATTCGTAATTGCCGATTTGGGAAGGACAAGACATCCTTGCCCTGCTTTAATAATGGTTTAGAAACTTGATCGGTGAGCAATTTGTCTTAGTTGATAATTTGAACTTAACATGCTGATTGAACTTTTGGAGAAGGTTACTTTGCATTAGTTAAGGATATGTTGATTAGCAATTAGGATTTTGGCCAGTAGGGATGAAACTTTTAGATTAAGTGTCACTAAGGGAAAATCTAAGTATTTCTTCTGATCCATTTTGTTTAGCATTAATATGGTTCCAGATATTGGGAATATGCAAGTTTTATTTGGAGTCGCATGGGAGCGATAATGGCCGACAATTCAATTATCTATTGTTTTTAGCAATTAGAGTAACAAAAATTGTGGACAATTTTTCATCGTGGTTGGACGGGGATGTGGAGAACCAGGGTTGCTCCTATGTAAACAAGAGGGGGACCCTGAATGGGGACTCTGAAGGTCCCCGGGACTGTGGAGGGGGACCCTGAAGGGGGACTCTGAAGGTCCCCGGGACTGTGAAGGGGGACTCTGAAGGTCCCCGGGACTGTGGAGGGGGACTCTGAAGGTCCCCGGGACTGTGGAGGGGGACTCTGAAGGTCCCCGGGACTGTGGAGGGGGACTCTGAAGGTCCCCGGGACTGTGAAGGGGGACCCTGAGGGGGGACTCTGAAGGTCCCCGGGACTGTGAAGGGGGACTCTGAAGGTCCCCGGGACTGTGAAGGGGGACTCTGAAGGTCCCCGGGACTGTGAAGGGGGACTCTGAAGGTCCCCGGGGACTCTGATGCATTGACCGGGGCTATATAAAGGAGCGAATGCAGAGTAGTGGTAGGTTGTTGCTCGTAGCTGTATTGTATGTTTAATTCGTCGAACATCCTTGTCATAACTTTTGTCGTCAATAAAGAAAGTTTGTTGAACGAGCAGTGTCGATCTATAAATCCTGTGACAGACCACGCAGGTCGAAAACACGTGCCTTGCAAGGAGAACTTAGAGAGCTCAGGCGATCACTCTACCGACTTCCGCCCTCGGCCTGGTAACCTGGAGGAAGGAGGTAGAGGGGAAAGAAGTACGTTTCGCCACAATAGTCTGACAAAATGAGTTCAGTTCTGCGAATATCTTTCCACCAAATCTTGCTTCTACACTGGATCGAAAAATATCAGCAACAGAGAGGCAACCTACATCTCAGCGGCAGCGAAGAACTGAACTCATGGCAACGATAATATATCCGTTTTTATCCAATTTACCCCTTTCGTTCAGCAGCATTCGAAGAACCAGATGATTCATAGATTCATATGTTCTGCAAATGTTTAAGTTGTCAATGGCAGTGCGGAAAGAGGGATTGCACTAGCATTAACCTTCAACTCAACCTTGACAAAGCAAGAAGATCAAAAACAATTCTTGTTCCAAATTGCAGAATAGGCCTACCATCGGAAACAATTTCCAAATTCAAACAAAAATCACTTTTTCCTGAATGTAGTCGTAGTCACTAGTTTTATCTAGTAAATAGAGTAAAGAAATTGTGGACTTATAATTGTATACTTTCTGACGAGTTTAATTTTAATTCATTAGAAACATATTGGCATTTAAAGTTATAGACAAGGACGTAGCCAGACTTAAATTCAAGAGGAGGCAACCCCAGGAGACATCCAGGAGTAGTAGGGGCACAGAGGTAGGCCTATAACCCACTGAAAAGTTTTGAAATGCAAAATTTCTCAATGTGGCTATGCTTATGGTTATAGATATGGCTTCTTAGGCAGTGTTACATTGTTTTTTTAGACTTGACTGTTAAGTTTTTCTGTAAAATTTGTTGTTTACTGAAATTCGATTTTTTGGACAAAACGAGTTAGAGCTAACTAATTTCAAAGCCGTTGAGGCAGTACTAAACATCATCCAAATTCGTTGAAATTTTTTGTGGCTTATTTCAGTACCAAAAGGAACATAAAAAAGCAAGAGCACAACAAATATAAGATTTTCCATTTTTCTGAATCACCCTAATTGATAGTGTGCTTTTAAATTGCATAAGTTAATAAGATATTGCATAAATGTGATTATTCTTATTAGATAATTGATAACAATAGGGACAAACACTACGTATGTATGAAAATGATCATTGCTGTACAAAAATAGCCTTACTTAAAGATCAAACCAGCGAACCGATTTTCAGAATGAATCCCGGTTACAAGCCACAAGTAGTAGTTCCTTATTCGACAGGCTCGCTTCACATAAATCAACTTTAACCCATTCCCGGCGGCTGGGGTCACGAATGACTCTAAATGGGAGGCATTGAAATTGAACCATCGCGTCCCTCAAGCCGAAGTTATATGGGCATGGGTTATATCAGTACTTAGTACCGGAGGGGGTATATAATTATACTCTAGCTGCGATCCAAGTAGCAGTGCCACTACTTTTAGATCACGGCAGATATTCTAGTTGTACTTATTGTACTATATATGTTTCAACAAGACTTCCATGTTTAGGTAGATTTCTTTCATTTGTACTCCTAGTGGACATTGCCGTTGCCTAGCAACTCATCTTTCAGGCTCAGCAGTTGCGAATTTATAGAACGACTCCATTGTTGTGGGTCATGCTCACAACCAAAAGCCGTGACAAACCAATAAATGTCAATGTAGGAACAGAGGTTGTGATTTTGTGCAAAGAAATTTCTCATGACTTCTTGGCGGGTCCGAAAGACATTATGCCCTATAGTTGCAGCAGTTATACTGTTTTTTGTTGTTGACAAAACTTAGGTTCCTGACCGGTTATTCTAATTCTGACAGTGTCATTTGATGAGACTTACTGGACATAAAGCGGTTCGAAATCTAGATGTATGTCGTTTTATGTCTGACTCGTGTACTGTTGCCTCTTGTTCTGCCTCATCTAGGCTCCATGTTTCTGGTGGGTTCAATTCTGGCAAATTGTAGTTGTGTGGCACTGACCTCATGGCTGAAGGCAGAATGGAGTATGCAATAGAATCTTATTTTTAGTAGAGAAGTCCAGAGACATTGGATAGAATTAACAGTCCGTCACGTGATCTTTCTGCTCTCTCCATACCGACGGAACTGCAAACGGCATCGACTTCCGGGTACCTCTGAATCAAATTCTCAGATCGACAGCATTTGTAGCACAGTAAGTGCGAGGACCACATGGTTTGGCATAGGCGTAGGGGAAATTTCAGTGGCGGGGGGGGCAAGATTTTACTTCTGCCCGAAAAAATAAATTCCGAATAATTCTCGTTTAGCATTTATAGTCAATGACCTCACGTCTCTCTAGAACAGCTAAGAGTTTCTGTTCTTTCATTTACCAAAAGTCTCAATATTGTCGTTCATCTGCAGTTCATAATCCCAAGATTACTCAGTCTATCTTGCCCCACTCAATAATCACTTCCAGGTAGTCGCGATTTTGCATCACTTGCCGCTCAAGTTCATCGTTCAACTGCACAAAAAAGATGTTTGTTGTATTTTGTTCCCACGGTTACCCAACCATTTTGTCATTGCCAGCTGATGATGACTGCTTCTCGAGTGTTTCATGAGACGTTCTGGTTTCTTCCAGTTCTCAAATTTGAATCGATCATTGCTCATGAATAGGTCGTATACCTTACATGGGAAGCAACTGCAGCAAAATTCACCTTATTTAACCAAAGATGACGCTTGAACAGGCACGCCAACAGAAATTCCGGGCCCTAGGAAGAACAGTCACGTGCCTATAAACTATCTTTAGGCTTTATGAGAAAATAAAGAAAAATTGAATATAGAAGAAAAGATAAGTAAGGTAATATTCAGATTCATTCACTTTCATTCATATATCGCACCTTCAAGAAACCTACTCAGAAGCTCTCCTAGCCCATCCACGGCAATAGAGATTAGACTTGAACAGCTTGTGAAAACCAGATGTGTTACACCTGGGGAGTAGAGGTAACACAGATGCTTGAAGCTTAAATTGATTAAAGAGGCATAAATCATAAACTTTGTGTAACTGATTATAATATTTTCATAAGTTAATTGCGGGCCCGGCCCGGCCTTCCAAAAGTCGCCGGGCCCCTGGGCATTAGCCCCCTAGCCCCCTCTCGGCGGGTCTGCTCTTGAACTATTCGGGATTAAAATCCCTTCGAGTTCCTTCTCGTCCAGTTCTTTTTGGACAATATTCTTTGAGTGTTGGATGGTTTGGGCAAGGCTAGCCATCCTTCTTTACATCATCGCTACAGGGAGTGTTGCAGTTCTCATTCTCAGAGTCAGTTTGATCATCATACTCTTTGATCAGAACTTGAACTCTCAGCAGCTCGTTTGACACAACTGTCGTCTGTTGATACATCAGGTATGAGTCCGGCGCAGACAGCAGAATGAGTATATGTCTATCTGAGGGAGATTCGAAGACTGCGGTTTGATTCGGTTGCATGAAAGTAAGCTGCTTTTGGGACTTTTCAGGCACAGCGATGAACTTAACATTTTTACCCTGGTGATTTTTACCCTGCTGATCTGTGTAGTCTGATTCTAACTCCTTACCACATTCACTGCACGTAGCACGCTGTCGATAACTTTGTTTACGTGAAGGTTCAACCATTACAAAGTTATATTTCTAACTTGATAGCTTATGCTAACAATTAGCACTTAGTTTTGAGTCACAAATTCACAACTAAGTAAATATCAAACATGAGAGAAATTTCGGCACACAGCGCTGACTTCCGGAACAGCATCCCCGAAAAGTGGAGTGCTACTTGCCCGACAAACAGGAACGCCCGAAATTTGGAGGGGGAAAGTGTGAGTAAAATCTAAAAATAGGCTCAGCAAAACAGAATGGGGTAGGGCCATTTTCGTGATCAGCAGCCCAAATCCACACGACACCCAAATGTGTTCATGAACCAAAATCTTCGTTGTCCAGTGTAACTGAAAACTGAAAACTGCGAATAACAAAGAAATTAATGACAGACAGCGGAAAAAATTAAAGAGCCGAATAACATTTAGCAGCGTTTTGTCTGTTAAAGGCTCTACATTAAGTATCTTGATAGGCTACCTACAAACATGTATATATGCTTACATGCATAAATACATATATTCATACATATAAACATACATGCGACGAACATTCAGAATTAACACTTGCCAATAACTGTGACGACTGCGCTAAAGGAGGCGAGGCTGACATCGATGCATGTATAGACGCCGGCCTGCACCAGAGTAGCATTATTTATCACTAGATTGCAGACTCCTGGTCCACCTTTTTCAACAGCATACTTTGAAGTATATCCGGAGTTGACGGCGCAGAAAGATGCAACGACTGTGGTGTTTTCCTCCGTTCCGTCGCTGCTCAGAGTCCAACTTGGAAGATAACCAGTTGCATTACTTGTGCAATACAGTTTCACTTGACTGCCTTGGTAGGCGGCGATGTTCATTGGTTTATTTGTTATGACGCTATGTGGAACTGCAAAGTACAAAGTTGTTGTTCAGAAGAGTAAAAATATACAAACTTTGCATCAGTAAATGCAGGCCATGTAGTAAAAAGATCATTTTTATATATAACGATGAGAAGACTGAAATAACTGTGAAAACACTCTGATTCCTGTTATTTTCTAGCATATAAAATAGGTGGTCCAAGACCAGCAGACTGCTAAAACAGAGAATTGATTATAACGGGTTTTCCGATTGTCTCAACAGTAGAGCTGCGTCAAATATTAACATTCGATTAGTTTCGAATCCGAATAGTTTACTTTTTCAACCGAATTCATTCATTCATTTCATTCACTAATTTCCAAACTTAATATAGCGCTAACAAAGGAACCTAATCACAGGTGCAACAAGCCCAACCACGGCACTACTAACTAGACTTCAGCAACTTGCCAACTTGTGAAACATAACCGAATTATTCCTAGGCAACAGACGTATCTCCAGTGAAAAAATCCATTCCAGATGGAGGACCAACGGTCACCAACCACAGAGAAAGCGCGACGCTGTCTACTTGTGGTGGTTTGTGGCACGAGGAACCAAGAGCTCACCTGCAGAAGAAGGACGAAAGGCTCGAAGGGCTCGGCGGTCAGCCACGTCAGTGACAGGACAGTAGAGCTCAAGTTGATAGCCGAGGGCACAGCCAAGAAGGAATCGCCAGACCAGCGCCGCTATTCTATAGTTCATGCGTTGCGAAATGGGAAGCCAGTGCAATGTGTCTTACACATAGGATGTAGATTGGAATGCGGGCAATGAGATGCGCACAGATCGGAGAACGCGGTCAAGACGAGCAGTCAGAGAAAGGGGCAGGCCCTCCAGGATCGAGCAGCAGTGATCAAGACGAGTGGTGAAAAAAGCATATATATATATATGTTACAGGCAATTCGTAAAACCAGGGATTTTGTAAAATCCCTGAAATTTTTAGGTACTTTGTAAAAATCCCTGATTCACTCAGGCACTTTACAAAATCCCTGAAAAAACCAGGGATTTTGTAAAATCCCTGAAATCAGAAGACGAAAATTTGACAGATTGCCTGAAATGAAAATGACGAACATAATCGAAGTTTATTACGCAAACAAACCCTATTTTCAAGGGATCGACAGTTTAAGATGGTATTTTATTTTAAGTTTAGTTCTCATGTTGTACAACCAGGAATTTCTGTGAAATGTCTGACAGTTTATTATGCATGTTCTTATTATATATGTTCTTCCCACCAGTAGGAATGATCGCAATACAGTTATCTGATGTCACTAACCGTTTTAGGACGTAGTACTTGTCTGTTGGTCTTTGTTGTTGTATCCTTCATCGCTTCTTTCAGCTCATCAATCAAATCGAAGTACGTTTCCTTCTTAATCAGCGCTGTTTTCTTATCGGCATTGTACATAACAAGCAACTGTTCCATACATTTTACCTCTGTCATATTATGCTCACTATCCATTTTGTTTAGCACTGACCGAACCAAAGGATAACCAGAAATGAAATAGTTCTTGCTGGGTTTTATTTTATAGCAAGGGTACTCGTCTGACCACAGTTAATCTCAGCCAATCGGACAATATTTCGGTCAACTTCTAATTGTTGCGACGGCACATCAAAGAATTATAAGTAAATAGACAATCAAAGTTCTCTAAGTTCTGCGAAACAAATAGGGACAAATTTTTCAAACGGAAAGTGCAGTTGTCGAGCCGTATTGTTTACTAATTTGTGAAGTATCAACAACTTCAATTTTCCTGCAACTTCAAAGTCTACTGAGTGCTGCAAGACAAATAGCTGCAAATTTCTCAAAGGGAAAGTAAAGTTGTCGAGCCGGATTTTTATTAATTTGTGATGTATCAACAACTTCAATTAATTTGCAACTTCAAAGTTTAAATTTTTCAAAGGGAAAGTCAAGTGTCGAAACCATTCGAGTATGTCGTGTGACAACAAAAACTGATGTAGAACTGAACTTAAAATAAAATACCATCTAAAATGGTAATCGTTTGACTTATAACACTTCTTTGCATAATAAACTGTCAGACATTTTACAAAATTCCTGGTTGTACAACATGAGAACTAAACTTAAAATAAAAAACCATCTTAAACTGTCGATCCCTTGAAAATAGGGTTTGTTTGCGTAATAAACTTCGATTATGTTCGTCATTTTCATTTCAGGCAATCTGTCAAATTTTCGTCGTCTGATTTCAGGGATTTTACAAAATCCCTGGTTTTTTCAGGGATTTTGTAAAGTGCCTGAGTGAATCAGGGATTTTACAAAGTACCTAAAAATTTCAGGGATTTTACAAAATCCCTGGTTTTACGAATTGCCTGTAACATATATATATATATATATATATATATATATATATATATATATATATATAATATATATATATATATATAATATATATATATATATATATATGCTCTGCGGCACATATATATATATATATATATATCCCTCCTGTCCTCTCAAGGAAGGACAGGCGGGCTTGAGGAAGACCAGTGTAGAGAGAAGAGCAATAATCTAAACGAGAGCAAACAAAGGCATGGATAAGAGTTGAAGCAGCAGAGGCTGAGAGAGAGCGAGCAACAACCCTAAGCTGGCAGAGATGGTAGAAACAGGAGCAAGACAGAGAAGAGAGGTGCTTAGTAAAGGTTAGTTCCTGGTCAAGAATGACACCGAGGCTCCGGACAGAGGTAAAAAATGATATTAGAGGAAATTCAGCAGCCAAAAGGGTCAGGTCAAGTTTGCTAACTGCTGGCGGGTACCCAGCCATATGTGCTGGGTCTTAAGAGGATTAAGTCTCAGGCGATTTGAAGAAAGCCAGGCAGACAGTGTCAGTTCCACGAGACATCAAGCGAACAGCACTCAGAGCATCCCGTGCAGAGCAGTGCAGGTCGGATAGGAGATCATCAGCGTGATTATTATCTTTATAATATACACAATAACTATCAAAAGGTCTCATGATTGGCTATACGACTGAACTATGTAGGCCTATGGTGTGAATTATTGGTGGGGCTCAGAGCAAGAGGAAATTCAAAGTAACGAGGTGCAATACCTGTCCCTAAGATAAATAACCAAACAAGGGGCCTAATCGCTAGTAAGGTTATTAGCCTTTAGTAACGTTACACGAACAACGAGCAATAAGCATTTACACTTGCTAGACACAGAAATACGTTCATACATACATACGTGTTCTGTATCTTGACCCGAAACTGTATTATGCTGCGTTGAACTTGGATTTATGTCTTACGTCGTATATGGTAAGTGGCAACTTTAATTCAGAATGTGACGAAATAACCAAGCTCACATTCTGGAATTGTGTCGCTGATAATCATCATCATCATCATCATCATCATCATCATCATCATCATCATCATCATCATCATCATCATCATCATCATCATCATCATCATCATCATCATCATCATCATCATCATCATCATCATCATCATCATCATCATCATCATCATCATCATCATCATCATCATCATCATCATCATCATCATCATCATCATCATCATCATCATCATCATCATCATCATCATCATCATCATCATCATCATCATCATCATCATCATCATCATCATAATCATCATCTCAACCTGTGCTCTGCAGCGCCTTACAGAATAGAATATTAAGGAAAGGCCGCACGAAACAGGTACGTCTCAAGATGATTGCAAAATGTAGGGTGGGAGTCTATGGACCGGATAACCAGCGGCAATGAGTTCCAGTTTATATACTATGCGTTTGTCAACTGGTAACCAATGCGATTCCCTGAACCGCGGCGCGGCATGAGCTGACATTGGTTCAGATAAAATCAAACGAGCAGCGCTGTTTTGGATCCGCTGCAGCAGACGACGAACTTCTTCACTGCATTTCGCGAAAAGAGCATTACACTAGTCCAGACGAGAAGTAATAAAAGTGTGGACCAGCTGCCACAGAGCCTGCTCGTCGAAAAACCGTCTTATCAATTGAATACGGCGAAGATGATAAAGTACGCTCGTGAGCAGTCCCGAGCATGCACATCGAAGGTCATTCGCTCATCTTTTCAGACGCCAAGGTTACGTGCCGTCACCGACGCCGACAGCGCGCCACATGTAAGGACGAGCTCCTTGTCGGCCCTACTGAGCTTAGCGAGCCTCTGTCTGGAGCCCAACCGGATAACTTCTACTTTCTCGGTGTTAATCTTTAATCCACGGTAGTTGCACCAGAGTACGGTATCAGCAATGCAATCGAGCACTGCTCACTTCTCTGCATCTATGTCATCGACTGTGCCCACATGCGAATCGTCGGCAAACGCCTGGAATAATATTCCGTGATGATGAACGATTTTTTACAGCTCCGCAGCGTACAACATACATTTGAGCGGCCCAGCGACGAACCCTAGACAGTCCACAGTTCAAATCAACGACATACGACACCCCATCGCTCATTACCACGCAATAGGAGGGTACAGTGAAATAGCTCCTATGTCAGTCGAGCGCTTGACCACTGATTCCAAATTGAGACTGACAAACATCCAGCAGAATCTAGTGGCTGACCGACGACCGTATCAAAGGCTGCGTGATGGGTATCACCAGCGTGACCATTCCGCAATCAGTTGCCAGCAGCGCATGATTACAGAGTTTCAGCGGCGATAAACGGACTGGTACGAAGGCACAAGACCGTTCTATTCCTGCTTCATTGAACCACACGCAAATAACATGAGAGAACATAATTAAATAGCCATTTTGGGAATGAAAAGGTCTAAAATATTACAGAATTAACGAATATTATAAGGCTATATAATGGTAAAGGTGGGTCAATGTGAAGCGCTAAAGGGACCAAGGTCCCGTGAAACAGGCCCCCATTTACTTAGTTAAATTCACCGATGGCCGTGTACATAATATTATAAGTCATTGAATACTCATTGTTTGAAAACACAAATCAGTAGATGATAAACATCTGGCTGTCAAAACAACTAGTGGTATAAAGAGACTAGAAGAGAAAATTAAATATGTGACGGGGAAGAGTCGCATCAAGTTGTCACTAGGCGTGCTGCCTTGTGGTGTAAATAATTATGTAATCAGGTTTTTTAAAGACATAGTAACTGTGGACGCGGCGTAAATCAGAAGGGAGATCATTCATTAATTTAGGCCCTTGTATGATTATTGAGGATATACGTATGTTAGTACGAGCAATGAATCTGGTAAGCGTTGGCTTTGTTCCCGGCGGTACTTGTAAAATAATTAATAAATGCGTTGGGTAACAAACCGAAAGTATAGCGGTGCATGAATTCACAAATTTGATAAGGCCATCGGTCATTAAACCCATGGCCTGCAACATGGCCTGCAACATTTGGAAGGTATGGGAATTTCTTGGGGACTTGGTAATGACTCGAATAATAGCCTACGCTTCTGTAGGACTACAAGTCGTTGCAAGTTAGACTTATAAAAATTATTGACTGCCCAAACTAAGTTGCCATAAGAGAGGTATGGGTACACGAGTGAATAGTAGAGGTTTAATAAAGTTTTGGATGGGATGATTGAGGAAATTCGCGTGATAGGCCTAACTCCAGTGCTTTTAGCAATTTTATTAGCAATGTGGTCGATATGGATAGACCAGTTAACGTGTTGGTCAATGTAAATACCCAAAGATTTGACGGAGGAAACTTTGGGTATAGGTATATTGTCAATTAGGATTGGTCATTAAGCTGGGGAATTAGTTTACGGCTTGAAGAGAAAAATATGTAATTGGACTTGTTGATGTTCACGTAGTCGGTAAGCTGGTGTGGCACCGCCTTCTGTAGCATTTTTTATATGAAGGGTAAGATGGGCCGATAGCTGGTCAAAGAGGAGGCATCCAAACCTGGTTTCTTCGCAATTGACCTCACTATTGCATGCTTCAAATAGAAACCCGTCCGAATCAAGCGACGCAATGACTAGCTTGGCAATGATCGGAGAGAATGAGGCTCCAGCAGTCGTCATCAGCCGGGTCCGCGCTGGGTCGAGTGCACGTTGTTTACTATAGGACATAGATCAAGTAGCTGTGCGATGACCTCGGGTGTCACGTGGTCATACGATGTTAATCCAGCCCTACACGAAAGCCCCATTCTGGTTGGAAGCGAAGGCCCAGCGATGGAAGAGCCATTTGCGTCAGCCTTCTCTTCAAAGTTTGACATACATGTCGCCGGAGCGATGGAGGTCCAATGGTCGACCGGGAGCTCGGGAGCTCCAGTAAACCCGTAACTGTCCTCCACAGTCTACTAGAATCGCTCCTGTCGCTATGGACTCGGCCACTCCAGACTGACTGCTGCTTGGACCAAGAAGCCGACGGTATTCCTCAACGGCCCCCCTCTAATTTAGATGACACAGAGGCAGACGCTGGTGTCGATACACTCTCTCGAGCCGCCGAACCCCTCGTCTAGCCTTCCGACATTCAGCATCATACCACAGCACATGTCGCCGTAGCCCACGAGTCACCAACCACCGTGGAGCATGCTTGTCGACACGGTAAGCAATAATAATAATAATAATCTGGCATTTGTAGCGCGCCTAAACAAAATGACATCTTGCACGAAAGCGCATAACACGAGATACACTACCCGGTATACAATATGATAGTTGCTGGTCTCTATGGTGTTAACGTCAGGTTTTCGCGGAGAGTTTGTCTGATTAGCAATGGTTTACTCAGACCCCTAGAAAGGTTGCCGATGGCGGGTTTGCGCAAACACGTTAGCCCTACCACGTCTTAAAATCTAGAGTTTGCAGTTGCAAGTTCATAGTTTCTGAGGCTCGTAGCGTCTAGGGCGATGACAGTTGGCGTTGATGTTATATGCAGTCCCTCGTGGATGGGTGATGACGCAGCGGCCGGAACACTCTCGTCTCGTCATAACACAGGTCAGGTTGATGGTGTAATCTTTCGGCTGTTGTTGTATGGTGCCGCTCCTAACTCGAGCAGCCCTGGGTCATCGATGTTGGATGTAGCCCGGTGTGGATGGCGTAGCAGTTGTGCTGTAAGCCCGTTGTAGATGGCGTAGCAGTTGTGCTTACACCTGGCTGGTGGCTGTCTCCCCTTGAGCTGGAAGTGGACCGTTCCAGTCGCGTGAGAGTTACAGAAACGGTCACCAAAACCGTCTAAAATCGCGTAATCCAGGTGTGAATCAAAATACTGTTCCAGCAGGCTTATCCGGCGATGGTTACTCTACGACCTTGCATAATGTATCTACCAGCCTCTGCTTTCAGACAAAGTTATCCGCCAAAATGACAGAGAAGGCATGTCGGCAGCCAACATGCATGGCTGCCGACATGCGCACAACAAGTAGTGTCGAGTTACAAACACTGAACAAGTAGTCCGCGTCCTTAGATTCCGTTTACGCCAGCTCTGAGGTAGATAGATCGAATCAGATTCAAGTAAACTTGAGCAAAGAGACTGGAAATAACTGAGAGGCTTACCTAATGGATTGACCTGGTATTTGAGTCTGAATCCAGCTCCAGAGACCGCATTGTTGGGATTTAAATGTATGTGGACACATCTGCACAGTGTATAATTAACCAATGGTGGTAAGGTATTGCCGCGATAGTAACCAGACCAATAACTCGAGTCGGCATCGCAATCAATCTGAAATCACAAGCATAACAAAAGTTAGAATCCCTAAATGAAACCCTACTCTGCTACAGTATGAATGGCGTTTTAGTACGTAGCGATGATCAATTTCATATACGGCTTTGACCATAACTCTGTACACCAGAACAACGGAGCTCAACGCCAGTTCTAGTGTTGGAGACATTCATTCTAAGTGCCAGTCACAAAGGACTTCACAGATATCCCAGTGATCTCACCAACAGCAGATATAAAATGTCGGTTTCGAGCCATTCCTAGCACTGTAGAAGTTGAATTCACAGTTTATAAGGCACCCTAGAAGCTCTCATGGCTTTAAAGTTATGGTATAAAAAATTAGAACATAAATGTGACATATCTACGTCGAATCTATGCTTGCTAGACAGCTGAGCCGCTTTACTTCAGCCTGGTGTAATAAAAAAGCTATCTCTTGTAGGAGGACAAATAAGAGGGTCGTGAATGAAGTTCCTTAACACATACAAATGCAAAGTTCCGTTTTGCTGCCGGCAGAGCCCCTCTCTCGAGGCCGGGCCAAACCACTGGAGTGTAAATCGAAATTATAGCCCACTAATCGTATGATGATGATGCATTCGGAACAACAACAACCTCAACACTCCAACCACCTCGGACGAAAACTTTCATACCGAGGCTTGCGGAGAAGACGTCTGTTAGTTTTTTGATAAGTTCCGCAATAATGTTCTCTTTGCTCTATCTCGGTAACTCTTTTCTTAACCCACTCTTGTATTATATCTAGACCTGAAAGTCGACCCCAATAAGTCGACTTGGGTCGACTTGGCCATCCCAAGTCAAGTCGAGTCGTTTCTTTTTAGCGCAACTGACCCCAAGTCGAATTTGTACCAGAAAAGTGACTCGAAGTTGTTTTTTCCACAAGTCGACTTAAACTGAGTTCAGACACCAGCAACTCTAAATTTATCACGTCACACTATGATGATCGTCAGGCCAGGGCAGGATTTAAGCAGTTTTGTAGTGTTGTGGCAAAAACGAAGTAAGCATAGGCCTACCATTTCTAACTTCTACCGCGTACTTAGGCTGCGATATTATTATGTACAAGATGATTGACGTCATATATGATGGGAGAGGGAGAGGTAGGCGGGAGGGAGGGAGGCAGACTAACCGTTGTTTATCTACTGTATGTGTCAATTCGTCTGTCTGTCCTGGTCGGCACCCACACGTCCATCTACCCAGCGGCAAGCGTCTGCGGGCCGGGCCAATTTCGCTCGCCCGCGTGATATGCCGGCCTTACGGATGTCGTCGAACGCAGTGAGAGAGGGAGAGGGACGGAAGGAAGGAGCGAGAGGGAGGGAGGGTGAGGGTGGGCAGGAGGGAAGGTGGCACATACAGACTTAGTAACCGCTGTTTGTCCATGTGTCAATTCGTCCGTGCAGGTGTGCGCCCACACGTCCACCCGCCCAGCGCCGAATGTCGGCGGGCCGGGCCAACTTTGCTCGCCCGCGTGATATGCCGGCCTTAGGGATGTCGTCAGACATTCCAGAGCGTTTCTCGTAGGACACACGGATCTGGAAAACTATTATAGAGATTATCGACGCCGGCTTGGATAAACAGTTACTTACTTAATTTTTATCGGTGTCGTGCCGATTTATTTCTATTATTTTTTATTCAATGTTAAAACTTCACATGTACGTTTCATAATAAAATGCGAATCGAAATGCTAACAATATTTTATTCATAAGGCGTTGAGGTCTCATGACTCATTAGTATATGAAAGTAATGCTTGCCAGGCAAAATTGGCTTGATAATTTTTGTATTATTAGCCGTACGTAATCGTTATTACCATGTCAGAAGTCGACTTAAAGTCGGAAGTTGGCTGTTTTTCTGCCAAGTCGAATCAAGTCGTTTTGGCTCCAAGTCGTCGACTTCAAGTCACTTTAGAGTCAAGTGGGGTCAGATTGGCTGACCAAAGTCACTCCCAGGTCTAATTATATCTCACCTTTCTCGGTTCTATACACGTCCGCCTCTCTCAGAATAAGCTTCTATTCATTGTCGCTTATGGCTGTATCTTCAGGCGCCTTCGATGTGTAATCGTGAACCGTATTGAGTTTACTTTAAGTCAAAACTCGGATCTCATCGTGCTTGGAAGCCTCAGTACCGTACTTGCGGCCCGCAACGGTCCCTATGATATTCAGAATACTTGTTATTATGACGAAACTCTCGAGTAAAATACCAGGAAACGATACAAATTCTAGAGGCTAACATGGCTGCCCATCCAACTCCAACTCCAAAATTAATAATAGCAAGACCGGTGGAAGTCCCATTACGTAGCTTTGTCCACAACCCCCCTATACTTCTACATATTTTTCCACGATTTTCCGCCCCAGATCTCAGGAAGGCTTCTATTTTACCAATTTTCTGCAGGCGATAGATCTGTGGAGTCGTCTCAGCCGAAATTATTGCCACTGATAGAGTCCGGTACAAAGACATGGTTTTGTAGTTCTTCAATCAGCAGGGTTATGTTTAAACTCGACCGATGGAGAACCTACAACGCCTCTCTTTTTGGCCTAAGTTCGGAAACTTGTTTGTCCTGGGATGTATATCAACCTGCCGACTGGAAATGTCAACTGTGCAATCAATGCTACCCGCGGCAGCTGCTGGTGTTATAACGGGAACTGTAACGTCACCGCTGCTAAAAAAGAGTGTAAGCTTCCTGAATCCACAGTCTAATGAGACGGCCTTGGTGTTGTTGTATAAAGTGGTGTAAGGGAACCGTGCAGCGGTTAATGGAAGAGTCTGCCACGCGCTCGCAGTCACTGTTCCGGCTGCCGTGTAGATGTCGCGGCTGTGGTTATCGTCTGATACGTAGTCTATGTGGTGTTCGGGAACCAAGGTCAATAGCTCTTCGGTGGGCTTAGGCATATCAAATCCTAGCGGCCTACACCACCTAGAACGTTCAGGCTGTATTTGCACATGTCTATTTCTCCGAGTTGTCTAAGATACCCCCGAATCTTGTGTGTCAGCTTTACTTTTCTATACTCTATGATTCCCCGCGTTAAAATATGTGAACATCTGGAAGTGAGATATTCCAAGAGTAGTTTGTGTTAACTCTGAGTTGACTCTGTGCCACGACTATCTATGTCGTGATTTTTAATACCATAACTTTAAAGCCATGATAGCTTCTATGATGCATTATAGGGGTGAATTCAACTTCTAGAGCACCAGGAGTGGCCCCAAACTGACACTTTATGTCTACTCCAATACCAATAATTACTACAGTCATTAGCTGCATAGTCCGTCCTCTTCGATGGCTGCCAGCTGATGTAAACTACACGCACTGAAAGAAACCTATCCTTGAATTTAATGGTATGTCTCGCCACGTCAACGGGGAACCTTCCATCTAATCCGGTCTATTGACTTCCCAAGCGACGTTATTATAATTCAAATGGCGTCAATCGATGGTCGTTTGAACTTTAACCCTAGTCATAGATCTGTTGGAAAAACACGGTCGAAGCCTGATAGATCACGGAATCTACAAAGTAGGTTTCTGTTGGTAAGAAACTTGAAACAAGCGAGCGTTAGCTAAGACCTGAATGCCATTAAGCAAGAGACAGAGCAAACATAACTAAACTGTTGATAGCTGTAATTCGTAATTCAATTCTCTGGACCGGCTTTGGATAAAAGTCTATCTTCAACTATCATGATAAAAATGTTTAAAAGATATGCATAGATACGTATGGATCTACGTGCAGATATACATAAATTATGTCCTTACATACATACATTTTTACATGATGAAATGGCATTGTTTAACGAAACATAATGATATAAAAATCTGAAAAGACAAACCGAGACATGATCTCCGCTTGTGCTGTCGATAAAAGGTTCGAGGTCGAATGACTGGAAAGTCAAGGCTACTGAGCTGACAGGATACAGGTAGTAAAGGCAGGACATATTGCTGTATTTATTAGGAAAATTTGGAGACGTGATAATTCCAGATAAACCAGCGTATTTTGACTTGCCGCATCCTAACATAAAATGCATAGTCATATAAATTATCAGTGTACATTAATTATCCCTATAATGAAATCTACCAATGCAGCAGTATTTGTCAATACAGTTGAAGTATTCAGAACTCCGCTACAAGTTAATAAATCTTCGTTTTAAATGCTCAACAGAGACCAAGAACGAATCTTGCAGTGGGGCTAGTGAAACAGTGTCTTAACACGTTATTTAAATGGACCTAATGATAATATAATCAGTCTATTATTTTTTTAATTCAATTTATCAGAGTGCATTTATGATAATTCTCAGGTGTCTAAACATCAAAATCGGCAAATTTTATTAATGTCTCATTAAACTGTCGTTTATTAATTTTCGTCTTCATCTTTTAGATCTGATTTGTCCACAGCATTGCGGACGTTTTTATAACAATGTGGCGGAATGAAATTGCAAACACAAATAGGCTACAATGAGAATTTGTTTCACGCATTTATTTCTCGAGATTTCGTGTATCTCACGATTATTGCATATTTCAATATGAAGTTATCTCAGCTATTGAACATTGTTCTATTTTACAAAACTAGTACAGAGAATCAGTATAAACGTGCAGACTTAGGCACAACTAATGTGCAAAAATTGTTCTAGGTGAATCACCTAGAACAATTTTTGCACATTAGTTGTGCCTAAGTCTGCACGTTTATACTGATTCTCTGTACTAGTTTTGTAAAATAGAACAATGTTCAATAGCTGAGATAACTTCATATTGAAATATGCAATAATCGTGAGATACACGAAATCTCGAGAAATAAATGCGTGAAACAAATTCTCATTGTAGCCTATTTCCAAAACAGTGCAAGCATAGGTAGGCCTATAATTATAGCCATACCGTCTGGGATAACGGAATACTGTAGCTCAAAACCACTCTCCACAGCTGAACCGTCTGTATGGAACCATATCAGCACTTTATTGCAGTTGCTGATGTAAGCTGGTTTTGGTAGAGTTGAACCACAGTATTTTGGCGATATGTAGCTGGAATTATCGCATCTGATCTACACACAACATTCATTTAAGCTTATAACTTCGAAATGACATAAATTATCAGGGTAAAAGTATACAATCGATGTCATATAAGCCTTTCTTGAACACATAATTTATAATTACTTAATTAGCGCCGATTGCATTGTCTCAAAGACGGCATGCTGCGTTGAAATTGTGATAAGAAATAAGTGTCTTATTTTAGGAGAGTAGGCCCTAATTATGTTTTGAGTAATATAATTAGTACAGTTGAAAGGAGAAAATATTATTCAATTTCTGACCTGAACCCAGTCAGATTTGCAATTTCCTTCTTCCAAATTAAATTCCTTGAAACTCAAATCAAATGAACTGGACTGTGATGCCCATATCGAATAAGTGCAATTCTCATCGTCGTTGTAATTCTGCGGAAAGTTTGGCGATGAAATAGTTCCAGACGAATTGGTAAATACGGTATTACCACAGTCTGCAAACCATATTAGTAGGACATTCTTGTGTGTAGCAAAACAAAAACATTCAAAACAAGCACCCAACCTTCTCATATCGAGCACTGAATTGAAGCTGTACTTCGAAATAACTAAGATCTTGAAGTGTACTTTTTAATATGCCCAATCTATGCAACATTTTTTTATAAGATTTTTCTAAAACGCTGCCCCGTTTTATAAAAATCTAACTTTATTATGTCAAATCTAATTTAAACTTGCATTAGCTAGGACAAAAGGGTCATCATTATCATAACACTACTTCATTTTCTGGTCTCATTGAACCCGATAGTAGTCTTCTAATGCCAATTCCAATCCATCCGAATCTTCGCTTTCGAAGCATCCTCGTCTTCAACGAAACCCGCCTTACAGCCGCTATCTGGCGACTCTGGTAACCGGACTCGGATCTCCACTGGACATAGATCCTTGGAAAACGCCTCTGATACGACGCAGCGCTCGTGAATAATCTGATGCCCTGCCCTAAGCTTTAGACATAGCTCTTTAGAAACGTGTAGTTTACGATTATGAGTTGGCAAAAGAAAACTTGAACAGTCATCTGACAAAAAGTGATAAATTGATTATCGCTCCAAAATTTAACCCTATTTCAAGTATTTTAATAAAGCGTCTGTGAAGGAACGCTCAAGGGTTGCACACGTGACTATTTACCAGATCTGGATAAGTTCGACTTTAATAGAAGGAAAATAAGAAATGCTGAACTGAATCAACTGAAGCTATGGAGGCCTGCTCCAACAAAACATAGGGCAAAGCACCTTAGACTTGACGTGCGGTTACGTTGAACCGGCGGGAAGTATAGCGCTTTGATCGCCTACCCGACTGAAAAATCCTGCACAAAAGGTAATTAATGGGAAAAATGGCTCCAGATTTAAGCAACCGTGGATGACAAGTGCCCTCCTTAAGTCATGTAATAAGAAATCTAGGATTGTATTATTCTCTAGCACTTGAAATGCTAAAGGCGAAACTGTCATAATTTGATTTGTCTCTTGTGTGGTGTTTCAATAAACAGTTCAATCAATCAACATTGGACCAGTCACACCGTGTGCAACCAGAAAAGAATGAACGCAGCTACGACATCGAGCAATCTTCCAAGGCGGTCCTCTAATATGCCATGATCAACAATGTCATAAACCGCACTCGCGTCAAAGAGAGCGAGAAGAGTTACTTCGCCCGATAAAAAGCCCAAAACTGTCAAAAAGAATGCGAGTCAACATAGTCGTCGAGGATTGTCTTTCTCCCGTTCGATCACCTTTGCCCAGTAGAACATCTCCTTTTCTCTGAACACGCCATGCATTTGCGGAATGCGATGGATCCATACAGCAATGTCCTCAGCATTACGCCTTTGTCTGAATCATCATCCAAGCCGTATGATTTCTCGACGAAGATCACGACAGGCTCGGTTGAACCATGGAGTGAGAGGTGTCCAACGCACCTCAATCGTAATGGGCAGGAGAATGTGACGAAGTGCCCACATCGAAGACTCATAGATGGCAAAGAGTTTGTCTGAGGGAAGTCCTTGCCTGTTTGACAGGTTTGCAGAGCGAATAAAAGACCTTCCATAATCTATGCGTAATAGGAGATAGCTTCACTCCCATAGTTAGAAGCGAACAACAATCAGTATCCTCCAACGGAAGTTTATTCAATGTTATTCGTTGCGCAATAAAGCTAGCATGGGCGCCGACTTCTTGGGAGCCTTGGGTGCGAATGCACCCAGAGAGAAAGTTCAGTGGGTGCCTGGCACCCCGAAGAATTCGGACCTTAAATTCAATTTTTTTACAGTTAAGTAATCTCACAACTTGAGAAGTAAAACTACATCACAAATACCCAACACTGCATCATCTTACAGTCACAGCCCGTGCATACATAAATTATTTATTTATTTATTATTTAAAATAAATAAATAAATAATAACAGTAGAACGTCGTCGCCGATTTCCAATGCTTTTTCTAACCTCGTAACCTTTGACAGGAAAACAATTTTCTTTTTCCTAAAGTCCGCTAAAACTCACCTACTTAAGAAGAGTGGGAAGGGGATTGTAACGGGAGGACCCAGGCACCCAGAGACAAAAGCAAAAGTCGGCGCTTATGAAAGCTAGCCAATGCAACATTTCACACACTAACCTTTAGTAATTGAATACTCGGCAATTATACTGGCCACAATTTGCGCAACAAAGTTGAGAAGGACTGGAGTTCCTGGTCAAGATTCCTGGATGGAACAGCAGTAACCAAGGTGCTGCACGATGAACAAATGGACGGTGATGTCTGCGGCGTTAGTGACAGATTGCGCCATAGTGATTGTGCCTGACGCTGTAAAGTTCGCCTATTAAGAGGTCATAGATTATTCTCTCACCCAGATCGCGGGTGACGCGATGCTGACTGAGCCTGACTCCAGTCAAGGAATCGCTGCTTTGGCAACTCCTTCTCCGCCTCTGCCAGTGCCAGGAGTTTTGCCAATGCAAAATTTACTTTATCTTCAGCCTAAACCACCTAACGCAAAATTACAACGTCTTACCTTTGGTGTTAACTTGATACTGAACTCTGAAACCTCTTGTTGAATAACGCTTATAGGAATCGGAATTGAAATATAATTGTCCAGAACTGCACCAAGGAATCGATATCGGTGGAATATTAGAATCCCAGGTATAATACTTTGGCACGAAGCTACTGTTGCTTCCACAAGTGATCTGTATAAAATTTAAAGAAACTTCACAAATCAAAGCTATAATAATAACAACATATATTTAGCAGAATAACCACAGGAGAGAAAGCAGATCCTACGCTAGACTCTCCTTTCATCCATCCATGAAAGTTTCGCAGGCTAGTCACTGACGATGAGCTGTGGCGGACGACGGAGCACCCCTCCTGCTCAGCGCCTGTGATGTCGGCTGACGTCCTGGCCGATTACTTCGAACGGAAGGTTGCAGACATAAGGACCGAGACGGACGAAGCAGCTCCTGCAGAGTTCCTCGACGTACGGCCTGGCGTCCGACTTCAGTGCCTTAGGACGGTTACATCGGAGGAGGTCAGTCTGTTACTTGACGGTGCGGCTAATTCCATGCTGGGCGCCATGCACCCGCAAAAATAAAAAAAACTTGCCTCGGGGACTGTGCCTTCTCAGTCGCCGGACCTACGTGCTGGAATAGCATTCCAGCCTCAATACGCTCATCGACTATGGCTGACACCTTCACGACGAGACTCAACACCCATTACATTAAAATTGCTTATCCTGACTAGTCGTTGGGTTGTTAAGCGCCCTGTAGCGCCCTGAATACCAGCTATAACAAGTAAAAATCATCATCATCATCATCATCATCATCATCATCATCATCATCATCATCATCATCATCATCATCATCATCATCATCATCATCATCATCATCATCATCATCATCATCATCATCATCATCATCATCATCGTCGTCGTCATCATCATCATCATCATCATCATCATCATCATCATCAACCTACCATCTTCGGGTATACATGTAGGTCTTTTGGCAGAGCATCGATGTAAAATTATTGCCATGGGCTCTCGTGCATTCTTTTTTGCTGCCCAAAGAACCGAACACTAATATTTCTCCGATGCTCGAACTGTCTTTATTCCCTCAAAAACTCACAATTTCTCGCTAGCTTTAAGTTTTTGATGCGCAATTGGTCTTCACCTGGTCACTTACTAACCGCATCACAGATTAGCCCTTTTGTGTGATTGCGCGGATTAAAATAAAACAATAACAATAACATGAATAGTTTTATGAGGAAGCACAGAACCCAAATTTATGGAACCCTGAGAGATCATAATTACACTATGTACTTCTTATAAAACGATACAGTAATAATAATAATGATAATAATAATAATAATAATAATAATAATAATAATAATAATAATAATAATAATAATATTATTATTATTATTATTATTATTATTATTATTATTATTATTATTATTATTATTATTATTAATAATAATAATAATAATAATAAATAATAATAATAATTATTATTTTATATGATTGCAGTTAGTACTAGTAGTAACAGAAGTTGTTGTATTAGTAAATTTGGTAGTAGTGGTAACAGTAATAGCAGTGATAGTTTATGACTTTGAGTTTTCATTAAATATGGACTTCTAGACCATTATATTAATAATGGCAGCTGGTTGATATAATAGGTTGTAGGCTAACTGGAGTAATTCAAATGTAGCCTACTGCAATTCGTCCTATTGACACTTTATGGAATTTATAAAAACAAAATGAGCCACAGAGACGACCCAAAAGTAATCATGTCATTTATATTCCACGCCACTGCTGGAAATAGGACTGTATCGGTGTTGGGTCGTTGTTTAGTGGGCCAGGCAATCGATTGTTTAGTGCTCTCGCCTTGTAACGCGAAAAGAACGGGTTGGTGACTGTCCAAGACAACTTCTGTGCAGAGGCGTAGCTGGGGGGAGGAGGGGGAGCGACCGCTCCCCCTGAGACCATTTTCCAAAATGTGGGGCCTTTTTCAGTTTAATTTAGTTACTGTTTCACAGAAAAAGTTTACAACCGGAAGTTTATTTACTTTATTTATCTTAGCATCGTTTCAGCGGTCTCATTCGTTCTGTGTATGGGACTTCAACAAGTCCTTCAATCACAATTGTTCTTTATAGACTGATGCGTGGTCATTAGATAGTGGCGCCTAATAGATAATAATAATAATAATAATAATAATAATATTATTATTATTATTATTATTATTATCCTTTTTCGCAACGCATTGTATACCGGGTTGCTTCTATTGTCTGGCAGTGTCAGCTTGGCCGCGCTCCTTTCTATCTACGTGAGCTTTGTTTTCCAGCGTCCGCACTTCTTGGTCGCCGTTCACTCCGTTCCACCGCCCGCGGTGACTTACATGTTCCTTTCGCTCGCACTGCAACCATGCAACAGCGAGCATTCTCCGTTGCCGGTCCCACTATCTGGAATGGCCTTCCTGTTGGACTGCGGTCTCTCCCTCGAGACTCATCCACCTCTTTCTTCTCTGCTCTTAAGGCTGTTCTCTTTCGTCGAGGTTGGGCTGGGAGCGCCTCTGAATAGTTGCCTTGAAGAGCGCGCTATATAAATGTCTAATTGATTGATTGATTGATTGATTGATTGATTATTATTATTATTATTATTATTATTATTATTATTATTATTATTATTATTATTATTATTATTATTATTATTATTATTATTATTATTATTATTATTATTATGCTGCAATAATTATGTCCCTTGTAATATCACGCAAACGGTAAACTTAAGAAGAGGTATTTTAATTTGCACTTGCCAAGACATAATCTCCTTCAGATCTGTCCAATTCAAAAGTCTCGAAGCTTAAAGTTATAGAACTTTGGTTTGAGGGCGAAATCGTGTATGTACACTGAGAACTGTAGTCATAGACAGTCGGGTAGTATGGAGACATAAAAACGCCCGTGGTTTTAGTGTAGCTCCCTCCGCAACCTATTGAAAACACATACATGCAAACATTGTGAATTCTAAGTCTAAAATTCACTTTCGCTTTCATAATGGTTCCAAATATTTTGTATCTGACTGAGCTAGGAATCCAATGAGACATTGGATTCCGAGAATACCCCAGTACTGTACAGTACTTGTGAAACCCGGAAGGTGATTTATTTGGGCCAGCCTTACATTGTGGATTGCATGAGTTTGAACAAGCCTTTTACGGATATTATGTAGAATCTTGAGCAGTGCCTTTTTCAGACCCTTCGACGATCGATTTGTTACCAGTATATATTATTAAATTTAAGAAACGGTAAGGTTCAGCAATCCATGGAGGTAATGCCTAGAGGAAACCATGGATTGTCGGCTTCACTTTATTAGCCTCAATGTATGGGGGCGGGTAGCAAGTCATCTCTCTCGCCGTCTGACCTTCCCACCGACAGTGTACAGTAAGTGGATCCGTTATAAATATGAGTTCGACAGAGGCCGTTAGTTAAACAGTAATTTTTGAAATATTTTTCGGTCCTTGAGAAGATTTGAACCAACGACATCTGGGTTGACAATCTAGCAAGCCTATGAAGACTATGAGCACACTGCAATTATAAAACAAGTTCTGTCCAATGGTTTCAGCGAATTTAGCACGAAATTAACGAGGAGAGATAAATAGCCTGAATTATAGACTTTCTATTCACGATATGTTCCAAATTAATTCAATTTTTTAGCGTTTACGGGCAAGTGGACAATATTTTTAATATTTGTAAGCGACAATCGTGCAGTCGTGACGCTTAACTGGCGGTACTTACTTTGAGCCTCTATGTTGCCAATGCTAGAGACAAGAATAAGCAAAGCCGAATAAAGCAGCGTCCATTTATCGAACGTCATCGTTTAGATGAAATTTCTGAAAATATAAAATGAGAAAGTAAACATAAATAGATGTCACTGTACCAGTTGATATCTACTACAATGGGTCGCGTAACACACTGATTCTTTTTTACATAATAAATGTTTGAATCTTGCAAATTTAGTATTAGTATAGTCAGTCAGTTCAGCAGCAGTCGGTAAAGAGACTATAATGCCTCTCTTCCCAGTTGATACTCTATTTCTATAAGCATGAACCATATCATAGCCTTTACCCAATATTATATGCTTTATGCAGGAAAATATGACAAGGACCCGATATCTGTTAGACATTTGAGGCCTACCTGTGCTTGAAATGATCTATCTGCAATGAAGATTGTTTCGCTGCAACACCAACAATATACGCACAGTAACAGTTGAATGAGTTCTAACCTCAAGCAAGGCTATAACGCACTTAAAACAGATTAATCGAGTACATGACGTAGTTGGTTGAAGCCAAAACAAGCTCAATCAATCAATCAATCAATCAATCAATTTATTGATCCACAAAGCAAACGTGACAATATACAAGAAAATATAATTTAAATAGCCACTATGATGCTGAAAAGGTTTGAAACATTAAGATATTCATGGGTTTAGAAGGCTATATCATGCTGTGAGTGGTCAATAGGAAGCCCTAAAAGGACCAGGGTCCCGCTAGTAAGGGCCCCCCATTTACTTAACAAAACTCGACGACGGCCATGTACACATGAGCCTTTGAGTAGACCTATTTAGAGACAACGAATTTGCAAAAGGTGGGCAACTAGTTAACAGAATAGTAAGACTTAGTGGCAAAAAAAGGAAAAAAAACAAAAACAAAAACCCAAAAAAAAAAAGTAAAATAAATGCAAGGGATCACAGTATTTAATATTAACAAATTTTTCAAACGACCTACTTCATGATTGAAAATTATCAGTGTTGCAAGGGTGATTGCTTTCCTTGAAGAGCGTGTCGATAATTAATAGCTTCTATTTTAAATTGTCTATCTTAGCTAACAGGAGCCTTCAGAATCGCTGAACCATAGAATAGCTTTAGCGTATAATACCGATGCTTGTACTGCGTTTGTTCAGAGTACTTCAACTCATGAACTTGTCTGATTTTCCATCTAACCTCCCCAATTATATTAAGTGCCTAATCTTAAACGTTTTAAGATTTACAAGTTCATAGAGAGAAAATGTAGCACAAAAGCTTACATTGTGGTTCTTTTACAAAACACCCAGCCAATTGTCTCAATTTTTGTGACGGGTCATGTCGACAGCGCTATGTAGATCGCTATTGGACGTTACATGTTATTAGGCCACGCCCACTGAGACCCGTCTGAATGCTAAAGATACTGGACACACATGACCACAGTGCATTCGGTGTAGAGGCCATCGTGTGAATACTAGGCCTACATTAGCTTTACCATCCTGTACTTAATACATATTAGATCTTGTACATCCAGCTATTGTAATAAAGTAGCAGTAAAGTACATAGCATGATCTTACATGGTGTCAGAAGATTAACTGAACCACCGCGCTCAAGTAATCGAATAAGCCGATAGCAGAAGTACGACAAGCTAGCCTTATAGACTCAGATAAGCTCAGTTTTGAAGACTCTGAATGGAACAGCAGCTGAAAGCAGCGATGTCAGCATTCGAACACGACGCGGCCCTCTACAGACCGGCATATTCAGTTTGGCGCCGTTCTGGCGGATGTTCATCCCGACTGCAAACTGAGTCTGCTGTGAGTGCTGTCCACAGTCAAGCCAGCAACGAGACACGTCGCTGTAAGTACTGTGGCAAGACGCATGCGCCGCATAAAGCAGTCGTCCGCACTCTCGGTCGAAGCCACGAGATACGCCCAGCAGCGGCTACTCTTCGCGTGATCTACCGATCGCAAATGCAAACGCACGTAATGATTACGGTGACCGTCAGTCAACTACGGACGCTCCTGAGTTTCAAAGCGTGTCGAAACACGGAGCTCTTGAACGCAGTCCAAGTAATCATCTTTGAGGTATGTGCATCTCAGACTGATATGACCCCAATCGACCTAACGAACGGTTGCATAACCGAGTCGAATAAACCGAGACAACGCGTCGACATTTACGTCTTAGAGAGCGACGTCCATCATGCAAACGATGAAAAGGGGTCTTCCAGTCCAGTTACCACCAAAATGTTTTCCTCTAGATGTCCCAGCTGTCCAGCAGCCGGAGCTAGAGACGAAACGCATCATCACGCTGGTATCAATTATGGACCAGCCTCCTCCAACTGAGGTGTCATCTTATCGCGAGTCCAGCCCGACACAGAGATCGGCGATAGCTCTGTTGGACTCCAATTCTCACATGAATCAGCGGCGCTGAGGAACGGCCAGCAATTCGATGCTCTACGCATGGCTGTTTATAAGAGGACCATTACCGTTATGAAGGCTGCGCCCGCAGCCGAATCTTGGTCTACCTCCCCCACCGTCGTGCCGAAACCCCTCTACCGGGGTTGCAGACGAACTGACCAGCGGTCGCGTCTACAAAGGCAAACACGCTGTATTTAAGAAGCTGGCTTGCCGATGCCCTGGAGAAAAGTATCAGCTTACAAAGGACGATCTCTTTAGAGAATCTGAAATCGACACACAGGCAACAGATGGCCCTCAACTCCGCTTGGATCGCCACGACGTGCCAGAGGTAACAGCTCTCGAATTCCAAGAGAGATCAAAACCGTTAATCAACTCTTGCTATACGTCTTCTGAACGCCTCGATCGTCTCTCGCTACGTCTGCGCTACAGATATACGAGGACCCGTATATTGATGACGATGATGATGAGTTCTCTGCCCGAAGGCAGGTTCATTGGCATTATGCCACCCGGGGATGAGATAAGTGAGGTGGTTGCCCGTTGCCTTCCTCACAGACAATTGTGGGTGAGCAATTTGTCCAAGGTCGCTGCGCAGTGGCTTGAGGTAGATTCGACCCTGCGACCCTCCGGTTGCAAGGCACAGAACAAACCACTAGACCACCGCGTCCCACCGTATAATGGTGATAGGCAATTCACTTATGTATCTTATTATATTAGAGTAGGGCCTACTAGGCAACTAGCTATAACCCGTGAAAATGACGGACCTTGACGGTATGTACACTTAGTTCAGAAACTTTACTGTGATTAGGAGTATAAATGTAAAAAAAACTTAAGCTAAATTGTTATCATTGCAGTAATTGCTTGATGACAACATTTTTGGTAAACGTTCGATGCTTATCGTTGGGCGGCAATTGTCCTTGTCTTAAGTAGTTGTCATTATCATTAAACACTCCAACGAAACACTGAATAAACAACTGCTAATTGTAGCAGTCCAATCAATTTCCGACACCTTATCAGTTGGCTTCGAGCCGGCCTGAGTGAGGATGAAGAAGGATAACCCTCCCTTCGTTCCTCCCTCACTGGCTAAGAAAAGGCGGAAGGGCCTGCCGGCCATCCGTACGTGTCAGGCATGGAGGGAGTCCTGCCTGAGGCGGCTGTGTAAATGAGGCGACTCTGTGCTGGCCATAATAAGCCCGTACTGTCTTAAGAACTTCCCTTGATAAGGGCGGGGAGCCCGCGTGAGCGAAGGGACGGATCCGTTCAGCCAGCCAGCCAGCCAGCCAGAGAGAGATAGAGAGAGAGAGAGAGAGAGAGAGAGAGAGAGAGAGAGAGAGAGAGAGAGAGAGAGAGAGAGAGAGAGAGAGAGAGAGAGAGAGAGAGAGAGAGAGAGAGAGAGAGAGAGAGAGAGAGAGAGAGAGAGAGAGAGAGAGAGAGAGAGAGAGAGAAAAACGACAGAAAGAGAGAGAGAAGAGAGAGAGAGAGAGAGAGAGAGAGAGAGAGAGAGAGAGAGAGAGAGAGAGAGAGAGAGAGAGATTGAGAGAGAGAGAGAGAGAGAGGAGAGAGAGAGAGAGAGAGAGAGAGAGAGGGTTATACCATTCACCAGGGTTTAGGCAATCACTTCACTGACATTTTCGTCTTTCGGGGAAGGTTGAAACTAGCTGGTATTTTAAAAAGGATCAAATTTAAAAGTTTAGATGCGGACGTCCGCAATCGTCATAATCCCCCTGTCCGCATTTGTCCGCATTTCGATGACCTCTCCTCCCCTTCATTGCGGACGTCCCCGTATGGATGACCCCTAATTATGTTGTTTGATTATTTTGCAAATTCATTTAGCTCCACTAGCAAATTTTTAAAAGCGCCTCCATGTTACATCCCCGTAACAAAAGGCTTGTCGTTATTCAGAGGCCCTACGCACAAATAATATAACATAAGATAACAAGGGTTTAAAGTGGTTCAGGAAGTCTGTGTTAGAACCAATGCAAATTAACCTCGAACACCTAATTGCCCAATTTTCCTAGCTTCTTAAAAGCTGTGATAGTGTCCACTAAGACAGTACTATCATCCAAACCATTCCACAGGTCTACAACTCTAGCACTAAAGAATTTCTGCCCTAATGTTCCTTTCGGCCTCTTAAATAATTTATACCTGTGACAATAGTCACCAGAGACAAGGATACAATAATAAGGTTATACAAATCACTAGTTAGGCCGCAATTGGAATACTGTATCCAGGTATGGAATCCATACCTGAAACAAGACATTGAAAAGCTGGAGAAAGTGCAAAGAAGAGCTACACAAATGATTTGGGGCTACAAGGATGTGAGCTATGAAGAAAGGTTGAAAAGGTGTGGACTAACAGCAATGGAGAGAAGGCGGAGCAGAGGAGATCTAATCGAAGCTTATAAGATTATCACTGGAAAGGAAGGACTGCAGTACGAGACGTGACGTTCTTTGAATTAGCACCAAACAAGGCAACACCCCCCCTCTGCTCCGAAGAATGGAGGGGAGGAGGACAAGGGGAAGACCAATGCAGATAATGATGGATCAGATGATGATTAGATGATGAAGACTCAAATAAGAGACTCAAAACCGAGAGTAGTGGCGACGTTGGACGTTTGAACCTGCCTGAAGGCAGAGAACCAGAAGAAGATATCGTAGCTTCCACTGTATGTGCTTCATGCAGAACAATATGACAGGAACTCAATATCTGTTAGACCTTATAGGCCTATCTATGCTTTATTATAAAGTAACGTATACGTTGTGTAGAAATAACGCCAATGTCTTCCCAGTGGAGAAGACATTGCTTTAAACCTTAACCATATCTTAGCCTCTATACACTGTATATGCTGTATGCAGAAAATATGACAAGGACCCGAACTCGATATCTGTAAAACATCTGAGGCCTACCTGTGCTTGAAAGGGAGGTGAGGACACAGGCCTACCTGTAAATGCTGTTTCGTGGCAACACCAACAATATACACACAGCAACTGTTGACTGAGTTCTATTCTCAAATGAGGCTAGAACTCATTTAAAGCAGATTTTTTACTCAAGTACATGACGTGCTTGGTTTTACCCGTGTTGACTGAAGCCAAAATAATCTATGGGCAAGGCATCACCATATAGAATATCTACATAATCTACATGGAATCCTAAAATAATACAAATGTATATTTATATAATCGTTTAACTTCCCGTTTGAAAAATTACCAGTTCTGCAAGGCTGACTGCTTGTTTGATGACCATGTCGACAATCGCATCGAATTTCAAAGCAATCTATCTAAACGAACAGAGTCCTTTAGAATCGTTAAACCATAGAATAGCCTTATCGTATACTAAGCCGCGTCATAAACCATCCTCATGATGAACGTTTTTCTAGCCAAGCTATCAGCGGCCGGGATTTCCAGGTCGTCAGCTCGCGGGCGCAGGAAATGACCTGTGCGTTTTATAGGTGGCAGCAGATTATGCAGGACATGCCTCTGAATATTATGTAGTGCGGCGAAGAGGCGAGAATTGGCCAAGCGGCAGTGCTGCTCTATGGAGGGAGTGTGCTTTGGAAGGACGCGTCCCTGATTAGACGCTGTTAGACCCCTCCAGTCTATCACAATCCCCTTGGGTTGTGAATCCCCACCATGTAGGTGAGGCATAGAGTATCCTGGATAAGGTTGTGGCTCTCACCACGTCATAAAGGCGCGGTCCTCGCAAACCGTGCGCTACCAGGGTTCGTGGAGCATAAATTGATCGACGGGCCTGACTGCAGATATCCGTCGCAAAAGACGAGTCGGTATTCATAATTATGCACAAAGCAAAATTTATAATGCATTAGAAATATATTTTAAAAGTTTGTAACCTGTTCATTAGCTTATACATAATTACTGACTTATATACTTGCCATCTCATTTTGTTAAAAAATTCTTGTCCAATTACATTATTACCTAGCTATAGTTATTCACACGCTTGTTCCTTTTCTTTCTTAAATGCTTGTATTCACACCTATCTATCTATCTATCTATCTGTCTGTCTGTCTGTCTGTCTGTCTGTCTGTCTATCTATCTATCTATATATTTATTTATGGCTCTGTCTCTTTGTCTATCTATCTATCTATCTATCTATCTATCTATCTATCTATCTATCTATCTATCTATCTATCTATCTATCTATCTATCTATCTATCTATCTATCTATCTATCTATCTATCTATCTATCTATCTATCTATCTATCTATCTATCTATCTATCTATCTATCTATCTATCTATCTATCTATCTATCTATCTATCTATCTATCGATCCATCCATCCATCCATCCATCCATCTATCTATCTATCTATCCATCCATCCGTCTATCTATCTATCTATCTATCTATCTGTGTCTCTGTCTAGCTGTATGTGTCTGTCTGTCTGTCTGTGTGTCTCTCTGTCTCTTTGTCTATCTATCTATCTATCTATCTATCTATCTATCTATCTATCTATCTATCTATCTATCTATCTATCTATCTATCTATCTATCTATCTATCTATCTATCTATCTATCTATCTATCTATCTATCTATCTATCTATCTATCTATCTATCTATCTATCTATCTATCTATCTATCTATCTATCTATCTATCTATCTATCTATCTATCTATCTATCTATCTATCTATATATCTATCTATCTATCTATCTATCTATCTATCTATCTATCTATCTATCTATCTATCTATCTATCTATCTATCTATCTATCTATCTATCTATCTATCTATCTATCTATCTATCTATCTATCTATCTATCTATCTATCTATCTATCCATCTATCTATCTATCCATCCATCTATCTATCTATCTATCTATCTATCCATCCATCCGTCTACCTATCTATCTACTTGCTCCACCTACTTACCTATTTATGTGCATTGCATACCCATTATGTGCATTGCATACCCACGTATTTACCTATCAAATAATATATCAACCTACATATATATATACGAACTGACTGACTTATTTACTTATAAATATTATGCATACTTGATTCAATTTGTCAACTACATAAGCTGCATGCTTATACATATGCGTATCATAATAACATAGCAGCCACTGTAAATGTCGTGCAACATGCATCTTCAAAGATTAAACTGGAGTCAATAGACTATAGCACATTTGAATTTGAAGTATCAGACCTAGTGAGAACATAAGCTGTCTCATGTATATTTCTATACTGATAATATACAAAGATCTTCGCCACAGTCACGTTTTGTTTTGTACTCTTAAACAATAATTATACTCCCTTGGCATACGGTTGTGAACTATATAAAGTAGTGTTTGTGGGCATAAAACGTAGATCACTTGTAAGAAAAGCATCGAATATAATGACGGCGTTGTTCTTGACCGTTTTAATATATCACAATTCTGTCATCTGTCTGAGTCATTAAAATTTATTTTTATTGTATTTATTTGCAAAGTAAAGTATTCAACCGACCATGTGTCGGTATTTTCAACGAAACCTACCATGTCAGCAGAATACACATTTATCGCGTTGGCAGTTTATATGATTCCATTACAATTCTTCAAATGGATTGCACCAATTGTGTTGTGTTCTGTCTCTAATCCACTTGCAAACGTCGATTGCAAAATCTAAGAAATATTGAAACAATTATTTCATTTGTATGTTTAATGTATTATGTATCTGAAAGTTTACCGCAGTTAGCGCGGTATTGCATCTTTCTTACATAGGCGTAGCTACATGGAGGCAAGAGGAGACCTCCTCTTGGTTTTGTGGATTTTTTAAATTTTCCATGGGTTATAGCCCTGCGTCCTCAAGTACACCCCAGTAGAGCTGGATTTTGCCTCCTCTTGATTTGAAGAAGAAAGTAAGTCTTCGAATGTGTCAATGTGTTAATGACTAAAAAAAGTCATAAACTTTTTTCGTAACATAAATGAAAATTTTTGTTAATTTCTGTTACGAAAAAAGTTGATGACGTTTTGTTTTAGTCATTAACACATTCGAAGAGCGAAATTCTGAAATTCTCAGAAGTTTTTGCGATCGCCCTTCGGACGCTGACAAATTTGCCTCCTCTTGAATTTAAGTCTGGCTACGCCCCTGCTTTCTTACACAGATTTTCAATTTATAAACTGCAATTTATCGTCATTTTCAACTGCTGATAATAATTTAATAATAAGTTGAGTCAGTCAAAATATAATAGCAATTACTTTATCACGACGACTACAAGTTTAAACATGCACACTAACAAAATGCCGTCTGTTGTTGAGTTCGAATTTTTCACTTTGAATCGCTGTATTGTGTGATATATAGGCCTAACACTAAAGCGATGTATCCAATGACGTAGATCTCAAGAGCACAATGGGCACAGTAACCGCGACATCTAGAGGCGATAAAAGCAACTGTAGCAATTAAACTAAACAACCATTATTGTTCATTCATTGATTCATTCAAAAATTTAATATAGCGCACCTTCAAGAAACCTACTCAGAAACGCTCCCAGCCCAGCCACGGCAATAGAGATTAGACTTGAGCAGCTTGTAAAAAGCAGATGTGTTACTCCTAGGGAGAAGGCGAATATCTAATGGAAGACCATTCCAAATGGAGGGCCCAGCTATAGAGAAAGCCCGGCGTTGCCTAATTGTGGAGCGAGCCCCAGGGACTAAAAGTTCTCCCCCAGAAGAAGACCGAAGAGCACGCCGACCAACTGAATCAGAGACCGGGCGGCAGAGCTCACACAGATAGGCCGGGGCACAGCCTAAGAGACAGCGCCAAACCAGTACAGCAACCCTATATCAGATACGCTGCGGGACAGGGAGCCAATGTAGCACATCACGCATGTATGCAGAAATAGGGGCATATTTTGGGATGCGTCCAATGAGCCGAGCAGCTGACCGAAAAACCCGGTCGAGGCGGCCAATCAATCCAAGCGGCAGACCAACCAAGATCGCATTGCAGTGATCCAGCCGGCAGTAATAGGCCAGCTGTATTTGATATACATGTAATTGTATTACGTAATTGAATTACCAGTTCTGTAATTGAATTGTAATTGTAAATGAATGACATTTAAGTCCAATTTTTGTAATTGTATTTCAATTACAATATTGCATGTAATTTCTAACAGCATGAAATGTAAATTTACGAATTACTTTGATAAAGTCGGCCAAGATGCCAGCCTGCCGCCTTCCCCTTTAATTGAATAAACTGCTATGCGTCATGACTGCATGACAACGTATAACTGTCAACATAATCCAATCATTACACCATCTTACAGAATACTATGATAGACCTTAGGGCTAGGTTGACTATCAGACTATCCATGCAGTCATGCACTCATTCTTGGCTACTGCCTACTGATAACAGAAGATGGCCCTGTTGCATATTATTAATTTGCACCTGGCATGCGATTCGCCTTAATAGCTTGCGACAGGCCGGCAGCTTATCTCAGCTGCAGTCTTGCATCTAACAGGGATTACTCTCTGACAACCCACTAAGGCTGGATAAATTGAAACACACAGGCGCAATCAACTAACAGACAATCATTTTGAAAAAACTTCTACGGTTAAAATCAAACAAACTCTACTGTTAACTTGTCATAATGGATCGCAGTGGCGTCTATCCCCCCTAAGTCATTGGAGCAACGTCCCTTTCCCCCTCTTCTTCCCCTCCCCGTTCCTTCCCCCCTAAAATGCTGGCACACACACTGACAAATCTCCCCCCCTCCATTTCTTGGATGGAGCATTTGCTCCAATGTTTCTATGGTGTAGACGCCCCTGATGGATCGTAATTGTAAACCGTATTTCGGAAACTTGACATTTTGACAAACCTACAAACGAATTGAACGTAGATTACAGGCTATTGACTCAATGGGTGTTTTCGTTTAACAATAGAATAAATTAAAAATTATTGGACAAAATCTAAATCATTTGCCATTTTTAAAGGAATTGATGAAAAATAATTGGTAATTGAATTACAATCAACATGTAATTGTAATTCAATTACTTCTGTAATCAAGTAATTGTAATTGTAATTCAATTACACTTTCAAGCATGTAATTGCAATTATAATTGAATTACATTTGCAATGTAATTGATACAACACTTGTACCACAACATTGTTACGTGACTAACTTGGTTAATCAAAGTATAGATGAATACATGAGGGAGTTGCAATCTGTTTAGAAATAAGAAGCTGAGGGTATAGTCCTCCTATAATTATTTGAATTGGCAATTGCGATTCATAAAGTTAAATAGGGGCCTACTATTTTCTTTTTATATGCATTGTGCATAATTAAATAACCTACTCTAATAGCTCTCATGAATAGGAAATGGAATTATACGTGGTTAGATGAAGGAAATTCAATATTATGAATTTAATTCCTTCAGTTTAGGTTTGTGCAGGACTAAATTGCGTAACCGAAACGCATCTAAGCTAGACTCCCGATGCCATGAGTCACTTTGCCAACATTTAGTAGCAGACGTGAGACGTTGTCACATGGGTTACTGAAATGTCAACCATTTTAACACTGTGTTCTAATTATTGTTATAAATGTTGTACTAAAATCTACAGACAACGCATAAATACATAAATAAAGGAACACTTCTTGTTTAATGAATGTTGTAATAGAATAGAAATCTTGAGGTAAGCTTTTCCCACACCTCATGCAACAGCCTATAAGATTTTTGAAGAAACACGTTTTAAATGTCCTAAATGTATAACCGTTCTGGATCTGATTCTCCAGGAGCTATAACTCTTCTCCATAACAGCTTTTCGTTTGCTGTCTACGAAATCTATCAGACTTTGGTTCTGTCTGTATAGTTTCTATATTTGTCATCATTACGAATGTCTCTTTACGAATACAGAGATCAATAACAGACGATTGTTCAGTTACACAGATGATAATGCGACGGCTATCAGAACTTCTATTCTAGGCTTCTTAAGATGAACGCCTTTAGTGTCTGCTTTATACTAGACATGCCAGACTAATACCGAACGCGCAGTCTAGCTTCATTTTAACTAACTGCTCGACTATCTGCCGAATCTACTGAATGCTCACTGACAACTCTACAGACTTACATATCCTAAATTCTTGGAGGCTCCTTGGTAAAGGTACATCGTGATTGGTTCGTCCTCTGTAGGACATTACCTTAGATCCCTTAGATTGGCATTACCAGTTCACGGGGAGGCTGTCCTTAGTTAAAATTACCTACTTATTCTTTACGAATGGAAACCTCTTTACTGACGCAAATGGATTACTTTCCAGAACCTTCCAAGAATGTCCATCTGTTGTCTATTTGTTATTTGGAAATCATGTTCTGTCTAACACAACTTATAATCTTGACGCTGGCTAGAAGTAGATTAGAATTCTCTGACCAGCTGCAGCATATTATTCATGCAGATTGTCAACACATAGAATCCTAGTTCTATGACCTAGCTTCTTAAGAGCCTCAGCGTGTACTGGTTCCATAACTACCTTAATCTATCCAACAATCCAAAATAACTCTCTGATAAATGTACCAAGGACCGCGCATAGCCAAGCCGTCGTTATATTTGCATTGAAAGTTGTGATTCCTTAGTAAAATAAAACTACGTATGACAAATTTTGGTAGTGAAGAAAAATCTGCTGACAATGGCACAAAAACTAATGACACAAATGCAATGCAATTCATTATTAATGAATTTCTACGCAAAGCTCAACCTCATCCTTCCAGTAACAATTCGATTAGAAAACGCGATTTCACTGGTATTACCAACTATAGGCCTACGTCGATAACTGTGGGATACCTAGGATGATGTAGATCAAGTGTATGATTGTTGATAGACCCTATAACATTTCATTTCTCCAATTACATTACCCTTTTACATATTAAATTGAATATAGTTTAAAAAAACTGCCGGTTAAACTGGATGTTTAGCACACTAATTTTATGTTTATTATTTAAAATTAAACTTTTGAAAGTTCTTTTTAATATAGTATTTAACAGGCTGCTTACGCGTGCTTGTGCTGGCGGTTATTTTCAACGTGGAAACTAAACAGGAGTTCGCATCATAAATAGGCCCTATATCTATATAGAAAATAACAGGTGTCCCCTTCTCCGCGGGATCCATGATTCTCCTACAAGGCCCTGTAAGAAGTATTTTCTTGATCGAGATCCACAACAATGGGAGTCAGAGCATTCGTTCAATGAGGCGAAAGACATCATATCCGCCCTAAGAGTGACGAACGATTTAGCGGAGAGAGGAGTGGCTCTAATGCAGTCCTTCAATGAAGCCCTGGTTCGAAATGAGGAAGAGAAACAATTTGTGACGCCAGGGCTCAAAACCCGTCACATGTCGATTTGTGACCTTTTTACTTAGTCATGTTTTACAATTAATCTGCTTCAAAATACTTTTTCAGAATGAAAATATCTTTTTGCTAACTGAAGTTATGCTCGTTTGAATCTTTCATAAATATATAGTGAGAAAATCGAATAAAACTTCCGAAATATTCGTGTCATCAAAGTCCTCAGCAACCATTATTTGATTGTGCTAGAATTTTGCTGGACAATAAAGGGCTATATCCTGTATCGAATAAAACAAACGGCATCAAAATCGGACTACTAAATTGCAAATTATGGCAAATTCATAGGCAACTGTTGAATTGAAGAATGTTCAATATATTTGACCCCTCTTGCCTATATCGGCTTCTAGCTCAATATGTAGGAAGCGACAAGCAACGGGTTTGAACCCTGACGTCACATTTGTTCTTCAAATGGTTGAATACCATCGAAATAGATTCCCAAAAGCACTAAAGGGACTAAGTAATGACAAATAATTGAAGGTTCTTGGTTTGCTTTTGCCTTATTTTTATGTTTAAGTGTTGAAATTGTTTGGATCTTCGAGAATTACAATGTATGACATAGTTTTCTAAGTGGTAGTTTTTCTCGGGCTTTGCGCCAGTTCTAAATCTCTTTTGATTTTCATCTAATTTGGCAAAATTAATGTTAATGTTTCTCAATTTCGAACACAATATTAATTTTGAAACTTCAAATTATAGACACACCCTAATATATATATATATATATATATATATATATATATATATATATATATATATATATATATATATATATATATATATATATATATATATATATATATATATATATATATATATATATATATATATATATATATATATATATATATATATATATATATATATATATATATATATATATATATATATATATATATATATATATAGAGAGAGAGAGAGAGAGAGAGAGAGAGAGAGAGAGAGAATCTGAGATTTTAAAATCTGATAAAGCTCTTTTCAGAACGCACGCATATTGCTAATCAGACTCTAACAGAAGCATATCGAAATTATATATATATATATATATATATATATAGAGAGAGAGAGAGAGAGAGAGAGAGAGAGAGAGAGAGAGAGAGAGAGAGAGAGAGAGAGAGAGAGAGAGAGAGAGAGAGAGAGAGAGAGAGAGAGAGAGAGAGAGAGAGAGAGAGAGAGAGAGAGAGATGGATCTATTTACCTTGTTACATAGATTCTTAGATCTGTTTTATTCTAGGCAAGATTCGTCATGGTTGGTTAAGCTTGTTATGCACGACTGCTTTTTATAAAGGAGTCTTTGTTATAAGCTAGAGCATGTTAGGATGTTGGAACTTGGTATTAGATTTTGGGCTGACGAGAGCCTGTTTGTTAGGTTAAGCCAATGCTCAGTTATTTAGAATTCTAAAACGCATCCATAAAAGATGACCAAATGATCATCATAATAACCACGCAACTACCAAAATATCTGTTAATGGAGTTTCTGCTAAGCAAGGACGAAAGTCAGGAAATCTAAACTGAGATGAAACTTATGATCTGAGAACTCTTTCATTGACAGTAACTGTTGTTTGTTTGGTTTTAGTTCCTACCACAAAGACTACAATAAGCCCAGGTAAATTAACATGAAGCACTTGCTTAATGACAGTTGCCAGGTATGTAGGCCCTATCTTTATTTTTGATTTTAAGCACTTCTTTTGCATCCAGGAAATCGAAATGTAAGGTGCTGTGTTTGCATATAATGGTATCAGTAAATTAATTTACTGCTCAGATATAACAATTTCAGCAATTTAAAACGAGCAAAATGTCTATACACGACAATGACTGTTATAAAATCAGTGTTTGTAAACTGTGGTAAAGTTAATTTTCATCTACGTGCTATTTCTTCAGTTTCGTCTGCGAAGACGAATATAGCTCTTGGCTCTTTAACAACCGAACACGGATCTCCAGCCTCTGACGCGAAACAGCGCTCGTGAACAAGCGGTGCCCTGTTACACATCGCTTTCTTCGGCATCCTGGAAAAGCATTCTTCCCATGAGGACTTAGAACCTTGATCACCCAGACCGAAATGAGATTGGGACTCGTTAAGGTATCATTGCTTCGGATTAACATGTCTGCCATCCGTATCACAGCTTTCTTCTTAACCATCACCATGTTTCACACTTGTAAGGCAGAGTATTAGAAAATTCCGAGACAAGTGAAATTATTGTATAATACATCCGTTGCGGGATTTTTAGATACTGAATAGATTTGAAACCAAGAGTGATGCTTAGGAGTGTTGTAGTGACAACAGTGCTAGTGGGGTGGGGGAAATTGAATTGGCCACCGCTGCTGGTATTGTATTGTAGCCTATTGTATTGTATTTAAACATTTATAAAGCGCCTCTAGTAGGGTGACCCGTTCAGAGGCGCTCCCAGTGCGCAAGGTATGTAAAACAGATGTCATCTAGGAAGATGTTTCAAACACTCGTACAAAACTGAATGATCAGTAGAGTAGCTTTTCATAAAATAACACATTACCAAACACGAGTAATTTCACTGAAATTTGAAACTAATTTTTCAGTGCATGAAATTTATAAATCAAACTGTTGGAACTGTTATATAAAATACGAAATGTCCAAAGAATAATAAAAGCTTAAAAACCAGCTACAGGTAATTCAAAATCCACTTCGACCTACGCCTTACAACACCTCCTATGTACAGTATGACTCTAGTTTTATCTTTTTCTGATCTTCCTTCACTGATTTGCCTGAGGTCATGCATAACTATATGTAAAGCTGATCATATCTTCAGGATCTCATAGGCAGCCGAATTATCGAATCCGTGATTCAAATGTTCATAACGGCATTCGTCATTTTTGGTTGTCGTCCTGGAAGACTCTGGTGAAAGGACAGGAACAGGAAGATCCTCGTACACGGATCCAGTTGCTTGAGTCTTCACGAAATCTTTTACAGGCTTCATGTCCTGACTTGTTTTTCGTTGACCTGCAGTGAACATGGTCTTAGTCAATGCATCTAAGTTTTGTTTGAATAATAAAAGTAGTACAATTATTCGTAGCAAGATAAAAAAAAACGCACCAATGGTACAGTAAAATACTGCTTAGGTTAATCTTTGAGTGGAGATAATTATGTTCCATTCTTGGCGATCTCTCATAAGATTGAAAACGACCACATAGAACGCGATATCGCATTTCATTGCTCTGATGCGTTATGATTCAACGATTGTCGATTTTAAACCGCAGCAAGAATGAGATTCGGCTCTGAACCTTTTAGCATAAGCAATGGAGTTTTGTTGCTACTTTGGTCTTATTCTGTTATAAAATTGTGATTAATTTGGCCTCAGCAGTAAAGTTCAAGGTATTTTCTGAACCAAAGAAAGATAATAGGCCTATAGCGTTTTTGTGCAGGGTTTCGTTTGTGTTTGACATTACTCTATAGGGGACATCTTCCAATCGAGGCAAGCTTAAACAAAGGTCAAATGATATGCATACGTTTTGAGAAATAAATCATAATTTCATATCAAACAGCGGATGGTTCGACTAATCAATCAACGTGTATCATTCTTACTCAAAGTATTAAAGAGCGCATAGCTGATCACGTAGTACAACTAAACAGTAGGCCTACGTCGGAAGGCCGCAGAGCAGCCAGAAGACATTTACTGAGACATTTGTGTCTCAACGTTGTCCAACATATTATAGTCCCGACATGTGTGCTGCTAAGACAACGCTACCTTTCTGCTAGCAAGCTGGTTTCACAAACAGTAACGTCATATATGTTGACCTGGTGGCTTGGTGGCTCAGTGGTAAGTTAGGCGCCTTGTGACCGGAGGGTTGCAGGTTCGAATTCCACTCTAGCCGCCGCGTACGGAGCAATTGCTCGTGGCGCTTCGGCGTGAAAATTCCGGCACAGTATCAAATGCTGTAGTCGGGAGCGCCTCTGAGGAGTAGTGGACTTCGAGAGGCGCTATAGAAATATCCGGAATAAATAATATACTGAATATATAGTGAAAATATCATGATTCTTTCGTATGAGCTTTCCTAAGCATGGCCAACGTATGGCCATACGTAGCTGCAGAGGATTACCTTTATGTGAATATAAGCTGGCTTCCCCAGCGCAGCTTTTCAACGATTTGCCTTACCTTCTTCTTTCGATGTTCCTCTGCATCGGCGCACTGTGAAAAATATTGCTACTCCGATGTAACCAAGAACGCAGATCACCAACAGCACTGCTAGAACGATCACGACGACGTTTGAATCAGTTTGGCCTAAGATAAAAAAGAATCACAAATTAAAGTTACCTTTTCATGATTCTGTGTGTGTCACAGCATATTCTTAAATAAGCTGATAGGTTAAAGTTCCGTGACGCTGTTTGAAGTTTTAGAACGTAATTGGGAGCCTCAAACTGCGGACTGGAGGTCTAATAAAGCTCTCGGTTGTCTGAATAATAAATAGTAATTTTTATAGCGATTACAAAATATATAGAGTGGAGATAGACTTAATTGATGACCTCATTCATGTGAGATTATATAGGAATAGATCAATCTGGCTAGGACATGATTAGTGATTACACCATGTTTGCTATGCCTTTATCCAATTAGATTAGATTAAATCAAAGCAGATCAGAGTAGAGTAGATTGGATCAGATCAAATAATGGAAACCGTTACTGAAATTGTTATATCTATACAGTGAGTTAATTTACTGATACCATTATATGCAAACACAGCGCCTCAGATTTCGATTTCGTGCATGTAAAAGAAGTGCTAGAAATAAACAAATGAAGATACATACCTAGCAAATGTCTTTAAGCAATTGCTTCATATTAATTTACCTGGGCTTATTGTAGTCGTTGTGATAGGAACTAAAACCGAACAAACAAGTGTCAATGAAATAGTTCTCAGATCATAATTTTGTTATCTCAGTTTAGATTTGCTGACTTTCATCCTTGCTTAAAAGACCCCAGTAACAGATCTTTTGATAATTGCATGGTTATTATGATGGTCATTTGGCTTCCATCTTTTATGGATGCGTCGCAAAGGAGATACTGCGTCCATGCGAGCCTCCATTCATTTTCAATTATACTATAACTATATTAAGTAGATTTTATTTAATTAGTTCAGGTCACATCATATTTGATATTTAGATAAGATTACAATTAATCAGATTAATATATCAGAATAGATCAAAGTAGCTCAGATGAGATTAGCAAAGTAGCTAAGATGAGATTAGATCAGATTTGATTTGTTTTAATCCATAAAGATTAGATTACATCAAAGCAGATCAGATCAGACTAGATAGAATCAGTGGATGGAAAACGCCACTGAAATTCTTCTATCTATGTAGCTCATATCTACTTAATTTAATTTTAGTTATTCCACTACAGACACCCACTACAGCACCTCAGATATCGATTTACTGACTGCATGCAAAAGAAGTTAAACATACGTTGCAAAATGTCTTCAAGCAGTTGCTTTAACTGGTTTAACTTAACTACTTGATGTAGATGCTGTGGTAAGAATTAACACCGAACAAAATGATTTCAATGCAATTTTTCAAGGCCAATGCACAGATTAACATAATGATCCAAGTGCATACAAAAAGACAAAAATATACATCGAATTTGACAGATTACAGAAACAATTTAACGTTTACATTAGTTACACATAGATAGTTACGTAAGCCTACCTGCAACGTTTGTGTAAGGTATTTAAACGTGCTACATCAAGTGTCTTGATACAAACAAACAACCATACATACATACAATCATTTTTGCATATAGACATACGTACGTAAAACGAACATTGAACAGTAATCAAACAGCAATACTTGCCTACAACTGTCACGACTGAACTACAGGAGGCAAGGCCGACGTCAATGCATTTGTAGACCCCGGCCTGGGACGGAGTAACAACAGACTGTTATCACTAGATTGCAGACTCCTGGTCCACCTTTAGTCACATAATACTTTGAAGTATATTCGGATTCGATGACGCAGAAAGATGCAATGACTACGGTATTTTCCTCCGTCCCGTCTCTGCTCAGAGTCCAACTTGGATAGTAGCCTGTTGCATTACTTGTGCAGTTCAGTTGTACTCGACTGCCAACCTCTACGGTGAAGTTCTTTGGTGCATTTGTTATAGCGCTATCGGAAACTACAAAGCAAAAGCCATTGCACCAAGCTGTGATAAAAGCTCTCAAAAGTGTTAACAGTATTATAAAAAAACACAGGCCTTTACATAACGATGAAAAAAGTGAAGCAACAATGATAACCTGATGATTCCTGTTGTTATCTTGTGCATATGATAGATGATGCATGAGGCTAAAACAGAAAAATGATGATAGCTGGGTATCCCAAGTCTCTCTCTAGTAGAGTTGCTCTGAATATTAGTATTCGATTAGCTTTGGACTCGAATAGTTTTTTCCCAGCCGAATAGAATGCTGCAAACGAACACGAGAAAAGTAAACGCGTTGCATAAATTACAACGCAGTCATTATTCGGTTTGCATTGGAAAAGAATTCAGTCGTGGAACTTACTATCGATCATTTGGTTCTTAACGTTTATTAGCTTAAAGGTGGTTAAGGCTGAGTATCAGGTTATTCAGGTATGCACAAATTTGTGAAATTGTTGACATTACGCTTATTGTATAAGAGTGACGTGACACAATATAAAAGTAAATACGGAACACATGCACTAGGAAGCTGTAATATATATCTCATATAGTTTTCCAGATCTGACTGTCCGTCTGCCTGTCGTATGAATGTAGCGGCAAGTGGCTGCAGTTGAATGTATGTAATGTGCCTGACAGGCCATTGGCCAACCTGCCTAAGGCTTGCATCGGGCGGACGGATTGATAGACAAACAGCGGCTAGTAAGTCTGTCCCTCCCTCCCTCCCTCCCTCCCTCCCTCCCTCCCTCCCTCCCTCCCTCCCTCCCTCCCTCCCTCCCTCCCTCCCTCCCTCCCTCCCTTCCTCCCTCCCTCCCTCCCTCCCTCCCTCCAGGCATCACTCCCTCAAAGGGAACGTTCATAAGCGTTGCTTCTCCTCCCCTCAACAGGAGATCAGATAGATAGACACACAGACAAACAGCGGTTAGTAAGTCTGTCTCTGCGTCCCTCCCTGCCTCCCTCCCACCTTAGCTCTGTCCCTCCTCCCTCCATAACTCCCCCTCTCTCACCGCCCCATCCTTTAACTCCCTCCCTCCCTCCCTCCCTCCCTCCCTCCCTCCCTCCCTCCCTCCCTCCCTCCCTCCCTCCCTCCCTCCAGGCATCACTCCCTCAAAGGGAACGTTCATAAGCGTTGCTTCTCCTCCCCTCAACAGGAGATCAGATAGATAGACACACAGACAAACAGCGGTTAGTAAGTCTGTCTCTGCGTCCCTCCCTGCCTCCCTCCCACCTTAGCTCTGTCCCTCCTCCCTCCATAACTCCCCCTCTCTCACCGCCCCATCCCTTAATTCCCTCCATCTCTCCCTTCGTCCCTGCCGGCATCACTTCCTTAATGTGGCACACGATTTGACGGGAGGTTGAGGGGGAGGAGAAGCAAGGACGAAGCGAAGACTGCTTCTGCGTTCACGAAACACAGACAACATCAATGTACTCATTAACAACTTGCAAGGTGAATTGTAATCAAGCATTCCAGTATATTCTCTTCCCTTTATATCAGTCCATTGATTTTCTTTTCAGCTCGTCATATGAGGGGTAAATACTCTAGCGGGTTTATTCTCTTCGTCATTCGTATTTAATTGGTTAAACGTAAACTTATGTTGTTGCGAAAGGCCAACATTTTGAACTGACTTGCATAATATTACTGGCTACCGATCGAGGACAGGCTTATCTTCAAGACCCTCATTATGAAAAGACCGTCCATTGTCGTTGCAGTACCACACTACATAACGGAGCTCCGCCTTCATGTCTCTAGCCCGCCTAGTCGACGATCTGTGCGTTCATCGGGCTCTCTAGATCTGTTTGTCCCTCGCTTCCTGGCACAGTCTTCTATTAAACATCCTATTTCACCAGAGACAGCTTAAGAGACATTTTCAAGCCATTTTACGACGCATCTGTTTAGACAGGTTAGATTGCCAATTAAGGCGCCCTTGTGAGATTCTAACTTGGCGCTTTGCAAATCTTAAGGTACAGAAAAACGTAAATAATTTATATAGTAGGCCTACGTGTTCTGTACCTTGATCAAGTTGTAAGAAGTCGAAGCTGTAATATTATAGGTTGAACTTGGATTTATGTCCTTCATCTTAGATTTGTAACTGGCTAACCTTAACGTGTGAGGAAATAACCAGGCTCACATTCTGGAACTGTCTTGTTGTTAAACAAACTTAATAATAAAGTAGCGTAAATCACTTCACTTCTAAACATTGCTGGAAGTAAGCATAATAATATCCCAAATAACGTGAATAAAATAATAAAGTACTTCAATGTGCAAAACATTAAATCAACAAAACTTGAAATAACTGAACGGCTTACCTAATGGACTGGCCTGGTATTTTATTTTGAATCCAGTTCCAGAGAGCGCATTGTTGGGATAAAAATGTACGTGGACACAGCTGCACAGTGCATAAGAAACCGAAGGTGGTAGGTAACTGCCGCGATAGTAGAGATAGCCATAACTCGAGTCAGTAAGGCAATGAATCTGAAACCACAGGCACAACACAAGCCATATTCCATAAATGAAACCCTGTTCTGCTAAAGGATGAATGACTTTTTTAGTATACATGTAGCGATGATGAGCTTTGAAAATGGTTTCGACCACACACCAGAACCATGGAGCTATACAATAGTTCTAGTGTTGGAGATATTCATTTTAGTTGCAACTCACAAACACTTCACAGACATCCCAATATTCTCACCAACACCTGTCATTATCAAAGTCACGCCCATTCCTTGCAAAGTTCGTCCTCTTCAATAGCTGCCAGCTGATGTAAATTACACGCACCGAAAGAAACCTACGGTATGCTTTTTATAATAGGTTTTCGCGAGGTCAACGGAGAACCTTCCATTTAATCAAATCTATTGACTTTTAAGCGTCGTGGTAATAATCAGTGGCCGTTTCAACTGAAACAGAAGTCAAAAATCTGTTGGAAAAGCCGGTCGATGCCTGATAAATCATGGTATCTACAAAGTTGGCTTCGGTTGGTAAGGAATTTGATTCAAACGAGCGTTAGTATAGACCTGAACGCAATTAAACAAGATACTGAACAAATCAACCTAGGCCAGTATATTCAATTCTTTGGACCTGCTGTGGATAGAAGTCTATTGCCAACTATCATGATAAATTTTGTTGAAAAGACAAGCATAGATGCGTACGGACTTACATGCATATAGACATAATTATGTACGTGAATAAATAGACATTTTAAACCAACTATTACGATATAAAAATCCGAAAAGACAAACCTGGACATAATCGCCGCTTGTGCTGTCGTTGAACGGTTCGAGGTCGAATGACTGGAAAGTCAAGGTTACAGAGCTGACAGAAAACAGGCTATAAAGGCAACCAACACTGCTGTATTTATTAGGAAAATTTTCAGACGTGATGAATCCGGATAAACCAGCGTAATTTGGCTTGCCGCATCCTAACAAAAAAATGCATACTCATTTATCAGTGTACATTTATTATGCCTATATGAGGTCTTTCAATGCAGCAGTATTTATCAATGCATTTGAAGCATTCAGAACTTAGCAACAAGTTAATGAATCTTCGTTTTAAGTGATCAATAGGGTCCAAGAAACAATCTTTGGAAAGAAACGTTTACGAGCAATATTTAACTAGACTTAATGATGATCTGTCCATCATTAGTATCGGAATTTCAATTTAAGTAGAGTGTATTTTGACAATTCCAAAGTGTTTAAAAATCAAATTCAGAATATTTCATAAATGTCTCATAAAAGTTGTCGATTATTTCACGTTCATCTGTTGGAAGCTGATTTTTCTACATCACTACGGAAGTTTTTTTTATAACAATATGTTGGAATTCAATAGCAAACACAGTTGTGTCACATACAGCAATTTTTGCCCACTAGTTGTTGTGCCTAAGTCTTTTAGACTGATTCACTGCACTAAATTTGTAAAGAACACTGTTCAATAGCTGATATAACTTCATATTCAACTATGCAATAATCGTGAGATAGGCCTACATGAGATCTCGAGAAATAAATGCATGAAACGAATTCTTATTCTAGCCTAACAGTGCATACCATCTGAAGAAAAGGAATACAGAAGCTTAAAACCGCTGAAGACAGTTGAACCGTCTGTATGGAACCATATCAGCACTTTATTGCATTTGCTGATGTAAGCTGGTTTTGGCATAGTTGAACCACAGTGTTTTGGCAGTATGTAGCTGGAATTGTCGCACATGATCTACATACAACATTCGTTTAAACTTAAAACTTCGAAATGGCATAAATTATTAAGGTAAAAGTACAATCGGTGTCATACATAAGCCTTTCTTGAACACCTAATTTATCATTACATAATAATATTATCGACGTTTGCATTGTCTCATAGTCTCGATGTCATCTTGAGTTAAAGTTGTGATAAGCAATAGTTGTTTCACTCAGGAAAGTAACTATGTTTTGAATAACGTAACTAGCGCCTGTGAATAAGCTGATTCCCGCGACTTCGCTTTTTTGGGGGCTGTAGAAATTCGGAGATTACGATTATGATCACACCTAAAAAGAATAAATATTATTTAGTTCCTCACCTGAACCCAGTCATGTTGACAATTTGATTCCAAATTAAATTCCTGGAAACTCAATGCAAATGAACTGGGCTGTGATGCCCAAATTGAGTAAGTGCAATTCTCATTGTTGTTGTAATTCTGCGGAAAGTTTGGCGATGAAATAATTCCAGACGAAGCCGTAAATACGGTCTTACCACAACCTGAAACCCATATTAGTAGGAATATCTTGTGGGCAGCAATTAAAAATACATCCAACCTTCTCATATCAGTCGCTGAATTGAAATTCGGTCCTCCAATGGACTTGATCTCTGATACGACACAGCGCTCGTGAATAAGCTGGTGCCTGCGTTTGGCGTTGGAGTAGCGCTTTAGAAATTCGGAGTTTAACATAGATGGACGTATATAGGTCAAAACGATCAGCAGACCGGAGAGGACGAGGGGAGACAGCAGGAGGTTTGCACATGAAGTCTCAAAGGTATTTCGTTTCTTTTCCCAACTGGTTTTGGAGACCAGGAGCAGTACCTTGCATTGAATACGAGAGGTAATGGGACGCCGGTAGAGACATCAGTCATGTACAAGTAAGTAGAAATGTGAGAGTAGCGAGGGACACGAGCAATGAGCCAGGCTGCCGAGTTTAGAACAGAATGCAAAGAGGATAGGCGTAGTTAAGGAAGTTCAGCAAGAAGTGAATTACAAAAGTTATAGCATGGACCTCGGTCGCAAAGACAGCAGAGGAAACAGATCTTCTGATAGCTCTCAAACGCCTCAAAATTGATAATAACCGGAGCGCATCAAATGTGTAAGGTGCTTAAAGAATGAGATGGTTCTATTGAGAGTGACACCCAAGTCACAGACGTTAGATAGGAATGTGAATTTAGGGTACATTGACCTCAGAAGTGGGAGATCAAGCTTGAGAGACTGCTGCTTAGTTCCAAACCAGTTGATTTGGGTCTTAGAAGAGTTGAGGCAGAGACGGTTAGCTGAAACACACTGATGAAGATCAAGAGATAGTGGATCAGCATAGAAGCGACCAGTGGTCAGATGTTTAATAAATAAAGAATGGATATCTGCAGTATAGAGTAGATACAGGATAGGGTCAAGAACTGAGCTCTGTGGGAGACCAAACTCAACCCTAACCCAAGTCGTTAAGATTTCGCCAAGGACATCCATCTGGGTACGATAAAAGAGATAATATTTGAATCAGAGGAGAGGAGGTACAGAGAGACCGCAGGATAGGTGGAGACACTGGAGTGGGATCATGTGGTCCACCATGTAGAAATCCGAAGAAACATCAAAAAGTGCAGAAGTGTCAAAAGAGATCTATCCATGGCCACGTAAATCTCAGACAGGAGGAGAGATCTCCGGCGCTCTGTCATTGTCCTAAGGCGGAGAAGATTGTGTCTCAGTGCACGCATCGAAGACTCATATATATGTGGCAAAGAGGAACGCCCTTGCCTGTTTTACCGACTGACCGAATGGATGATAACAGACGTACCCTAATGAAGGCAACATAGTTATGTTGCATAGCTATGAGCGAGCAATAAGCAATATTCTCTACCGGAAGGCTACTGAATGCTATTCACTGCGGAATCAAGCTACACAATGCAGCTTTTCTCGAAGTCACCTGAAGTAATTGAATAATGTGCAACACTGGGCACAGTTTGCTCAACAAAGTTGAAAAGGACTGGAGTTCCTGTTCGAGCTTTATGACTGGAACAACAGTAACCAAGGCACTGCGCGATGAACAAATGGATGATGATTCATTCTGAGAATTCATTCATTCTGAGAAGTTGATATAGCGCCTCTTCAAGATACCTACTCAGCCCAGCCACGGCAAAAATGTTTTTGAGAGACTTAGAAAGAGCAGGCGAGATTAGCAGTGGAAGCAAGCGCAGTTCTAAAGCCCGACACTGTCTAATAGCAGTGCGAGCACAAGGGACCAAAAGCTCCCCCTTGCCGACGAGGGCATGCACAAGAGCCACATTAGCATTGTGAGACAGAGAGAGAGAGAGAGAGAGAGAGAGAGAGAGAGAGAGAGAGAGAGAGAGAGAGAGAGAGAGAGAGAGAGAGAGAGAGAGAGAGAGAGAGAGAGCGAGAGCGAGAGAGAGAGAGAGAGAGAGAGCGAGAGAGAGAGAGAGAGAGAGAGAGAGAGCGAGAGAGAGAGAGAGAGAGAGAGAGAGAGAGAACTCTGAGTTGGCGTAACTGTTAGTAACAACTACGAGTGACCCAATTAATATGCTGTGAGAAATTCAGCTCTTAATCCAAAGTCACTATTAGGTCTCGAGCTGTGAGAGAGAAAGAGATATGAGGAAAAGTCGCTGGTCAATGGACGTCAATTGTCTGCAGGTACCGATCCAGATAAACTGAGTCTTAGATGGATTCATAAGCAAGCGATTTGAAGCCAATCATGATGAAAGAGTGTCAGTGGCATGGGACATCAACAATACAGAAGAGTGGTGATGCAGCGAACATAGGCCTGCACATCATTAGCATAGAGCTGGTGCAGGAAGCCATTTTCGGACAGCAAGGAACTAATACCAGCTGTGTAAATAATGTACAGTAAAGAGCCCAACCCTGAGCCCTGTGGCACACCAAAAGGGGCAGGGACCCAACGACACCTAGAGGCACCAACGACCACACAGTTTGTGCGCTCAGACAGAAAGGAGCGAAGCCATTCTAAAGGAGCACCGGCCAACTCAAAGGAAGAAGAGAGGCGTTGGAGCAAGATAGGATGGTCGACAGAGTCGAAAGTCGCACCAACGTCGAAATGGACCAATAGAGTGACCTGACCACGGTCAATGGCACCATAGAGATGAGACAGAAGGCGGACCAGGAGTGTCTCTGTGGAATGGTTCCTCCGGAAGCCCGATTGCTGGGAGGGAAGCAGCTCATGCATGTCTAAATATGCAATTAATTGGTTAGCAACCATGCGTTCTAATATTTTAGATAAAAATTTAACATTGGCAATTGGCCGGTAGTTGGCTAGATCATCTGGATCCGGACCTTATCGCTTCAATGCTGGAAACAGAATTGACCGCTTTTGAGAGGACGGAAGATGAGTTTCCTGAATCGACCGATTGCATAGTGTAGTGAAGAACTGTAGAAAGTCATCTATGAGTTCTTGTACGAGAAATGTAGGAACATTGTCCAGCTCACACGTCTTTGAAGCAGAGCCTAGGATGAGCTGACGTAACTCTAATCCACTGACCTCATTTAAGACGGTAAGACGGTGCTCGGTGACAGAGTATTCTGGCGCAGGGGAAGCTGAGGTAGCGTCACGTATGGTTGAAACCTTGATTGTATGCCGCTCCAGGAATGCGTCTGCAGTAAATGGCGGCGGGAACTGGGACTGATAGCTGGCCGATCGACGACCGAGGAGACTATTGAAAGTAGACCAAAGTTTGTTAGATATAGATGAAGGAATTGTTTTAAAGATCTCCAAGCTTGCAGATGACACAAAACTCTGTGCAAAGGCAAACAACGAAGAAGAAGCTGGAGTGCTAAGGGAGGACTTGGAAAGATTATACAAATGGTCTGAAGATAGGAATATGCTTTTCAACATGGACAAATGTGCACTCATGCATGTGGGAAGAAAGAACAGAGGTTTTGATTATGAAATGGGAGACAAGAAACTAAGAGCAACGGAGGAGGAAAAAGACTTGGGAGTCATAATTCATCAAAGTGCAAAACCATCAGGGCAGTGCAGGGAAGGAGCTAATAAAGCAAATAAGATCCTGGGACAGATCAGAAGAACGGTGGTAAGTAGAGATAATAACATCATCTTGAACCTGTACAAAACTCTGGTGAGACCTCACCTGGAGTACTCTGTTCAAGTATGGAGCCCATACATGCAAAAGGACAAGGAAGTGCTAGAAAAAGTGCAACGGAAAGCAACAAGGATGATCAAATGATTTGGAACTTTGACTTATGAGGAGAGATTGGAGAAGTGTGGATTAACAACCCTGGCCAAAAGAAGATGCAGAGGGGATTTAGTTGAGACATACAAGCTGATGACAAATAAAGAAGCAACACCATTCTCAAGATTTTTTAAGCTGGCGGACAGAAGTGGATTACGAGGGCATAGATATAAGATCTTTAGGAAGTCAGAAGGCTCAGTCAAGCAAAGATTTTTCAGCAGCAGAGTAGTTAATGCCTGGAACGAGCTGAGTGATGAGACGGTTGCAGTGGAGTCACTCAACAACTTCAAGGCCAAGCTTGGGCAAATAGGACATTAGGACATGTATATAGTGGTGGTTCTCACACAGGCTTTAGTCTTCTGAACCACCGTAAACCTTTGTTATGTTATGTTATGTTAGGTTCCGTCGACTGGCGAGTAATGATAGCTTCCCAGTACTCACGCTGCCTATCCCGGTAGGTGGAGTGCATCCTCCGGACGAATTGAATCCAAGCAGTCTGATCTTGTGTCCATAGATCCTCTCCAAGCGCCGGGCTTGTCCACGGAGTGCTCTACATGATGTCTGCGGCGTTAGTGAAAGATTGCGCTGTATTAACTGTATCTGGCGCAGATGATAAAAGCTGGAGCTGCACAGTTCAAATAGGATCGTAGATAATAATTCTCTCACCAGTAGGACACCTAGATCGCGGATGACGAGTTGCTAACTCCATTCAAGTAATCAGTTCTGCCTCCGCCTTTGCAAGTGCAAGGCGTTTTTCCATCGTATTCAGCCTAAAAAAACATCTAAGGCTAAAATTACGGCGTTTTACCTTTGGTACTAACTTGATACTGAACTCTGAACCCTCTTGTTGAATAAAGCCGGACGTTTTCGGAATAGAAATACAATAGCCCAGTGCTGCAGGAAGACATCGATATCGGTGCAATATTAGAATTCCACGTAAAATTCTTTGGCGTGAAACTACTGCTGCTCTCACAACTTATCTGCATAGAAGTAAAATACTACATAAATAAGTATTTGCTAACTACAGTAATAAAAATATGGAAAGCCCAAAAAGGCTAGTCTCTCTTTACATCCCTCCCTGCAGCCAACCATCTTCGCACGTGAGTTGTTTAGCTCAGACACATTGTGAAACTGTTATGGGCTCACGTGCATTCCATCTTGCTGCCCCCAAGGAATCGACTACTAATGTTTCTCCGATGCTCGAACTCTCTTTATACCCTCAAAAACTTAAACATCTTAATGATAATTACTGCAATAATAAGATTAATCATTTACACGGAAGCACGGGACCATCCGGGTTCTGCTATTTGGCTAAGATAGCTACGTATTTTACTCATTTAATACTTTGTGCCTTTTGGCCTTCGAAACTTTGGGCTCAGCCACATCAAGAAGTCCTAGCTTTCGTCAGTAGTCATCCTAGAAATTATTTATAAACCTAATTTTTAGAACCCTGAGGGATCAGGGATTAGGAAACGAAACGCATGTTCTGAGGAGTCTCTTTCCACCAACAGTTCACTGTCCCAACAATCTGCGTCCAAGATTGCACCCTTTCACCCTACCGACTAAACATGACCGAAATTACATCCCTAGAACTCTCTATTAACGACAATAATAGACAATAACTTGCTACCGGCCTTAACCTTTTCTCGTGATATATCTTGTTTATCAGATTTAATTTGCTGTAACTGTCTACGGTTTGTCAGACTGTTCCAATAAACGAATATATATATATATCATATGCACTACGGATAAAAAATAAAGTATTGTTATTACTATTACTATTACTACTACTACTACTACTACTACTACTACTACTACTACTACTACTACTACTACTACTACTACTACTACTACTACTACTACTACTACTACTACTACTACTACTACTACTACTACTACTACTACTACTACTACTACTACTACTACTACTACTACTACTACTACTACTACTACTACTACTACTATTATCATTATTATTATTTTGTAATATGTTGCTTGTAGTATCACAAAACGATAAACGTAAGAAGAGTTTATTGTAAATTTGACTTGCCGTGACATAATCTCCTGTAGATCTGTCCAATTCAAAAGTCTCGAAGCTTAACGTTACAGAATTCGTGGTTGAGAGCTTAATCCTGTATGCACACCGAGAACTGAAGTCATAGACATTCGGGTAGTTTGGAGACATAAAAACACCGTAGTCGCCGGCATAGTTGCCTCCGCAACCTATTCAATACACACGATGGTAAAATTGTTGGTATGTAAATTTGTGATCCATAAGTATAAAATTCACTTTCGCTTTCATAAGAGTTCCAATTATTTTATATATACATAAATTACATATGGCTGACCTAGGATTTCAATAAGATACTAGATTCAGAAAATAGTCCAGTACTTGTGAGACCCGGAAGGTGATTGGTTTAGGGACAACCTTACAATGTGAATGGTATAACATCAAACAAGCCTTTTACAGATATTATGTAGAACCTTGAGCGCACTGCTCACGCATACTTTTCAGTGCTTTCAACGATCGATGCGTTGCCAGTACACAGTGGCGCAAACTATACTGTATACCAAATGAGTTGTTACCCTTTTCGTTTTTACAATAAATCTATCAGTTCTAAATATAATTTAAAAAAATTCAAAGTTTGAAAGATGGATTAATTATGAATATTTACTGAAACTTTCATCAAATTCTATCACAGGATCCGAAGTAAAGCACATTAAAAGATGAACAAACAAAGCTCGAACTTTACAACATGAAACAGATAAAAACTATTTTTATTTGCAAGCTGCAAATCTTAGGCCTACTTATTACAAAATATGCCGTCATAATGACTTCATTTCCATTCAAGCAGACGATATTAAAATATGTTTTTCAATAAAGATGACCCTGAGTTTATTAAAATTTAAGACAAGAAAAACATTACGAAGCAAAAAGGTTTTTGAAGAACTTTCCTAACAGAAACTGGTCTATCACAGCCTCGAGTCGATTGATTGCGAAAACCGGAGTTACCGGATCAGCAGAAAATCGGTATGGTTGTGGTAGGTCACGCACAGCTGGTTAGCTATAAGGAAATCTTGTTTCTGTTGAAACACTCGTATTGAGCTAAGAAGACCGACTGGCACCCGCACAGCAATTCGTCGAATACCCCGAGAAACGGGCATTTCGCGAACTTCATATTGATCATGCCACCAATGAATGGTGAGATCGCTTTAGAGCAAGTACTCGAACAAATAACGGGTAGGGATTAGAACATCACTTTTTAAGAACAACATTGCACTACAATTAATTTAAAATGTTGATGTCTTCATGTTTTTGTTGAATTCTAAAGTTTAATAACAAATAAAATATGAATACTTACAGGTTGGACAGTTCGAATTTTGTTAATCCTAATTTAAATGTGTATATCATTGGACCCTGTTAATGGAATTTCAGGAAGTTTTCGAAGAACATTGAGAAGTTATCCAGTTTAAAAACCTTAACATTTAATTGAATTAGTTTTAGAAATGACAGATTTATTGCCAAAACAAAAAGGGTATCAGTTCAATTGGGACACAATGTATATAGGGCCTACATATTATAATAATAATGTATCATACTTCGTGAGCATACAATATTTAGAATTTATGAAACGGTAAGCTTCAACAGTCCATTGCGGTAATGTCTAGAGAAAGTCATGAATTATCTACTTCACTTTGTTAGCATTCAGAGGCGTAGACTCTGGGGGGGGAGGGAGGCAGCCGGGGCACGTCCCCCCGCAATAATTGAGATGGACTTTACATCCAATGCAACAAGTGTAGAATAAATAACAAAATGCCGCCCAATATTTTGGACAAGTTTGCGCCAGTATTAGCCTTTGTGCATGAGGGCGGCTAGCTGATCATCTCACTCGCCGTCTGATCTAGTGTACAGTTAGTGGATCTGTTATTAAACTGAATTCGCCAGAGGTCGTTATTCGAACAGTAATTTGGAAAATCTGTCGTTCCTTTCGAAGATTTAAACCATTGGTTAACAATCTAGCACGCTAAACTTCAAACTATGAACACCCTTCAATTAATAACAAATTCTTTCCACGATTTGGTTTCAGCGTATTTAGCACGAAATGAACGAGGAGAGAAAATTAGCCTGAATAAGAGGTAAGACTTTTTAATCTTGATGTGTTCCAACTTATTTAAATTTATTCAGCGTTTACGAGCATGTGGAGAATCTGTTTAATATTTTAAGCGATTGACATGTAGACGTGGAGTTTAACTCAGGTTACTTACTTTCAGCGGCGATATTACCAATGCTAGAGACAAGAGCAAACAAAGCCGAATAAAGCAGCGTCCATTTATCAAATGCCATCGTTAGAAATTTCTGAAAATACAAACCAAGATAATTAAAATAAAAAGTATCAGCTGAACCAGCTGAAATATACTACAGTGGGCAGCGTGGTACTCTATCGTTTGCCTTCTAAATACGTGATTCTTTTAAGTAAGATAAGTTGAGTAGGAATAGTCAGTCAGGTAAAACAGCAGTCTTTAAAGAACTGTACGCCACACTTCCAGGTGAAGACATTTCTGTTAGCTTGAACCATATCATTGCCTCCCGTACATTATATTACATGATTTACGCATAGAAATATGAAAAGGACTCGATATCTGTTAGACATTTGAGGCCTACCTGCGCTTGAAACCAACTCTTTGGAATAAAAATGTTTTCACTGCAACATCAGCAATATACAAGACGCAACAGTTGAATGAATTCTAGTCTCAAGCGAGGCTACAAATCATTTAAACAGATTGGCCAAGTAAACGAAGCAGTTGTTTATTCCTGCGTTGAAGCCAAAATAGGCTACAGGCAAAGCATAAAAATATTGAATATTTACATAAGGTACATAGAATCTTACATTTATACAATCGTATAATTACACAATCGACTTACTTCTTGATTGAAAATTATCATTTTTTCAAGGCTGATTGCTTTCCTTGAAGAGAGTGTCGATAATAGACTCGATTTTAAATTGTCTATCTTAGCTAACAGAAGCCTTAGAATCGCTGAACCATAGAACAGCTTCAGCGTAATAATTTATAATGAACTCTATTGTATCTATTGCGGTCCTTCAAGGGACGTTAGCAATCGGACCTTCAGGTACGCTATCTACCTCCCCAATAGTGTTAAGTGTCTAATCGACAGATCAAGGCTTAAGACCTAGACATACTTACCTGCTTGTTCATCTAGATAAAATGTATAGACAGAAGTTTACATTGTGGTTTTTATCTTGTACATCTACCACTTAAGAGAAGCTAGTGGCTGACACTTGTTGTCCAAATTATTTGACATTGTACTGTATTTAGAAATTTATAAGGCGCCTCTCGCAGAACTATTCAGAGGCGCTCTCAGCATTAAAGTCCCGGGGAAACAGAAATGCCTTTAAAAAACGCGAGTCCGATGAGGAAAAGCTAGTCAATAGTTTGGCCCTGAGCAGAGGGGAAGGTCATTCCAGATCATGGTAGCCACTATAATAGCAAACGCCAGGTGCTGGGTCAAGGAAGTTTTAGCCTTGGAAACAAAAAGATCAAGCCGATTTACAGAGCGAAATGAGCGAGAAGAAGATGGAACTAGCGGCTTTCGCAGATAGTTCGAGAGATAATTATATCGGGGCAGTGCCCTGCTGAGATTTAGAGACAATGTCATCAGCTTTCAGTAATCACAATCTATAAAGTTATTACCGTATATTGATGACAGACAGTTAACTTTTATATCCTATTATATTAGTGTATTGTATTGGCAAATTTATTTATCTCCACTCAGAAAATTTTCAGAGTCGCTTCCGCGTGAGATCGTCTTAACTAAAGGCGAGTTATTAATCCTATGTAAAAATAAATTAAGTTTTCTTAAAAACATAACTGGAAACATATTTTAAAATTGCTAATCTTTTTAAACTTATATTTTATCGGCTTGCTGATATTAAACTTAATTTTTCATTTTGTACGTACTTTCTGGTAGAGTGACAATATTACATATTTACTAATTCACAGGCTTACCTGTTTCTTTACTTACTTACTTAAATTAACGCCTTCCCGTCTAACTATTATACTTACTAACCTACTTACTCACTTAGATGCATAGTTACCTACCAAACTACCTACAGTACTACCTTTCTAGTGACATACTTATTTATCAAATAGGCATACGTACACTTGATTCAACTTCACAACTAGGCCTACCTAGACATACTTACCTGCTTGTTTGATATAATAGACTAGCAGCAACAGTAATGTCTTACAGGCGGCTTTTTAATTAAGATTCAAACTGCAGTCAATAGACTGTGAAGCATTGAGTTTTGAAGAATCAGGCCTATTGAAATAATGAGCTACATCAATGATAAGTTATTAAAGGATTTTCGCCACAGTCACATATTGTTTTGTACTCTGAACTAATCTGCTTGTGTCGCTTATGGCTGTGAACAATTAAGTAGTCGGCGTTGTAACTGAGTGGTTTGAATAGGTCACTATTCAGTCACCCGTCTGAGCTTAAAGTGCATTTTATTCGTACATATTTGATAAGTAATCAGACTATCATGTGCCGATATTTCCTACAAAAAACTATCACATCAGCAGAGTAGACTACACATTTACCTCGTTGGCTGCTTCGTAGTTTCTATGATGACATAGCATTACTTCAAATGGGCTACCCCATTGTTGTGTTCCGCTCTAATCCAACAGCACACGTCGACTGCTATACTTACAGTGTAGCTGAGACGCTATTAAATTCACTAAAAATACAACAGGTTAGATATGCTTTTAGATATGTCTTTTACCATCGTTTAGCAGACAATAATTATTCTGAAAAAACGAGAAGGTTGTAATAAATGTATGCCTCTGTAACAACTGAAATATATTACAATAGGTTTCGTAGTAATAGGTTTGATTTATGAAGATCGATTCTATATCACGTATATAGAATGCGAACGATAGAGTACCACGCTGCCCACTGTAGTATACCTGTAATTCAGCTGGTAGGCCTACAGCTGATACTTTTTATTTTAATTATCTTGGTTTGTATTTTCAGAAATTTCTAACGATGGCATTTGATAAATGGACGCTGCTTTATTCGGCTTTGTTTGCTCTTGTCTCTAGTGTTGGTAAGGTAAATTGAATAGGCATTATCAGTAAGTTGCCACTGTAGCTTGCCTACGAGCTGAGACATATATACTTTTGTGGTTTGACGGCCATATTGACCGCCAATTTGGAAGGTAGTATTTCCACACTATCGGCACTACAGATGTTACAATTGACACTTCATTTGTCATTGTAGCTTGCCTAAGGTCGGAGACATACATATTTTTGCTTTGGCGGCCATATTGGCCGCCATCTTAGAAAGTAATAATCCCACACTATCGCCACTACAATATACCGATGCCTTGACCTCGGCAATTTTACACTTCATTTGTCACTATAGCTTACCTACGAGCTGAGACATAGATATTTTATGTCTTGGCAGCCATATTGTCCGCCATCTTGGAAAGTATTATTCCCACACTATCGCCACTACAAAAATCAATTCCTCGACCTTGGAAATGTTACAATTGACACTTCATTTGTCATTGTATCTTACCTGTGAGCTGAGATATTAGACATATTTTTGGGGTAAAAAAAACTACCTCACTTCGTCCTCCGTGTATCGTAAAAGAGCTTCGTCCTACGAAGGTTAATGTAATTTATTCACCTTTTACTGACATTTGCACAATATGTTTCGTATTTTAAAGCGATAAAAATGTAGACGTAGAGCATAACTTGTGCTACTCACTAATACTACATTCAAGAAGAAGCAAAGCCAAATAAAGCAGCGTCCATTTCTCGAATGCCATCGTTTGGAAGGAGCTTCGGAAAACACAAAACGAGAACGTTTAGCAACTGAGATTTATTACAATAATTCGCACAGTACTGTGATTCTGTTTTGATTCTAAAGCTTGATTTGATTCTTTCAAATAAACTAAATTGGGTAAGCATAATCAGTCATCCGAAAGACGAGTTACTAAAGTAACGTTATACAGACGTCGTTTATCAGACGTACAAACATTTATATAAAATTAACCATATCGTAAATTATGCAGACGAAGAACAAGAACTCAATGTATGTTAGACATTTTGGTTCTACCTGTGCTTGAAAAAGACCTCTTTCTAATAACGATTGTAATACTGCAACACCAACAGTATACTAACAGCAAGAGTTGAATGAGTTGTAGTCTCAACGAGGCTAGAACTCATTTGAAGTAGATTAATTGAGTGCATGACATGTTTGGTTACACCTACATTGACGGAGTTCCCAGAATCCAAAATAAGCTACATGCAAGGCGTCACCATATTGATTTTCTACATAATCTACAAGGAATCTTACAATTGTACAATCGTATCATTATATAAGATCGACTAACTTCCTGATTGAAAAATTATCAGTTTGCAAGGCTGATTGCTTCCTTGAAAGAGCTTGAATTTTCAAAGCTAACAGGAACTTTCAGAATCATTGAACCTCAAAATAGCGTTATCGTATAATAATGAGGTCTCTATTACGGTATTTCAAAGCATATTAGCTCTTGAACTTGTCTGATTTGTCTTCAAACGCACGAAATGTGTGTAGTGTTCAATCGAGAGATCAAGATTAAAGCGCTGTGGGCCTAAGACTAATACGCCTATTGAGAGCAAAATGACCACAAAGCCTACATTGTGATCTTTAACAACACACCCAGCAATTCAAAGTCGAGACGTGTTGTCTCAAGCCCGGGCTTGAGACAACCTACCGGTACCCTAGTTAAGATTTTAGGCTAACTGTGAAAATCTTAGATAGTAGGCCTATAATTTAATAACCTATTTGGGATATTTCTTGTTCCAAAAGCCTAAACACCAGTGCAGTTTTGGGGATGTCTTTTTCTTCTTGGTCGCGAAGGTTGAATCAGCAGTTAAAACATATTATTGTTTTTAGTTACCAGGATCAAGAGAGTTATTAAGGTAGCTTTATGCTAGGCAACTGAATTGTCTACTATATCATATTAGTGTGGTGTTTTGATAAATTTCTTTAGCGTCGCTCAAAGAAAACACCCAGAGGCCCACATTTTGAGATCACTGTGAGCCTGTGGCATGAGACGAGTCGTTACTTAGATGCACAAATCAAACTTGCTTATGGCTACTTGGTTAATTAGAAACACTTTTAATAAAATCACTGACCTGTTTAGTAGCTTGTCTTTCAGACTAGCTAATACCTACCTGCGGATAGGTACTGCAAAACTAATAGTTATTTACTTAGATGTTTATTAATAAAATTATAATTGTAAGTGAACGTTTGTAAAAGCGCAACTCAACGACTGAAAGGCTTTTCCGACCCGCTAGCAGATATAATGGACTTCAGGCGTTTCCGAAAAAGAGGAAGGAAAAGAATAAAGGGCTCAACCAGCAATTTCTGTGGGGGATCGCATTTACAACTAGAGGGGTCTGCAAACACAGAGCTTCTAGATTGAGCAGTGGCCCCGCGAATGTGGGTCAACCAGAAGGTTCTAGGTACCCGAGCGGAGCGACCACGGAGTGAAGAAACCAAGGTACAAAATGTCTCATGAAGTAGAGGATGTCGAAATTGCTTACTTTCTTACTGTGCTTTATCTATCTGCCTAATTTCCTGCCAACTATATTATTACTACCTGGTTAATTGTTTGTTTTTCCTTATTTATTTACATTCCGCCTATCTATCAATCTTATATATTCTTACATACTTACTTACTTACCTATCTACTTACGTACCAAACCAGCTTACCAATCTAATGACTAACTTATTTATTTACATATATGGACTACTTGATTCAATTTCTCACCTGCATAGACCTACTTACCGACATGCACAAACAATCAGCAACTAAGCATGTCGTCATATATGCAACTTTAAAGGAATAAAACTGGAGTCAATTATAGACTGCAATATGTTGAATTTGAAGAATGATGTCTTTTGAAAAAAATGGGTTAACTGAATGATTATGTACAAAGATCTCCGCCGCTCTAACGTCTTGTTCTGTACTCCGAAACAGTTTGTTTGTGTCACTTTTGGCTGTGAACAGGCAAGTTGTATTTGAGCGCATAAAAAGTAGACCATCTGTGAGAAAAGTTTTCAATGTAGGCCTGTTTGATGGCGTTTTTCAGGAGAGGTTTTAATACGTCGCAATTCAGTCATCTGTCCAAGTTGATAAAGTTGTATTTTTATCGTATATAATTACAAAGTAAAGTAATCAATTGACCATATTTCCTACAATAACCATCACATCAGCAGATAACGCATTTAACTCGTTGTTTGCTTCCTTGTTTCCATGATGACATGTATGTATATTCGTTTATTAGAACAGTCTGAAAAACGCACAGAGTTACAGCAAATTAACATAACAGAACTTCAAATGGTCCGCCCTATAATTATAATAATATCACTGTGTTCTGCCTCTCCAGAAACAATCATCGGCTTATATACTTACACTACAGCTGTGACGGTATTATAGGCCATACTTGTATGTCATAAATTTAAAATAGATTAGATGTGGGTTTAGAGGGACATAATGGTATTTCTGATCCTTTGAATTTCGACCCGATTTGTCGAACAGATTACTGACTGAGATTTTTACTTGTGACGATCATCAATTGACGATAGATTATGATAACGGCGGTGCAAAAGTCATCAGATTGGCTCAGATCAGATTAGAATGGAATTACACCAAGCTAAGTAGGCTACACGACCAGATTCAATATTTCGATATGGGTCTGTTAGTTCTGATTACCAATACACAGGGCCGTATTAACCTGTGTGGGGGCCCCGGTGCACCCGCCGTGGTGGAGGCCCATAGGACCATGGACGTCCGGAGGGGTAGGGGGTTATTTCCCCCTGGATTTTGAAAATATTAAAAAAATCTTGAATTTTATGATTATTCCAACAATCCCAACACGATTTTCAATGCTAAAAAACACTTAATTATCGAAGTAGGCCCTACGTCAGCTATTCTATGCAAAAAACGTCATTTTATCCCCCAACAAAAATGTGGAGTTTTTTGCTCTGCTTCAGGAAATCTATGTTTTCTTCACTGTTTCTACACGTCGCTATGAACTGCTAACACAGCTATCAGTCTCAATCCCAAAAAGAATCAACACAACTCGATGGTCATGCAGAGCTGATGCGACGAAAGCTCTGACGCAAGGATATACCCAGTTCATACAAGCTCTCGATCAAATTGCTGACGACTTAGATGAACTGGCAGAAGTGCGTTGCAAGGCCCGTGGACTTTCAGAGCGACAGTGTCAGCTTGAGACCGGCATTTACACCGTCTTCTGGAATGACATTTTACAAAGAGCCAATGCCACCAGCAAGACGCTGCAAGACCCCCAGTTTGATTTGAACTCCGCTGTTGCCATAGTAAAATCACTGAAAGTGTTCGTCGAGTCCAAGCGAGATTGCTTCAAGGAGTACGAGAGAGAGGGCTTAGAGAAATCTGGAACAACAGAATACATTCAGAAGAGAGAACGGCAACGCAACGTGCGACTTGATCCGCTTGTTCAACCTCGTCACACTATTCCGCGGATGGAGTTGACACAGGCAGATAAATTTCGTATACAAAACTTTCTACCAGTCATTGATCAGTTTGTTACTGCTTTGCAACATCGGCTTGGTGCGTATGAGCTTATTTCATCTCGGTTCGGCTTCCTACGCAAATTGGATGTGCTTTCATCACAAGAACTACTGGCAGCGGCATCGAATCTCGTTGAGGTCTATAAAGACGATCTTGATGCATGCTTAGGAAATGAGCTTGTGCAGTTTGTTGACTTCGTGGAGACATTCAAGGATGAACAAGCTCAAGATGTCTCTCAAGAGAATTTCATGTATCGGCTGATATTCCAGAAACAAGTTCAGGGATCATTTCCTAATGTGGAGATAGCCCTCCGCATGTATCTGGTGCTTATGATCAGTAACTGCAGTGCTGAACGTTCATTCTCAAAAATGAAAATAATAAAGAACAGACTTCGCACATCGATGGGGAATGAGCGGTTGTCTCACCTGGCTCTGATGAGCATAGAAGCTGACATTCTGCGTGAGATCAACTTTGAGGATCTGGTGAACGAATTTGCGAAGAAGAAAACACGCAAAGTTTCGCTAATTTGACATTACTTTATGCCCGAGAAAAACTATCTTCTGACCTTTTAACTTTCTTTGTTTTAGATATTTGTGTTAACTTGTGTCTGTGCACAATGCACATTACTGAAATATTTTATAATCAGTTATGAAAAACATGTCAAAAAATTTCTTGCACCTTTGTGGTGGAGGCCCCTTTGTGGTGGGGGCCCCTGTGCACTGGCACATAGTGCACATGCCTAAATACGGGCCTGCCAATACGCATGCGTTCTGAAAAGAGCTTTATCGCCCAGTCTCAGATATAGCTTGCCGCATATGCATCGTTTAATGATAAGAGGTAAATTGGTTATGACCTTCGCAAGTACCTGCACAGCGTTGCATCTCTATGACGTCAGTGCAAATTCTCTATATTTCGTAAGACAAGATAATCACATGTTTGTGTCATCAATTACACTTTTACAAGACACACATGAAACTACCAAAGCTAATTTGAAGGCAGCCCGAAATGTTTTAGCGCTACCCAAAATGCAAGCCCTTATAACCGTTTAATTTTATTAATTATCCAAAGTCATTGTATCATGTATTAGGCCTATGTATTTTGAAAAGACAGGCTTGTAAAACGTCTCAGGCTGTATGTTTCTGATGACCGTGAACTAAACTCTTTTGGATTTTTTTAAATAACTAAGTGCTTGTACTATGCAGATTTTGCATATTTAATTCTCAACTTTTCAATGAATATCGTGAGAGCTGGTGCTTGATGTAACCCGTAATCGTAATCGTTAAATCGAGATATCTAAAGTGCTACTATAAGAACAAAGCGCAGGGCACCATCTGGTTCACGAGCGCTGCGTGGTGTCAGAGGGCTGAAGATCCGAGTTCGGTTGCTAAACAGCGCAGAGAGAAATTCGTCTTGGCAGACAAAAACACTAAAGAAATAACACGTAGCCGAAAATTAACTTTACCATAGTTTACAAACACTGATTTTGTTGTCTATAGAAACATTGCTTGTTTTAAGCAAAACTGTAAATACTGATTTTATCACATGTTGTTACGTACCACAATTATAGAAGACATGTAATTTGAAATTATTGCACTTTTGGTGTGATGTTACAACGATTTGAATGTTTCCAGCGCAATATAAGTAAATTTAGGTAGTCAAGAAAAACTCTCCTGACATTCGCACTAAAACCAAACAACACGAACCCAATGCTTATTAGTAATGCATTTCTACGCAAAGCTCAGCCTCATCCTTTCAATAAGAATCCGATTACAAAGTGGCATTACCACACCCCTGGGTTATCTGGATTGATACATATCAAATCTATGATTGTTGATAGGGCCTACACCATTTTATTTCTCAAACTACTGTACCCTTCAACATATTTGTATTTTCTACACAAAAGTGTTTTCCAAAAGCACCTAGATAAATGCGATCCTTAACATACTATTTTTATGCCAATTATTTAAGTTAAACTTTCGAAGCTTGTGCTTTAATAAAGTATTTGAAGTCTGATTAAGCGTAGGGCCTACTTGTATTCGCGGTCATCTTCAACGTACGTAGGAAGTAAACAGAAGTACGCATTATATATATATGAACATGAACATGAACAAATATACACATAAACAGGAGAGAGTAGATAGATATCTTCCCGTTCTAACATGGATCCGTGGTTCTCCTTTCGGGCCATATCACAAGTATGCAGGGCATAAAAACAAACATCTGAAACCTGTAGTGAGACTAACTCGCCATAGCCATAAGACGTCGCTTTCTTCGGCATCCTGGAAAAACATTTTCCCCATGAGGGCTTAGAACCTGATCACCCAGACCGGAATGAAAATGTGAGTTCGTTATTTTAGATACTGACTATAGGAAGCCTAGAGTTATGCGGTAATGCTTAGGAGTAGTGACAACAGTTATAGAGGGCTGGAGAAAATCGATTTGGGCACCGCTGCAGCTGGGTTAAACGTACTAGATTACTAGATCTTAGATTTTATCCAAGAACAATTTTGAAACATTTGTAGAAAGAAGAATGATCAGTGGAGCAGCTTTCCATAAAGTAATACATTACCAAACTCGAATAATTTCACCGAAGTTTAAATTAATTTTCCAGTGCATGAAATTTATAAATCAAACTGTATTTATGTATGTAAACACAACGTTGCTAAGCAACTCGTTACAGAAAGGAAAAACTCCAGACCCGAAAGAAATCAGCAGGAAAATTTAACTTATAATTATTGTCGGATATGCAATATATTGTATATCCGACAATAATTACGCATTTATTTACGTTCTGTCAAGGAGGCTGAAAATATTCGGAAATAAAGTTAGCGAATCACAATCTGGTTGAAGCTTAATATAGATTACGCAGACACATCTAACATACTTCAAATTAGAAAAATTAGAAAACGCACGTGTAATTTTTGAAAGGATATTCCTAACTGGAGGTCGTGGCGTGAGAAAAAAGATAGACATAAGTCCATATCATTTTAATTCGAGGAAATGTGGTAATGTAGGGCTATGTACCGTGAATGGTGAAATAATGTCTAAGAGTCTCATAAAAGCGAGGCTAAGAAAATTGAAGTCGCAATATTTCATATCTATGGCTCCCTCTCAAGGATAACTTAATATAGATAACTTAAGCAACCCCTCCTCCTTACCGAAATGAAACTGCCACCGTCAAATTTGAGACATGGTTTTGGAACCAGGCAAGTATATTAAGTTACGAATCATTTTGCATGGAATGATCATAATCACAGGCAGTAACTGTTATACAAATAGAAACTATCAGAAGATGACTAAAGGCTCAAAAGTTATATACATGTATTAGGCCACTATAGTTATCATCCGCATCGGAATGATAGAATCCATGATCCAAAAGTTCATAGCCGCTTTCGTCATTTCGGTTTGACGTCCTGGAAGACTCTGTTGACAGGACAAAAACAGGAATATCCTCGTACCCAGATCCAGTTCCTTGAGTCCCCATGGACTCATTTGCAGGTCTCATTTCCTGATTTCTTTTTCGTTGACCTGCAGTGAACATAGTCTTAGTCCATGCATCTAAGTTTTGTTTGAATAATAAATAAATTAAAACCCAAACACTAGGAGGCCTACTGTGAAAAAGACCGTCCAATCATTTAATGGGAATAATACGTTCCATTCTTGGCGACTGAAAGCAGCCATTTAGGACGCGATCGCCATTCCATAATGCTAATGCCTTATCCTTTAAAGACTGCCGATTTTAGTACCACAGATAGGCCTGTAACATAGGCCTATGACTAGCCTGCCAGCCATCAAGACTGAGATTCGGCTCTGGACTCTGACAATAAAATGACGTGCATTATGCTAACGCATGCATTGGAGTTTTTGTAGCTACTCTTTAAATGAAGAACGCTGGTACGATCATCGTTTAAAACTAAAAATTGTGATTCACGATTTCCTCTGTGTATTTTCAAAGACGAAGGAAGATAATATTTTGTGTTTTCAATTTTATGCTGTTTTCACATAAGTTTAGGGCACGCGTTTATTTCAAGGCAAGCTTAAGCGAATGTTAAGTAGGGCCTAACATATCAAACAAATTGGGCTAAACAATCAACGTGTATTATCTAGCGCAAAGTTTTAAAAAGGGCAAAGCTAATTACACAGGACAACTAAAGCATAAGTCGGATGACCGCAGCTCAGCCAGCAGATAGTCACTGAGACATTAAATGTTGTATCTCAATGTTATTCCAAAGTGTGTGCTGCTAAGACAATGATGCCTTCCTGCTAATAAACTGTTATGTTGAGCATATAGTGAAAATATGATGATTTTCCTATACAAACTTTCCTAAGTTGGCCATAAGTTACTACTGAGAATTATCTCTATGTGAATAGGTCAATTCACCAGCGCAACTTTTGTGTTGCACCGAGAAATTTCATTACCTTCATCTTTTGATATTCCTCTGCATCGGCGTACAGTAAAATATATCACTACTCCGATGTAACCAAGAACGCAAATCGCCACAAGCACTACGAGAACGATCACAACGACGCTTAAATCCGTTTGGTCTAAAATAAAAGTCACCAATTAAAACTAAATTATCATAATTGGAATTGTCAGATCATCTTTTTAAGTGATATGTTAGCTTAAATTTCCAAAATTTATATTTATGTTTAGAACGTACTTCAAAGCTGTATAATGAGGTTTAAGTGTAAAATAAAATTCTTGATTTTGTGAATAACAAAGAATAATGTTCATATTGACGAGAAAATATATAGAGTGGAGTCAATTAGATTAGATTAGAGTAGACTTGATTTGAATAGCTCGTTCAGGTCAGATAACAAGAATAAATCAAACTAGCTAAGTCAAAGATAAGACCACAGTTGATTTGTTTTTATCCAATTAGATTAGATTGGATCAAAGTATCTAAGATCAGACCAGAGTAGACTTGAAAAGATTATATTAAATGATGGAAACTGTTACTGAAATACTTCTGTCTATATGGACTATAACTATTTAATTTCATTTTTGTGATACCATTATAGACGGATAGAGCACCTCAGCTTCCAATTTACTCACTGCATACAAAGTAATAAATTTGATCTATTTCGTTTAGCAAAATATCTTGAAGAAGTTGCTTCATGCTATTTACCTTGTCCACTTGATGTAGTCATTGTGGTAGGAACTAAAACCGAACAAGCAACTCTCAATGAAATATTTTTCAGATAACATATCTGCTTAGATTCTATATGTGGAATCTGCTGACATTTTTGCTTAGCAAAGACCACTTTAATGCATGACCATTAAGATCCCAGTAACAGATGTTTTGGAAATTGTTTTATTATGTTGATGTCCGTTTGGCTTCCCTGTTTGACGGATAAATCAGAAAAGAGTTACTGCGTTCATTCGGGCCCTCGTTCATATTCTATGTAACAATGATTTTTTTAAATAAATTTGATTTAATCACTTCATGTCAGATAATAATATTGTAGGACACTTTGGATCAGATTATGTTTCATCATATTATATCAAGAATCATCGTGCGTTATATCGCGCGAAGCTATCTATGGTCGTCCTTCTAGACACCTGGATTCTCAGACAAACTTGATGGTCATTTTGCCCTTCGTTCAACGAGATCTACGACTGCATAGTCCATGGATCTGCTGTAGGTCCCCTGTCATATGTTGTTGGGGCATCGGACCTCCCTCCATTCCAGAAATAATTTCAACCGCATCGTTCAATATGCGAATAATATCTATGTGTTGGTCAGTTCGATGTACCTATGCACGGTTGATGTCGAGCTTGCGTCTATAGCGGAGTGGGCTCTGAAAGCAACTTAATGAGTCCAAGACGCGAAAGATGATTGTCTTTAAGACCGCCGTCCAGGGTTCAGCCGCTGCACCGTTGCTAATCCCTAAAGCCGCTAGAGTTGACGCTTGAGGTGCGTGGTGTAAGGTGCTTGATGTCCCCTTAAGATCCGACCTTCGCATGACTTCACACATTGAGTCTATACTTGCTGAGGGTTCTTCCTATATATGTATGCACTGCATGTGCTCCGATCACATGGTCTCTCGGCGGCTGCAACATAAGTAGTCACCAAAGCTACTACTATCGCCAAAATTATGCCTGCCTCGCCGGCCTGGTGGAGACATGCAGGAGCATCCGAAGGTTACAAGATCGAGCAGCTAATCGGGAGAATGAAGCGTATCGCCTTTTAACCCTTCGACTCCTGGCACTGCAGAAATTGCTTCTGAGGTCGACGGTCGCCTGTTTCGAACAGTTCTTATTAAAGAAAGACTTGTATTACGCCATCTGTCCCCCTCAGCTGACCCAGTGGTCGAGTCCTCTGACCGCGTCCTCATGACTTTACACTCCTGTGCAAGGACGACTGCAACTTTGTACCTTGAGTTTTATATAAAAATATATAAGCTTATTGATTACTTGTATCAACTAGCCCTATACACCTGATCTAATCCTAATAGTGCCGTAACCATGCAGTGTATTCAAGTTGCGTTAGTAATAAACAAAAACTGATTGACTGATAAGATTAGATCAAAGTAACTAAGATGAGATTGGATCAGATGTGATTTACTTTAAGATTAGATTAGATGCAGCAGCCTAGTATATACAATATTATATACTAGATTAGACTATGGCAACCGTCAGCGAAATGTTTCTATGTAGAGCATATCTTTTAAATTAAACTTTAGTGATACCATTATTTTACCGATTTAATATAGTCATAATTGGATGTGTGTAACAACACAAACTTCAGTGATTTGGTAGTTCAACGTTTCAAACCGTAGTTTAAAGCTTTCAAAGGCAACTGAGAACTGTAAACTGCGGTCTATATGCCTAGTCCAACTCTTGCTTGTCTGAATACTACAATAGTAATTTTCGTGTAGACGACGAGCTGTTTAGAGTCCTCTAGATTAGACTAGATTTAATTTGATTGATCCGTTCACCAAAGATTATATGAGTCGATCAAAGTAGCTTCGATAACAAAAAATTACATTTAATTTCCTTTTATGAAATTTGGTTATGCTAAATAGGACATACTAGAGAGCTTATATGAGATTAGTTGATGAAAACCTTTAATGAAATTCACATAGGATTCCGTTCACCTAAGATAATAGAAGAGTAGATCAAAGTAGCTCAGATAACAAAAGATTACATTTAATTTCCCTTTATGAAATTCGGTTATGCTAAATAGGACTGATCAGAGAGATCATATAAGATTAATTGATGAAACCGTTAATGAAATTCACTTAGGCTAATCTATTTTATCTTATTTAAGTCATGACATTATTGTTGGATATTATCACGCTTCAGACTCTGATTGACTAACACGGAACGAGTAACAAGTGATTTAAATAAATAAATGAATAATGCATCGGTAACAAAATATCTGTAGCCAGTTGTTTTTTGCTACTTTACCTTGGGAACTTAATGCAGTAGTGAATGGGCTCATCGTTGTGTTGAGAACTGAAACCGAACAAATATAATCAAGGATTTTTGTTTCATAGATCTCTGTCTAGATTTTAGATGTTACAATGTTGACTTTCATGATTAACCAGGAAAAATTCTTGTAAAAAGGCTACAGCAATAATATCACTTAGCGGTTCAGGTTAAATCATGGTAGATCAACTTAGATTTTATCTCTCTAAATCAGACAAGATAAAAAATAAACAGAGCATACAGAATCAGAGTAAACAAGACTACACTAGATCAGATTCGCCAGGTCATTTCAGATCGGATTAGATAATATGATAAAAACGCTGGTGACGCTCCTATATCTGTTTAACAAATAGCTTGCACAACCGGTGTACTAAGGTGTTCCATGATAATTTACCCGTGTCAGTTGTTGTATTGTCGTATGGGATCTCCGCTGTGGTAGGAACTGAAAACCGAACAAAATTAATAATAACTATGGGGTATTATGGAAACAGCTGTGTCGATTAATCGTTACTTGATTCAGCATCTTTAATTAATATTGAGGTGCGTGAAGCTATCCATCATCCACTTAGAAAGAATTTCAGATCCAAGTGACTGAAACACTGTTGGGTGTAGAAATTGCAGTGTGACAAAATTATAAATAAGAAACGTTAATTCTGGTTTTTGCAACGCTTGGGGAGTGTCGTTTTATATTAATAAATATCATAGTCGGTATGACATCAGTACTGGACAGTGAAAACTTGCATCGAAATTGTATTTAACCGAACTGCCGGTCTACCTGTCTAACCTGAGATAAAGTAGGCCACTAAATTATAAACAATGTAATAATTGCAGTGACCGGTCATAGCCATATTGCCTTCCTCTGGCCAATCTGCCATAAACCGAAAATGGCGATTTACAAAGATACGCAGCACTACATTAACAACACAATAATTAAGCACCTGCATACACCTAAAAAATCCCCCTCAAATACCTCGAGTAGTCTGAGTCTGTCCAAAGCCAGAATAAAGCAGGAGAAATCTTTGGAATACATTGTTCCTCACTTTAGGCGCAACTTTAGGCGCAAAAGAAGGTTGGACGAGTGGTGTCCATGTTTAAAATGTCGAGCATCAGATTTTCATTACGAGGGAGGTAGGGACCATCGGGATTGCCTTTTGGTCTAAGACGCAGCATCAGGTCTCGGTCCCCAAGAAGTAAACTGACTGCCTCAAGAACGGACCAAAGTTTTAGTTAACTTCCGTAACTTCTCTACTTTTGAGAATCTATGACTACTCGGAGCCGAAGTAGGCTAAAGTCGGCATTATCACGTTCTATTGATCTATTCTATCAATTGAAATCTGAGGCAAATTATTAAAATGAACTATTACTATCTATTAAAAGAAATCAATTCTTATATATTTCGCTATGCTAGGAGTTGATTTCTTAACATAGAGTTCAACTAAAATTATCAAAATAATGTTCCTTAATCTTATAATTAAGGACGTAAGGAATAAACCTTATTTAACCACGTTGTCAAATAATAACATAATATTAAACTTCAAATACTAACATATATTAAACTTCAACATTCAACACGTGGATTTCAAATGTAGGTTGTCTCTGAGTAAAATATTTTCGTGTTGCCTCTTTGGTACAGGTATTTGTACACATATAAAGAGTATGTTCTCTAGGAATGAATCTGGAATATACTTACATTGAACCGGGTAAGAAGTTGTATTTCCTGTATAAATGTATGTCGGAGCATTGGTTGCGTAATCTTTACGATAAATTGGAGCAGAAAAGTTCACCATGAATAAGTAGGAAGGAACCACTTCACGTTCGGCTGTGACAATGATGGAAGAGATGATGATATTTGGCAGTGTAGTGTTAGAAATGACAACTGAGTTTCCTGTTATATTCCAGTAATAGCTCATCGGCAGAATTGGAGCAGGTGCAACGGAACTGTTAAATATTATAGAGTACGTAAACGTTAGTGTGTCTCCTTGGACAACTGGCGACTGTTTGATTTCAGAGTAAACCACTTCTACAAAAATAAATAATGTATGGATATTGTGTTTTCAAATTGAATAAGTTAATATGATATTATAAATGTAATTATTCTTATTAGACATTTGATAACAGTCGGGCTAAAACTGCTTATATGAAAATGATCACTGCTGTACAAAAATAACTACAAATCATCGAACCGAATTTCACAATGAATTCCGGCTAGTGGTTCTTTATTAGATAGGATCGATTCACATAAATCACTCTAAAGTCTCTTCCATAAACTGAACTGTTTCTCAAGCCCAAGTTATATAGATAAATACACACATGCAAAGCATACCCGCAAACTTTGTTTTTTTGACTGATCTTCTCTATTCATTTGAGCATAATATAGCGCCCCTTCAAGGAGGCTACTCAGAAGCTATCTGTTACAGGCAAGTTGTAAAATCAAAGATTTTGTTAAATGCTTGTAATTTTCAGGCAATTTGTAAAATTCCTGATTCATTAAGGCACTTTACAAAATCCCTGGAAAAAACACGGAATTTTTTAAAATCCATAAAATCTGGTGATGAAAATTTGAAAGAAGTTTATTATGCACACAGGCCCTACTTTCAAAGGATTAACATTTTTAGGTGGTATTTTATTTTAAGTTCAGTTCTCGAAGGCTATATCAGTTTTATTTCACACGACATACTCGAATGACATCGACTGTTGCACTTGACTTTCCCATTGAAACATTTGCACGTATTTGTCTTGCAGCGTCCAGCCCCTGAACAGTTGCTTTTCAGAAATCCTTGCCCACCGAATTTTGACTCAAATTGAACAGCACTTCGGAGTCCTATTTCCAGCTCTGTTGAAAGTTCATTGTTAGTAGCTTGCGAGAATATAAATCAAATTGATTTCGGGAATATTTACCGGTCAACATTCCAGCACTTAGGCCTACAGCGATGCGATAGAGGTCGTTGTTGTCACGCTCAGAAACAACACCCATTATGTTTCGAGGATCTCTGTCAACGAGGGGTATAGGTACGGTAACATTGTCTCCTGGGTTTGCAGCAACGTTTATCACTCGGCTATGTTTTACCATACTTTCCGTGTACCATGAGCAACTTAGGCCACAATAGCTTCAGCTCAGTGATAACTAAAGCGGTAAATTCTAATCCGCTATCGCTTTGCAAAATGTGTGGGGCACAAAAAGGAGGAAATATCCATGATTTGATATGCTACCTCTGAGGCTCGTTTGGATGTGAGTCTTTGTGAGATGTGGACTGCATGTCGATAAGATCAACTTGACCACGGGAACCATGATTATTCTTAGTTGAGATTGGCTTGGCAACAACTCCCTTCACGGCTGTTCGTTTTCGGTCTTCAAACACTCCATGCACAGCGACTTGAACAGCTTTACAGTGGCGCTTTAGAAAATTGAAGATTACGATTACGATCACGCTGTGTCTTGAGGCTTAAGCGTATACTCGCCACAAATGTAATAGTATGTATCGCGGCTGTTACGGCGTTGACGAGACTTTGCTGCTCTAACGATTTGTCCTGTAGACACTATATGCTATTGCTAAATACACACATTATGTTATCTACACGTATATATGTAGAATATTGTGAACAAATATATACAAACTGATGTCAAGGTAATGCATAGCATCTGTATATGCGAGCTGCTTATATAACCTTCTTGTCAACATCGTTCCTGTCAAAGCATACCAAACATGTCCAGACGTGCTTGCGTATATAGATATCTTCTTCTTCTGGTTCTCTGCCTTCAGGCAGGTTCAAACGTCTGTCGATTTTGAGCCTCTTCTTTGAGTCTTCTGTATCCTTCCCTCAGCATCCAATCCAGCATCACATGTCTTGGTCTTCCCCTTGTCCTCCTCCCCTCCATTCTTCCCTCGATTACATTTCTTAGCAGAGAGTCCCCTCTCAGCGTGTGTCCAATCCATTTCTTCTGCCTCCTTCTAAGTGTGTTTATCAAGGACCTGTCTTCTCCAAACCTTTCCAACACTTCTTCGTTTGTTTTACGTTCTGTCCAGCTGATCTTCTCCATTCTTCTCCAAATCCACATCTCGAACGCCTCCAGTTTCTTGATGTCCTCTTTCTTCATGGTCCATGTCTCTGTTCCGTACAACACCACACTCCACACCAGTGTCTTTACCATTCTTTTCTTTAGATTCCTATTCATTGTCCCTCTCAAAAGCTTTCTTTTTTGTGAATCCCTCTTTACCTAGTGCTATTCTTCTTCTAATTTCTTTCTGGCATCTGGCATCTGTCGTAATCATGCTTCCCAGGTAGCAGAATTCTTTTACTTGCACTATTTCCTCTCCACCGATTTTTATTCTGACTACATTTCCTTTTCCTGTACATATCCTCAATGCCTTCGTCTTTTTGGTTTATTTTCATACCGTATTCAATTGATGTGGTGTTTAGTTGGTCAATCATTTTCTGTAGGCCTCTCTGGCTTCTCGTCATCATCGCCTGGTCATTTGCGAACCTGAGAGCCCTAATCAGTCTGCCTCCAACCTTGATCCCCTCCTCCATCTTCCAGTGCTTCCTAATAAGCTCTTCTATGTAAATATTGAAGCGTAGCGGTGATAGCGGGCATCCTTGCCTCACTCCTCTGCCCAGTTTCCATGGTTCCGAATACTCTCCATCTATTCTTATTTGCACCTTTTGTCCCATACACAGGTTTCCTATCAGTCGTCTATCTCTCCAGTCTACTCCCATCCTTCTCAGTGCTTGTATTAGCCTTCTCCAGTCGACTCTATCGAATGTTTTTCATAGTCCACAAAACATATATATATATATATATATATATATATATATATTATATATAATCATATTGACCACAAAGTAAGCTGTTTTGTTTAGTTCAGAAAGCTATAACTTTTCCAATGGTGTTGTGTACTGAACGCATGCCCAGGCATGCCTGAACTAAACAAAACAGCTTACTTTGTGGTCAATAATTATATTAGTGGACTGAAAGTGTGAGAAAAACTTAAAGAATAGGCACAACAAAGCAGTACGTGATAGGGTCATTTTCGTGATCAATAACCCCAAATCCACAATACACCCAAATGTGCTCAGTAAGCAAAACCGTCGTTGTCCAGTGTCACTGAAAACTAAAAACTGCAAAGGACAAAGAAAATAATGACAGTCATCGGAAAAAACAAAAGAGCCGAATAACATTTAGTGTAGATCATAAGAGCAGCTTTTTGTGAGACCCATAAACTCTCCACATTACTTGTAGGTATCTTGATACATACACATATATAAATAAATGCATATATAGACTCAAGCAAACCTAAATACATATATTCACACATATATTGATACATATATATTAGGGTGTCCCAATACAAACAAGGGAAAAATGTTTTTTGAAATTTATTACGCAGTCTCTCTAAAAAGTTTCTTTATGGTCCCATAAGAGCACCTGCAAAATATTATAACAATTAAAAATATTTAGGAGTCCCCCAAGGCTCTTAGAATTGGGGTGGTTTGTCCTAAATTATGTGTGATGTCTCTGAGTTTGAAAATTGCCATAGGATCAGACTTTGATCCCAAAATAACATGCTTAGTACCAATAGAAAGCTCTTAAATGGTACAACCTACAAGCAATGTCAACATAATAAAATAACTACGAAGAAGACAGAAAACATGCAAAATCGAGATTTCTTGGCTTCAGTTTGTATTTTGCAATGGTTTACACAAATCTCCCAATATATTATTCATGATGATTCTAGCTTCTCTAGTCAATGAAATAGGCTGCTCAACATCTTCAACAGTGCTTTCTAAGTTACCATTTACCGTCAACACAGCATTTTCATAGTGAAGCTGCGAGAAAACCAAGGATGAATTTCAAGCCTGTAAATCTGTTGTGCACCGGGAGGCAAGCTGTTATCTTTGACACCACTGAAGTAGACGTGGACAGAATGCCAGTCCTAATTTCTTCTCTCGTTGATGGAAGTACTATTACTTCTGGGTGTGCCAAAGTTGGCCTCTGAGTCAGAACAGGCAGCAGTGATAGCAGTTCTGAACCTTTTGAAGTCATGGCAGTGCGATTTGCTGTCAGCATGTACTTTGACACAACGGCCTCAAACACTGGCAAAGTTAATGGAGCCTGCACTCTTCTAGACACAGCCATCGGTCATAATCTGCTGTGGATTGCTTGTCGACATGAAATGTTTGAAGTCCTGTTGTGTGATGCATTCCTATTGTGCCTTGATAAAGTTTGTCCATCAACTGGGTCTGACATTCCGTTCTTCAACTGATTTAGAGATTAATGGTCCGACCTGTTCCACCATAAACCCAAGCCTTTTTGATGAAAACGAATCTGTTATCTAGTTGATGGCCTGTGAATTACAGGGCATCGAACGTTTCAACAGATGTGTAGTCAACATCTACATCCACTCTTGGTTCTCATGTCGAGTCGGTGCTGATGCTTGATGCTGTAGCTCTGTAGACACAGGACTGAAGATTATACAGCGTCATTCTTGGTACCTAAGCCAAGAGCTAGTGAACCCCTCTCTCTTCTCTCAGCATCTGTCTTCTGAAGAGAAAGCACAACTTATCTCGACCAATGAAAGATGATCGAGGATTGCATGTGGTTCAGTCTCTTCCCCGCACAGTAACGGAATTATCTAGTTCTCGAAGCTTCTTCCGAGCTACCGCCATCGATGGGAGTTTTCTCGATATTCCAGTTTCAGAGTTGCTCGAAAGCCAACCATATAAGATCGTTTGTGAGTTTGTTAATAACTTGGCATGTGTGAATGAGAGTGCTGAACGTTGTTTTGGTCTTATACAGTATGTAACAGTATGTATATAGTATGTATGCAGTATGTACACAGTATGTAACAGTATGTTCAACAATAACGAAGAACAGTAACAGTTTCTTCTACAAGTTGTTGAAGCTGTTGACATAGGCAAGACTTTTCTAAGTGCAATCATGACAATCATGTAGATATGTTGAATGTAGATTGTAGAAATGAAGAATTAAGCAGCTGAAGGTGTAATCAATGATGAAGAATAAGCAGATGAAGGTACGGAGGAGCTGAAATTATGGCTAGTTGCAATATCAAAGATTTTGTACTGATGATTGCTTCTAGCTATTAGTGGTAATAACTGATATTGCAAAAGTCCAAAAATCTTAAGTTTTCTTTAATTTTCGTACTATTTGATTGTAAAACCATACATATAATATCCAATAAAGTTACATACTTGTAGATTCTACTATTTAAGAGCTTTCCAATGGTGTTTAACATGTTATCAGAGGATCCAAGTTTGATGTCTAAAAGCGTTTAGAAAATGGACATGTCGGGCGTAAATTATGCCAATATAGGGAAAATTTGAAAGTCTTGGGGACCCCTAAATATTTTAAAAATGTCGTAAAATTTTAAAGGTGTTATTATGGGACCATAAAGAATCTTTTTAGAGGGACTGCATATAAAAATTCAACAAAAAATATTTTTGGGACACCCTAATATATATTCATTCTTCTATACATACATACAACGAACATTAACACTTACCCAAAATTGAAACGATTGAACTAAAGGTGGCAAGGCTGACATCAATGCATGTATAGAGACCGGCCTCGGCCAGAGTAGCATTATTTATCAATAAGTTGCAGACTCCTGGTCCAACTTTTAACACATAATACTTTGATTTATAATCGGAGTTGACGACGCAGAAAGATGCAATGACTGTTGTATTCTCGTCCGTTCCATCTCTGCTCAGAGTCCAACTTGGACGGTAACCAGTTACATTACTTGTGCAGTTCAGTTGTATTCGACTGCCAAAGTATGCGGCGATGTTCTTTGGTGCATTTGTTATGGCGCCATAGGGAACTACAAGGCACAAAGAAACTGTTCAAAAGAGCAAAAAAGATAAAAGCTCAGCATCAATAAATGCTTGTCATATAATAAAAAAGTACATGAATTTATAAAAGTCCACGAGCTTTCCCTATGTTGGGCCTATACGCTGGAATCGCCTTTCTCGAGAGCTGCGACTCGAGCACCTCCATTTGTCCATTCCACAATATCGCAAGTGCCTGAAATTTGTATTATTTGACGGTGACTTCGCTGGTTCGTGTCAGAAGCTCCACTGATGAATTTCTTCTTGAAGTGGCGCTTATAACTGCCAGTTTAAAATAACAATTACAATAACATTAACGACGCGATAGGGAACTAACTTTAAAGACACGCTGATTGCGCTTATTATCCTGTGCCTAGTAAAATGATCCAAGACCCGGCAGCTGATGGCAAAGACAGAGATTTGATTGTAACGTGACATTCGAATTGTCTCACCAGTAGAGCTGCGCAAATGTTAACATTCGATTAACTTCGAATCCGAATAGTTTACTCTTTTTCAGCCGTATAGTGCAACCGAACACTAACAATATAATAAATAGGATATAGCTATAATATATTGTTCGTGCTTGATTCCTCGGTTGTGGAATTTAAATAATTCCCTCGAATATATCAGATCACCTTCCGATTCTAACTTGCTTCAATTTTGAAACTCACAATAGGAGATCCATCCCAAACTTATTAATTCACGACGACATGAGGGGAATATTTACTGCTTTCCATAAAGGTGCCGATTGGACCTCTGCAATGGATGCTTGCGCTTGCGGCTATGCCAATATTGCAAATTGGAGAACTCTATAACGAGGTTTCCCCTCATAAGTAGAGAGAATATAGAAAATTACGCTTTAAACAGCCGTGGATGACGTGAAGCCTGTATAAGTCGAGCAAAAAGAAGGTTCTACTATACTTAAAATACGTAAAAATTCTATTCCTTGTTAAAAATAAGAAATTAATTAAATATAGGAATAAGTTTAAAGCGATTAGATTGGATGCGGAAAGGAAATACTATGAATGTGAATTCCTTAAAAATTGTCATGACCTCAAAGAACATGGCATCCTATTCGCTCAATTATAAAATTGGAGGACACATCGCTAACAATTAATGAGAGTAAGAGTGAGGCCCCGGTAGATATGGCAAATGAATTTAATAAATATTTTTCTAGAATAGCCTATTCCCTAGCTGAAAAAATGCCAAACTCAGGTTTACTCATTCTATCAATGCTTGAATCCACCTCTCTATAACTCTTGTGGACTTATTCCTACTACCCCATAAGAGATCGTTAGCCTAGTTTGAGCCTCTCCACGCGCGTTACCCCTAGCAGTGGGGTTTATGAAATCGATCCAGCAATGGCAAATCCTCATTATAGCTATTTTTGCCCCGCCCTCCTTAGTTATCTGCAGTTATTAACAATTCGTTAAATTCTGGAATTGTTCCTCAGGCCATAAAAATTGCTAAGGTTGTTTTTTCAGAAGGGTGAGCCCTCCTTAGTTATCTGCAGTTATTAACAATTCGTTAAATTCTGGAATTGTTCCTCAGGCCATAAAAATTGCTAAGGTTGTTCCAATGTTTTTCAGAAGGGTGAAAGAGATGACCCAGCAAATTACCGAACTATTTCTATCTTTCCTTTTTTTCTCAAAATTTTATAAGAAGGTCATGTGCGATTAGACTTAGTAAATTTATTGATAGTCGCACATCCTTTTTCACTCCCAACATGGTTTCCAGACAGGCCACTCCCCTCATGGGGCTCTATAATTGGCTGCCTATTTTCCAGTGTTTGTTATTAATTTTTCTTTGTTGTGTCTTTTTTCTGTTATGTATTGTTCACAGAAATGGACAATAAAACGTTGATTGTTTGATTGATTGATTGATTGATTGAATGTGTTTATGAATTTCCCGTAATAAATGTATTTTTGTATTTAATAGAACTATATACCAATTAAACCTAGTGTTATAGTAATATCCTTAATGACAAGAATAAAATGGTCAATTGCCTAAATGTGCAGTAAATTTCAGCAGCAAAACTGGTAATAACTTAAAGGCATACCTAATGGATTAACCTGGTATTTGATGCTGAATCCAGTTCCAGCGATCGCATAGTTGGGACTGAAATATACGTCAACACGGCTGCACAATGTATAAGAAACCAATTGTGGTAAAGAATTGCCGCGATAGAAGCGAATGGGATAACTCGAGGTATTATCGTAGCACTGAATCTGAAACCAAAGGCACAACACACGCTAGAATCTCTAAATGAAACCCTATTCTCTAAAGAATGAATAACGGTTTTTTAGTATGTAGCGATGGATAGCTTCGTATATGGTTTTGACCACACAACAAAACAAGGGAACTAAACGATAGTCGTGGTGTTGGAGACATTCATTTTAGGTGCAACTCACTAAGACTTCACAGACATTACAATAGTCTCACCAACAGCTATCATTACTACAGTCACATCCATTATCTGCATAGTTTGTCCTCTTCAATGGCTGATAGTTGATACAAATTAAACGCAATGAAAGAAAGATAGCCTATGCTTTTATATGGTACGTCTTACGACGTCAACGGGAACCTGTTCCATCTTACTGTTCCATCTATTGACTTTTAAAGCGTCGTAATTACAATCAAAGGCCGTTTCAACTGAAACAGAAGCAAAAAATCTGCTTGAAAAGCCGATGGAAGCCTGATAGATAATGGTATCTACAACGCAGGCCTCGGTTGGTAAGGAACTGGAAACAAACGAAGGTTATCTGAATGCCATTAAACAAGAGATAGAAGAAACATAACTAAGCAGTAATTCAACTATTTGGACCTGCTTTGGATAAAAGTCTATTGTCAACTATCCTGACATAAAATTTGTAAGAGATATGCATAGATTCGTACGGACCTACATGAATATAAACTTATATTCTTGCGTACCGTACATACATACATGTTTACACGAATAAATAGCACTCTTTAGCCAATCTTCATGATGTAAAAATTCGCTAAGACAAACCCGGACATAATCTCCAGTTGAATTGTCGATGAAAGGTTCGAGGTCGAATGACTGGAAAGCCAGTGCTACGTAGCTGACAGGATACAGGTAGTAATCGCACATAATACCGCTGTATTTATTAGGAAAATTTGGAGACGTGATGATTCCGGATAAACCAGCGTATGTAGACTTGCCGCACCCTAAAATAGAAATGCATACAATTTTATCAGAGTAGATGTTTATGCTTATGTGAAGTCTTCCAAAGCAGCAGTATTTATTTATTCATTCATTTCAATCAATCAATCAATCAATCCTTTTATTGAAGCCATTTGAAGTACAAGGAAAATACAACATAAAAAGTTTGAACTTTGGCAACAAGAGGAGACCCAAAAGGGATCTTGATCCCGCTTAACAGGGCCACCTAGTTAACATTTATCGTAATACAAGTAAATGTCAGCACAATCAATACTTTTAACGGTAACATCGATCAAGTTATATGATCAGCAAGTAAAAGAAACAATGATAGAACTCTTAACTAAAGAACTTAACTACCAGTACACATGGATTCCAACTAAGGTATACAGATCAATTGTCATTAGTTACAAAGAGATGAAAAAAAACAAACAAACAAAAACAAACAAACAACAGTGCCTGTGTAAATAAACACATAGGCCTAGGCCTAATGCAGTCATGTGAGTGCATCCAAGAGATAGAGTTTCAGTTTTTGTTTAAATTGATGCATAGTAGGTATACCAGTAACTTCAATAGGCAATGAATTCCAGAGTATCGGGCCACAGACTTTGATGCTATGCTGCTTAACAGTAGTGTGGACACTACGTTGATGGTACTTGTTGAGCGATCGCGTGTAATGATTGTGTACGTCAGAATTTTTACAAAAACAATTTTTAAAATTCACAGGCAGTAGATTCGATTGAAATCTGAACATAAATAATCCAACTTGCAACTTATTTATGCATTCAAAAGGCAATATTCTCAAACTAAGAAATAACGGCAGAGTTGTAGCTCTAAAGGGTAAATTACATATAGTCCGAATGGCTCGCTTCTGCAGAGTTTTAAGAGTTGTTAAGCGAGTATGATACGTGGAAGCCCAGGAGATATTACAATACGATATGTAAGGGTATATTAAGGAGTAGTACAAATTCACAAGTATATATTGCGGTAGAAGGTGCCGAATACGAGAAATTATACCAATATTTTTTGACATCTTTTTAGATATGACATTTATATGCTCACTCCATGTTAAGTGCTCATCAATGTGAACACCCAAAAATTTAGTAGAAGATACCCTAGTTATGTTTTGGTTATCAATATTGATATTTAGATTGCAAGTTGGAACACATTTCCTTCGTGAATGAAACAATATGAAATTCGTTTTCATGAGATTTAACGACAGTTTGTTGGCTTTAAACCATTCTCCTACTAGACTTAATTCGGCATTAATTTTATTAACCAGTACATCAATTGATTTATCTGACATAAACACATTAGTATCATCAGCAAACATAACGAAATGAAGCAATGAAGAGGCGTTTGAGATGTCATTCACATATATCAAAAACAGCAAAGGGCCTAAAACAGAACCCTGTGGTACACCACAGGTAACATCAGATACATAAGAAATATGTCCATTATATGAGACACATTGCCTTCTATTTCTTAAGTAGTCAGAAAGCCAGTTAAGACAAACTCCTCTGATGCCATAATGTTCAAGTTTCCTTATCAGAATGTCATGGTTCACAGTATCAAACGCTTTAGATAAATCAAAAAAGACACCCATAGAGAAGTGATTGTTGTCCATAGCTTCGGAGATTTTGTCGTGCATTTCTAGTACGGCCATGTAAGTAGAATGACCTGAGCGAAAGCCATGCTGGCCTTTAAATAAGATATTCTTTAATGTTAAGTATGACGTTAGCCTTCCATGAACAATTTTTTCAAAAAATTTAGAAAAGTATGGCAAAATTGATATTGGCCTATAATTACTAAATTGGTTTTTGTCCCCAGACTTAAAGATTGGAATTATTTTGGCAATTTTTAGACTATTTGGGACAATACCAGTTACAATAGAACAGTTTATAATATTTGCGAGAGGAATCGAAGTGGCTTCAATGGCAAATTTGGCAATTTGGGGGTCAATGCCATCTAAACCGCTGCTGTGGGTGGGACGAAGTTCTTTTGCAATCGATACTATTTCTGTAGGTGTTGTTAATTCAATTCCCGTGGAAAAGATGGTCGGATGTTTTAAGAAAGTCTTGAATGAAATTTCAGTGTCAGGAATTTTAGCTGCTAATTTGGGTCCAATTTCAGTGAAAAATTCATTAAATTTACAAGCAATAAGGCTTTTATCTTTAGTTTCTACATCATTGATAAGAAAACTATCTGTGATCGAAGAATTTCCTTTTCCACGTAGAAGTGTTTTAATTACACCCCACGTCTTACTCAAGTCATTTTCACAATTCAGAATTTTGTTTATGTAGTAGTTCCGCTCAGCAGCTTTGCGTATTTTTTTAAATTTATTTCTATACGTGATAAAGCTGGTCTTATTATCCGGTGTGGGATTTTTAATGTATTTTTTATACAGACGTGATTTCTTATTGCAGGATTTTAACAAGGCTGTAGTCATCCAGGGGTTCTTGATTCTATGGCTCTTTTTCGAAGAATAATTTGTTTTAGGGAAGGATTGTTCATATAATGACATATACTTCTCAATAAATAAGGAATAGGCAAGGGATGGGTCACTTTGCTCACATGCTTGATTGACAGCTGACCAATCAGCAGCACATAGCAAAGCATCAAATTTGCGTTTGGCAGTCTCATTTATTATTCTTTTCTCATATATGGGAGTTTTGTCCACTGAGATCCTTGCAAAATTACTCTGTAATATAATGGGCAAATGATCAGATATGTCGTTTATAATTATAGCAGATTCAATACAGTCGGACAAAGTATTTGTGAATATGTTATCGATCAAGGTAGCCGTATCTGAAGTTATTCTGGTTGGCCTTAAAATTGTCGGCAAAAACCGATTGGAAGTTAGTGAATTAAAGAATGTACGAGTAGGTAGGTGCGTATTTGCCTTGAGTAGGTCTAAATTATAGTCTCCAGCCAGAAAAGTATCATTATTCATCCGAGATAAATGTGACAAAAGTTGGTCAAATTCCTGATTGAATATATCAAGACCAATTCCTGATGGTCTATAGATCACGCCCACCAATAGGTCCTTCCCTGTATTCTGCTTAATTTTAACAAACATACTTTCATAAGAACCAGACTTAGATGATGCCCAATCAGTTTCTAACACATGAAATTCAGTACCCGTCCTTACAAAGAAACCCACACCTCCCCCTCTTCCATCCTTCCTACATTTGTATACAAAGGTATAATCGGGTATAAAGATAGTATCGGCTGTGTCTGTATCCAACCAGGTTTCTGTTAAGGCTAGAATTGTTGTTTGGGATTGAACTAACAAAATCTTTACTTCAGCTACCTTATGCAATAGGCTTCTACAATTAAGGTGCATTATGGAGAAGGATTTTTCTGTTGCATTGAGCTTAGCTCTGATTTCTTCAGTACACACGTAACTACTCGTGCACAGCTTTACACTGTTGTAGAAGTTGGTGTCAGGGTCAATATCAGGGTTGTTTAGAATAGAAAAGTTTTCTGGGTATTCGTCCACAGGATGAAAGACCAGATCTATGGGTGCACGAGGATAGGCTACACTGCTAAAATTGGATTCAGAAACTGCATTTATAAAGTCCTGGTCATTCTCCAAATGATTAAATGGAAAGACAGATGCATTACAACTAGTACAATACCGCGTAGAGTCAATTTGACTCAAAGGAATTGTACAAGAAATGGGGTACACACATTTACACAGGGTGCAACTATAAACATATGTACACAATGAAACTGAAGAGTCCGATTTGTCCATTCAAGCTACACAGAATGGTAAACCAAAAAGCGCATTTATGGTGCGCTTACAAAAACAACAGTTGTCTAATTTACCACAGCTGTGGTGTTGGTCCATAATTGTCAATATCAACACAAAAGTGAGCAATCTATAATTCACAGGTCTATTAATAATTATCAGTAATTTATCAATTTATCCAACAAAGAAAAGTTAGTAAGAAATGAAGATGAAATTATCAATGTAAGTGATAAGTTAGCGATGAAATGTTGTGAATACACCGCAAGTGAGAATTATTAGGAAATTTGGAGAGAGAGAAAAAGATTAGACATAGGAACGTAATTATAGAAGAATATTAGAAAATAATATAATACGACCGATATTCTGCTTAGTTCCTTCAAAAGGTCAGAAGCTTTCCGCTGTTTAGATTTTCTCCAGTTCCTTAAGAGTGGAGATTTTCTTGGGTCTGTCTTCAGGTAAGTCCGAGTGACGAACATAAACAGTACCATTCATTGTCCACGCAGCCACAATCTTCTTCTCTCTCTGCATAGCTCTGGCCCGAGCGAAGATAACACCATTCGTCCGAGTGAGGTGCTCGTTGATGAAAACCGGAGCAGTCCCAGGTCCAGGAGTCGTTGTTCGTAAGGATTTTCTTGCAGCAAGAATAGAGTTCCTCACACGTTGCGACGTGAAGCGGACAATGACCGGCCGATGTGTATCCTTCTTCCCACGAGGGATTCGGTAGGCCGAGGATATGACAGATTCATTCACCTCGATACCCAATCGATCCCGGCAGAGATTGAGAACGCATTTGGTTGTTTCCTGGCTCGACTGGAAAATCGAGGGTGCGTTTGATGAGACAGTAGCTCCCGATACGGATTCAGCATACGAAGACTCCGGCAAACCATGGATCACGAGGTTGTCCATTCTGTAATTGTTGGAGATCTCATCAACTTGGAGTTTGAGGGCAGAGTTTTCTTTTTCAAGCTCATTAACTTTCTGAGTTAAGGCTCCACACGAGCGTGTTATTATATCCGTAGCAGTTTTCTCAACAAGTTTTCCAAGGGTGAGTTTAAAGTCCTCAGCAAGTTTGTTGAATAGACCTTCAACCATGGGAGAGAGACAAGTAAACAAACGCGTGACTAATGCATTAATCACACGGTCATCCATTACTTGTTCCACGAGGTCATCCGCCGTCGCCGCCTTCGTTGATTTTTTTGACATTTTCAATTATAAGTTCCAGTATTTCGAGTTTAAAGATTAACGAAGATGCACGCAGTCAAAATAACCCATAGTTTCATCCGTTTCATTAAGACCTGACTTCAAAACATTACAAATTTCAAATAAACAGACGCCCACTAAAAATGTGTCAACCGACCGCCATGATGACCAAAGACTATCAAATAATTGATAATTTAAATAGCGCCTCTTCAAGAAACCTACTCAGAGGTGCTCCCAGTCACACCACGGTTAAAAAGAGAAGTCTTAAGGAGGCGGTGAAAGTAGGTGAACTGCCTCGTGGAAATAAGCGCAGAGAAGGTGGGAGCCCATTCCACACAGAGGGGCTAGCCACTGAGAAGGCACAACGCTGTTTAATTGAGGCTCGGGACCATTTGAAAAATTTCGAACTGTACTACATGTAAATACAACTTCGTTTTAAGTGCTCAATAGGTGCCAAACAGAAATCTTGGAAAGGAACGAGTAAATAATGAGTCTTAACACAAAATTTAACTAGATCTAATGATAATCGGTCTATTATTAAAATACGAATTTCAGTTTAAAGTAGACTGTATTATAATTATTCCCAAGTGTGTAAAAATCAAATTCAGAATATTTTATATTTGTCTCATAAAAACTGTCAATTATTTCGTATTCATCCTTTGGAAGCTGATTTTTTACATCATTACGGAAGTTTTTTAATGACCACATGTCGGAATAAAATGGCATACACAGTTGAGTGGCATACAGCAATTTTTGTACATTATTTGTTTTGCCTATGTCTACACTTTATACTGATTTTCTGCTCTGATTTTGTAAAGTAGAACACTAAGTTAAATAGCTGCGATAACTTCGAATTCAACTATGCAATTATAGTGAGATACACGAGATCTTGAGAATTTTTTTATTCTAGCCTATCTATAAAACCGTGCATACCATCTGTAGTAACGTTATACTGAAGCTCAAAACCGCCGAAGACAGTTGAATTGTCTGTATGGAACCATATCAGTACGTTAATACAGTTGCTGATGTAAGCTGGCTTTGGCAGAGTTGAACCGCAGTATTTTGGCAATACGTAGCCGGTATTCTCGCACCTGATCTACACACAATGTTCATTTAAGCTTATAACTTCGAAATGATAAATTATCAAGGCAAAAGTACACAATCGTTGTAATACTTTAGCCTTTCTTGAACACATCTACCAACATAATTTCCAGTCCCCCGTCCCGTAAGTTTTTGGCAATAGACGAAAGCGCTCTCTCTGTCTCTTTGTCTCTCCGTCTGTCTCTGTCTGTCCGTCGGTCTATTTGTCTGTCTGTCTCTGTTTCTGTCTGTCTCTTTCTCTCTCCCTGGGCTGCAGACGAAAGTGGCCGGAGGCCAGTTCCTGGCCCTCGGGCGTACAGGGGTCCCGTTAAGACGGGGAAAGCCGTAGCCCGGTTTCTCTGTCTGTCTGTCTGTGTGTCTCTGTCTCTCTCTGTATATCTCTGGGCTACACAAAAGCGGCCGAAGGCCGGTGCCGCCAACTCCAGGCTCTTGTACGTACAGGGGTCCAGAGAAGACGGCGAAAGCCGTAGCCCGGTCTCTCTCTCTATTGCAATGATAACAAGTTAGCTTATTTTTTTTTAATTTTTACTCTCAAGCACATTAAATTTTCTAAACTAAATTTACATACTGTGATTTTTCACGGGTTACAGCTAGTAATTAGATAATTAAGGACGTTTGCATTGTGTCACAGTCTCGATGGCATCTTGCGATGAAGTTGTGATAAGAAAGAGGTGTTTCACTCAAGAAAGCAATTGTTTTGAAAAATTTAATTAGTACATCTTAAAAGAATAAATATTATTCAATTCCGAACGTTCTCTCACGGTGGTTCACGGCTCGACTAGGTCTCGATTGGTCCCTGTCTCGTATGGTCTGCCCCAGGGTTCCGTCCTTAGTTCTCTACTGTACATTATATGCACCTCTAGCCTGCTCCTTGCAGGACATGGTGCCCTAGCCCAACTCTACGCAGATGACACGAAGGCATATATTCATTGCCCTGCCCACGGTGCTGCTTCTGCTGTAGAGGCTATGGGCCAGACACAGTCTGTGATGGAGATGAGGATGGTGTCAAACCGCCTCCGCTTAAACTCGTCTAAAACTAAATTCATGTGGCTGGATACCCGTTAGCAATTGGCTAAGCTCAACCTTCTCTATCCGCAGAGTTTCCTGGCTTGACCTTTTCTGCCTCGGTCCTCGATCTTAGCATTCTACTGGACCAGGAACTAACTTTTGCGCCATGCCGTCATCGCTTTAGCCGCGACTGTTTTGCCGGCTCTGTCAGCTGCGCACTGTCGCTCGCTCTCTGTCAACAGGGGCTGCAACTACACTTGTGCATTCTTTCGTCACAGCTCGTCTCGACTATTTCCTATCCTTTTACTCTGGCCTCCAGTCTGTTCGCTTAAACTGCCTTGACCGCATCTTGCGCTCTGCTGTGCGCTTTATTGCCATGATGCCCTATTTTGGCCATGTATCAAACTATATAATAGAGGTCCTGCATTGGCTGCATATCCGACAGCGCATAGAGTATAGGTTCGCCTCCCTCGGTTGGCGGTGTCAGCTGGGTCTCGCTCCATCTTACTTGCTACACCTCTTCCGGCATATGTTGGTTTCTCTGACTGCTCGCCTCCTCGCTGGGCGGGGAGGGGGGTGTTCTCAGTCCCGTTTACCCGTACTGCTAGCATGCACACCCGCGCCTTCTCGGTAGTCAGCCCGACAATATGGAATGGCCTCCCTCTTGAGCTGCGCTTATTTTCTAGGTCTTCCTCCGACACTGTTGTTTTGGCCGTGCTATAGTCAGGAGCGCCTCTGATAAGTTCTCTTGAAGAGGCGCTATATAAATCTATGAATGAATGAATAAATGAATGAATGAATTCCTCACCTGAACCCAGTCACGTTGACAATTTGATTCCAAATTAAATTCCTGGAAACTCAATGCAAATAAACTGTACTCTGATGCCCAAATTGAATAAGTGCAATTTTCGTCGTTGCTGTAATTCTGCGGAAAGTTTGGTGATGAAATAGTTCCAGACGAATTGGTAAATACGGTGTTACCGCAGTCTGCAAACCACATTAGCAGGAATTTCTTGTGGACAGCAATTTAAAAATCCAACTTTCTGATATCTAGCACTGAATTGAAACTGTGCTTCAAAATAATTTAGATCATGAACTATATACTTGCGTTTAATCTGCACAGCCTACTCAACCTAAATATGCTGCCCTGTTTTATAAAAATCTCCCTTTATCATGTCAAATCTAATTTAAACATGCATTAGATAAGCAACTGGTCATAACATAACATTGCTTCATTTTTCTGGCTTCATTGAACCCTCTAGCAGTTTCCTAATGCCAACCCTAATACATCCAATCCTTCGCGTCCGAAGCTTTCTCATCCTCGTTGAAACCCGCCTTAGCAGCTGCTCTGCCTTCTCTCTCTGGTCACTCTGGCAACCGGACTCGGAACTCCACTGGACATCGATTTCTGGATAACGCCTCTGATACCGGTGCCCTGCGCTTAGCTCTAGAGTTGCGCCTTAGAAATGTGGAGTTCACGATTATGATTTTGAGAAAGAAAACTTAAACAATCACCCGATAAGAGGTGACAAACTGAATATCGCTCCAAAATGTCACCTATAAAAAGGAATTTAATAAAGCGTCTCAGAAGGAACTCTTAAAACGGATGAACACGCCACTACTTAACAGATCTGGATATGCTCGAATTTATTACAAGGAAAGGAAAATGCTCAGCAGATTCAGGTGAAATTGTAGGCCTATATAAATGCTATGGAGGTCTGTCCCAACAGAACATAGGGCAAATCGCAATGGACTCGACTTTAATAATATTCTTTATAAATTCAAACTGCCAGACTGTTGCCAGCGGTTCACCTGTGAGACGACGAAACGGAACACAGCCGAAACAGACATTTTCACCCGCCGGTCTTTGCTCCGTTCGATCACCTTTTCCCGGTAGAAAATGTCCTCTTCTCTTAACACGCTAGGCATTTGTCGTATGCGATGGATCCCGGCAGCTTTGTCCTCGGCATTGCACGCTTATTTTAATCGTCCTTCAATTTCGCATAAGAAGTCATAGATAATTCTCTGACCAGAAGAGCCAGGTCGCGGGTGACGAGTTGCTGACTTTAGTCACGAAATCGCTACTTTAGCAATTATTCTTCGTCCGCCTTTGCCAGTGCCAGACGTTTTGCCAAGACAAAATAATGTACTTCATCTTCAACCTAAAAACCATCTAACTAAAAAAATTACGACGTCTTACCTTTGGTGCTAACTTGATACTGAACTCTGAAACCTTTTGTTGAGTAAGGATGGGATAAATCGGAATAGAAAAATAATAGCCCAGAGCTGCACCAAGGAATCGATATCGGTGGAATATTAGAATTCCAAGTATAACTCTTTTCCACGAAACTATTGTTGCTTTCACAATTTATCTGTATAGAAGTAAAATACTACATAAATTATTATTTGCTAAGATGCAATAATAAAAAGATATATATATATATATATATATATATATATATATATATATATATATATATATATATATATATATATATATATATATATATATATATATATATAGTGCAACAAAGGCTAGTCTCTCCTCACATCACTCCCTCCAGGCAACCATCTTTAGATGTGTGTCTTTTAGCAGAGCCACAGTGTAAAACTGCCATGGGCTCACGTGTATTCCATCTTGGTCCCCCAATTGGGAACCGACTACTAATATTTCTCCGACGCTCTAACTCTTTTTAATCCCTCAAAAACTCACTGTTTCTCGCTGGCTTTGCAATTGGTCTTCACCTAGTGACTGACTAGCCTCACCTCAGATTAGCATTTCTGTGTGATTGCGCCGTTTAAACGTCCTAATGAGAATTACAGTAATAATAGCATTAAGCATTTTATGCGGAAGCACGGAACCATACGTTTTCTGCTATATGGTTAAGGTAGCTACGTATTTTACGTATTTAATACTTTATGCCTTTGGTTTTCGAAACTTTCGGCTCAATACATCAAGAAGTCATAGCTTTTTTCAACAGCTTTATAAAATATATCTTTACCAGCGCTTATATCTATGACTATCCAGCGCTTCAGTGCAATATTACCACCGACTCAGACATCAACAAAGACATTTGTCATTCTATAAATTATTTACAATAATGCCTAATTTTTGGAACACTGAGGGATCACGTGTACTTTGTATTAAACAACAAAATATTGTTATTATTATTAATAGTATTATTATTTCAATTCATTTACTGATCAGAATTCAAGTCAGTACAATGTGCACAAATAGTAGTGTTGAAACTTTTCGGGATACAATAGACAAAAACCCAAAAGGGACACAAGTTCCGCTTAACCAGGGTCGCCTATTTTGTTCCAGAACATTACGACGACTCTAAAAGAGAGAACAAAACCAAGCATTGAATGAAATTTCCTTAGTGTGCAATATAAATGAAAAGGAAAAAACTCTTTAGAAAAGAAGAGAACACAAGAAAAGAAAAGAATACGTGTTAGTTCGTCAGCACGGCTCAGCCGGGCACCATTACCGCAAATAGCGTTACAGAAAGTTTAGTGATACGAACGAAAAAGATAAGCATACTTAACTAAAGTGCTATTATTCTTATTAAAATAATAACAATAATGTTAGCAGTAGTAGTAGTGGTAATAGAAGTTGTAGTGGAAGTAGTGGTAGTAGTAGTGGTAGTAGTAGTAGTAGTAGTAATAGTAGTAGTAATAGTAGTAGTAGTAGTAGTAATAGTAGTAGTAGTAATAGTAGTAGTAGTAGTAATAGTAGTAGTAATAGTAGTAGTAGTAGTAGTAGTAGTAGTAGTAGTAGTAGTAGTAGTAGTAGTAGTAGTAGTAGTAGTAGTAGTAGTAGTAGTAGTAGTAGTAGTAGTAGTAGTAGTAGTAGTAGTAGTAGTAGAAGTAGTAGTAATAGTAGTAGTAGCAGCAGCAGTATTGTAGTAGTAATGGTAGTGGTAGCAACAGTAATAATAGTGAGAGCTAAGGAGTCTGAGTTTCTATTAATGAGAAACTTCGAGACCAATATTAATTACTAATGTAGCAGTTGTTCGATACTTTAAGTAATTTTTATAAGCTAACTGGAGTAATTCATGCGTAGCCTACTACAATGCGTACTATTTAGCATTTTATGGAATTGCCACCAACAAAATGAGCCTCACAGACACATCACACAGTTGTATGACACTACGTACAATGTGTCTTAATGAGAAACTTCGAGACCAATATTAATTACTAATGTAGCAGTTGTTCGATACTTTAAGTAATTTTTATAAGCTAACTGGAGTAATTCATGCGTAGCCTACTACAATGCGTACTATTTAGCATTTTATGGAATTGCTACCAACAAAATGAGCCTCACAGACACATCACACAGTTGTATGACACTACGTACAATGTGTCATTTATTCCACGTCACTGCTGGAAAGAAGCCTGTGTTGGGTCATTGTTTGTGTGTCACGCCTTCAATCAATCAATCAATTAGACATTTATATAGCGCACTCTTCAAGGCAACTATTCAGAGGCGCTCCCAGCCCAACCTCGCCTTGTAACGCGAAGAGTGTATGGAACTTCAACAAGTCCTTGACTCACAACTTTTCGCTATAGACGGATGCGTGGTCATTAAATAGTGTCGCCTAATAGATGCAAAAATAATAGTGATGACAGTGATAATGATGATGACGATGATGATGATGATGATGATGATGATGATGATCATGATCATGATGATCATGATGATAATGATGATGATAATAATAATAATAATAATAATAATAATAATAATAATAATAATAATCATTTTTATTATTATTATCATTATTATCATTATTGTTCTGTAATATGTTACCTGTAGTATCACGCAAACGGTAAACGTAAGAAGAGTTTATTGCATATTTGCACTTGCCGTGATCATATCTTGTATAGATCTGTCCAATTCAAAAGTCTCGAAGCTTAACGTTATGGAACTGATGGTTGAGGAAATAATCCTGTATTTACACCGAGAATTGTTGTAATAGATATTCGGGTAGTTCGGAGACATAAAAACGCCGCTGGTCGTGGTGTAGTTGTCTCCGCAAACTACTGAATACACATGCAGGTAAACATTGTTAACCGTAAGTATAATATTCACTTTCTTTTTCATAGGAGTTCCAATTATTTTGTATCTGGCTGACCTAGTATTCCAATGAGATATTAGTTTCAGAGAATATCCCAATACTTGTGAGACCCGGAAAGTGATTGGTTAAGGACCAACTTTACTATGTGAATTGTATGATTCGGAAAAAGCCTTTTACGGATATTGTGTAGAACCTTGAGCAGCGCCTTGAAACACACTTTTCAGTGTCTTCCACGATCGATTAGTTGCTAGTGCACAGTGGCGAAACCTAATAACAATGCTTCATACTGAGTGAGCATAAACTATTTAAAATTTAAGAATCGGTCAGGTTCAACAGTCAATTGAGGTAATGCCTAGATGAAAGGATGGAATAGCGACTTCACTTTGTTAGTCTCGGCGTATGCGAGCGGCTAGCATATCATCTTCCTCGCCATCTGATCTCTCTACCGACAATGTGCAGTTAACGACTCCGTTATGAAGCTTAGTTCACTAGAGACCGTTAGGTAAACAGTAATTTTGAAAATATATTTGGTTCATGGCGAAGATTTAAACCTCGGCGTCTGGGTTTACAATCCAGCATGCTAACCTCCAGACTGTGCGCATCCTTTTCTTATGACATAAAAATTAATTCTTTCCATGATTTGGTTTATGCGTATTTGGCACGAAATGAATAAGGAGATAAGATACTTAAAATCAGCCTGAATAAGAGGTAAGACTTTCTATTCACGACGTGTTCCAAATTTATTAATTCTATTCAGCGTTTAGGGTCAAGTGGACAATATTTTCAATATTTTAAAGCAGTGGTTCCCAAACTATGGTCCGCGGACCAATGCCGGTCCGCGAGCCCTCAGTTGCCGGTCCGCGAAGAGAGTCAAGAAACTGGGAAAAAAAGATGTTTGACGTTTTCTCGATTGGGCCTCGCTACGAACTATCTTCAAAAAATACGACTGTCTCGCAATGAAAACCATATTTTTCATATAAATTAAAAAGATTTGTTCTGGGAGTAAATGTATTTCAGCTATTGTAGACAATAACTGCCGAAGAAATAGTTATTCGACAAATTGCTGACAGGTCATATAGAAGTTGTTCGACTTTACTAGAAATTTTGATCGTCACATTTGCGGTTTTTGATCGGCAATTAGAAACCGGATGTGACGTATTTCTTTTGTCTTTAATAACCTGGTCACTGCGTCCCTCAGTAGAAAATAAACACGTCTGCTTTTAGATTCGATATTGTAAGTATAGGCCTAACATATTAAAAATTTGAAAATGTTAACAATTGAAAAAACCACACCACACTGCGGAGACGACGACGGCGTTCTCCAAGCTTAAACATTATGTCTGTTTTATAGTTTATTAGAGCCTGCGGGATTTTTCGTACCTCGGTCCTTACAAAATTTTAAAATAATAAATATATTAACAAAAAAATACTAGCAGGTAGGCCTATAGCGTTCTATATCAAATTTTTTTAAATGCAACTTTTTGATTTATATCAGATCAGTACAAAGTATTCAGTTGATAATTAGTACAGAATTATATACCCGCGCTAGTATTAAAAAATAATTTAACTTTTTTGACCCAATTTATAGATAAAAAATAATTAATAAATTGGGTACCGCTCCTGCTGCAATGGAAAATTCCTGCCGGTCCGTCAAACTGATAGTAAATTCCTGCCGGTCCGTCACACTGAGAAGTTTGGGAACCGCTGTTTTAAAGAGACTATCGTGCTGTCGTGAAGCTTAACTGGAGTTACTTACTTTGAGCGTCGACATTACCAATACTAGACACAAGAATAAGCAAAGCCGAATAAAGCAGCGTCCTTTTATCGAATGCCATCGTTTAGATGAAATATCTGAAAATATAATATTAAACAAGAAAGCTAAAATAAAATGATGCCACTGTACCAGTTGATATGTGCTACAATGGATCGCGTAGCACTCTTATTCTTCTTCATATTCTAAATACTTGATTCTGTTAAGTAAGGCCAATTGAGTAGGAATAGTCAGTCAGCTAAAACAGCAGTCGCTAAAGAAACTATACGACACTCTTCCAAGTGGAGAAGATATTTCTTTAAGCATGAACCATAACTTAGCCTCTACAGTATATATGCTTTATGCAGAAAAATATCTTAAGGATCTGTTAGACATTTGAGACCTACCTGTGCTTGAAACCAAATCTCTGCAATGAAGATTGTTTCACTGCAACACCAACAATATACAAACAGTTTAATGATTTCTAGTCTCAAACGATGCTAAGACACATTTAGAACAGATTGACGAAGTCCATGGTGTAGTTGTTTCTTCCTGCGTCGAATTCAAAAATGTTACATGCCTGAATGAAATTTTTTTATCAGTTTCTGCAAGGCTGATTGCTTGCTTGAAAAGCGTATCGATATTAGCTTATCTATCTGAGCTACGTGTACGAGGAAATTTAGAATGGCCGAACCATAGAATGACTTCATAGTATAATAGTGATGCCTCTACTGCGGTATTTCATGGGATGTTAGCTCTTGCACTTGTCAAATTTGCCATCTAACCTCCCCAATTATAATCTAATCAACAAAGCAGGGTTTAAGCGTTTTCAGACATACAAGTTCGAAAGAAAATGTAGCACAGGAGCTTACAGTGTGGTTCTTTTACAAAATACCCAGCCACTTCTCTCAATTAGTTCACATGTCATCTGCTTTTGGTGATCACTATCTATAAAGTTATTCCTGTATATTGATTAAAAACAATCCACTTTTGAATTATATCATATTAGTGTATTATATTGGCAAATTTATTTAGCTCAACTCAGACATATTTTTAAAGATGCCTCCTTGTTAGATCACTGCGATTCGTTATTCATGCACAAGTAAAATTAATAATTATTTTTCTTAATAACTTAACTAGAAACATATTTTAAAATTGCTAAACTTTTTTAAACATATATTTTTTAGCTAATTAATACCTAGTTAGTTATTTTCTTACTTACATACTTACTTTCTCATTTTGAACCTACTTTCTTGTCCAGTCATATTATTACCTAGTTTCTCCTTCACAGGCTTACCTGTTTCTCTACTTACTTACTTACTTACTTACTTAAATTTACGTCTTTCTATCTAGCCTAATTAATATACTTACCTCCATATTTACTCGCTTAGATGCATACTTACCTACCAAACTACTTGCAAAACTACCTATCTAATTACATACTTATTTACTCATTATACGTCTACACTTGATTCAATTTCGCTACTAGGCCTACCTAGACATACCTACCTGCTTGTTTAATGCGGCCTTTTAATTAAGATTCCAACTGAAGTATAGACTGTGACACATTGAGTTTGAAGAATCAGGTCAATTGAAATGAGCTCCTCAATGATAAGTTATAAAAATATTTCGCCACAGTCACGCATTGATTATTACTCTGAAATCATATGCTTGTCACGCTCATGGCTGTGAACAATTAAGCAGTTGTTTTGTGCATCAAGACTAGGCCTCTTGTAAGAGTGGTTTTAATAGGTCACAATTCTGTCACCTCTCTGAGCTTAAAAGTGCATCTTTATCGTACATAATTGCAAAGTAAAGTAAGTATTAAGTAATCATGTGTCGGTATTTCCGACAAAAACTATTACAACAGCAGAGTACGCAATTACCGCGTTGGCTGCTTTTTAGTTTCCATTAGGAATGCAAACCCGGGTTTATGCCTACCCGGGTACCCGGATTACCCAGGATTTTCGGAACCCGAAAACCCGCGTTGAACCGCGATTGAAACCCGGG
>OY744604.1:73543129-73785629 GCA_963556255.1 Allolobophora icterica
GGTTGCGTAGGCTGAATAGCACTTTCGAGGCGGAGATTGTAAACCCCGTGTCCGGGCTGCCAATCCATCCTCAAGGTTACGTGTAGTCTTGGATAACATTAAAAATTATTTTTGTGATTTGGTTGAAGCGTATTTAGCGAGCTAGAAATTATGAAAGAGTTTATTTGCCTGAATAAAAGCTAAGACGGAGTTAATAAAGGTTCAGGATTGCAGAAGTTAAATTCAGTTATTCAGTGTTTACAATCATGTGTTCATAATTTGAATATTTACAAATGCTTCACATGTAGATGCATGGGTTATCTGGTGTTACTCACCTTGAGCCTCGATTTTACCAATGCTGGAGACAACAAGAAGCAAAGCTGAGTAAAGCGGCCTCCATTTATCGAATGCCATCGCTTAGGAGAAAATTCTGAAAAAGCAAAACGAAAAAGTACAAATTATTAAATGCCAGTGTAATAGTTGAAATGTATTACAAGAGTGTGCGCAGTAAAATGATTATGTTTGCATTCTAAAACTCAATTCTTTCGAGTAAAGTAAATCGAGTAGGCATTATAAGTCTCTTCAACCAGTAGTTGTTAAAGTAACCTTGTGTGCGTTGTGACCTCTTAACTGCAAAGGCATTTCAATGATCCTGAATCATATCGTAACTTCTACTATGAATGTCTTATTCTGAAAACATACAAAACGAACTCGATAACAGTACGACATGTAAGGTCTACCCGTACTGGCTACCAAATCGTTGTAGTAAAGATTGTTGTAGTGCAGCACCAACAATGTAATTCTAACAGCAACATTTACTCTGTTGTAGACTAGAGCAAGGCTAGAACTAGTCAAGGTTTCACAGTCAAGTAGGCCTACATGACGGACTTGATTAAACTGATTATGTGAGATCTTACAAACGCACACACACACACACATACACACGCACACCCAAAACACAATCAGTTTATCACGCATTCAGGTCAAAGTCCAGAAGATCAGTCTGTTGTAATAAGACATTGCAATCTTGAAGAGGGTATTGACAAGATATGTGATTTGTAACACTTCAACGACAAACGTGGACTAAAAGCCACTGGGAAACCAATGCAGCTCGTCGTTAAATTGTTAAACCAATGTAGCTATCCAGTGTGATTCCCCTTACAGATTTTAACTTAGTTAAGCTACAGTTATAGCTAATGGATTTTCATTTTAGTTATCGTTGCAGTTATAGTTAGTATTATTGGTTAGTTATAGTTATAGTCATAGTCACTGGATTTTTACTATAGTCACAGTAAAAATTTAGTAAATATAACCACAACTTTAACTAAAAAATAAAGCTAACTATAACTGTAGCTATAACTGAAATTGCAACTGAAGAGAGACCTACCGGCATAAACAACTCTCGTGTGTATTTATGCCCAGGAGGAACTGACTGACGACGCCCGACCCAGGAGCAGGATCTTGAATTTGATTCTTTCCTCAATAGGGAAACAGTGAAGCGTATGCCCTAACTCTCATTTTTATATGATATTATTATACTGTAGCAGCTCCTATAAAACTATGTATACTAAGGCGCCACCTTGTGAGATCAACTTGACAACAGACGAGTTGCTATTTATGTGCACAAAGAACACTTACGTAATTATAATCATATCTAGGCCTACTAAAATTATTATTCTGTTTTTTGCTTTGTCTGTTTTACTGAAAAATTCCCAGTTACTTCTTTACTGACCTATATTCTTAACTTCTTATGTTGTACTACCTATTTACATACTTATTACTTAGTTTCTTATTCCCATGCTTACTTCTTTATTTACCTACTTGTTTGTATTCAAGCCTGTCTATCTATCTTATCCTCTAATCTTCCTACCTACTTGCATTCGAAACTACCTACCAGCCAACCTATCTTCTGACTTGCATACTTATTTACCTATATATTTGCATACTTAAATTACTCAACTTCCAATGCCTACTTATCTAGAAACTTAACATAGGCCTATAGGTCCTAACAAAGCAGCATGTGTACATATCGTTTAACATGCAAATTTTAAGATTAAAACTGGAGTCGAGAGACTGTAACACAAAGAATCAGACCTAGTGAAAATATGAGCTACCTCAATGGTAAAATACAAAGATCTTCTCCACAGTCACGATTTGTTCTGTGCATTTAAATAATATGCTTGTGTCGTTTGTGGCTGTAAACAATTAAGTAGTGTTTGTGGGCATCAAGGGTAGACCACTTGTGAGAAAAGCATTGAATGTGTATGGCGGCGTTGTTCTTGAGAGGTTTAAGACATCACAATTCAGTCACCTGTCTGAGTCGTTGAATGTGTATTTCTAGCGTAGGGCCTATGTATTGGCAAAGTAATCAATCGATCGTTTGCAGTATTTCCAGCATAAATTGCTGGGCCCTCCATTTGGAATTGTCTTCCTTTAGAGATGCAAATGCTGCCCAGTAGTAGTGGTTCCTGTTTAACCAGTGAGTAATCTAGAAGTCTTGGGGTGGGAGGAATGTTCCCCCAGGATTTATGTTTCCCCCAGAGGCCAGCAATATCACAAATGTAAGAGACGTTTAGGGGAGGAAAATCCCCTCACGATACATGTGGATACATGGTCCCCCTCCAGAGAGATTAATTCCTAAAAAAAGTCATCAACCTTTTTGAGAGAGTAATTGCTGTAGAAGAAGTGAAAAAATCGGACGAACGACTAAAAAAAGGTCATCAGCTTTTTTTGAAGATGAAATTAGGAAAAGTCATCAACTCTTTCAAGATGGAAGAAAAAAATCTTGTGTAAATTCTTTGCTCCCCCCAGAAACCTTGTTTCCCCTCCCAGAAGATTAAACACTGCTATTTAACGACATTGTGTGATAACAAAGATCACTAGCGTCGCCCTCCTCCTTTATCCAGGGTTGGGACTGGCACTGCCAGGGTACGAGCAGTGGCGGAGTTAAAGTGATACTAAATTTTGCTTTTATAAGCAGCTCAAGTCTAATTGTTATTGCCGTAGCTGGGCTGGGAGCGCGTCCGAGTATTTTTCTTGAAGGTGCGCTATATTAAATTCCCGAATAAATGAATGAATGAATAGGTTCTCCCCTTCGCAACTTTAGGCATGTGGAATTGCATCTCTGAGGCGACACTGTAAAGACGACTATTTGCTAAGACAGAATTTGAAGACATGTCTGTGTCCAGGGGCGTCTACCCCTCCCCCTAAGTCATTGGAGCATCTTCCCCTTCCCCCTATTTTCCCTCCTTCTCCTTCCTTCCCCCTTAAAGGGTGGCACACACTGACAGATCTCCTCCCCCCTATTTCTTGGATGGAGCATTTGTTTCCATGGTGTAGACGCCCCTGTCTGTGTCGCATTTACAGCTTCAATGTGACACAAATAAACAACGCATGCCGATATTGACAAATTTGGTAATTTGAAGGATGTCCGCCATTTTCAGCAGTTACAAAAAGAAAGCCCTGCAAACCGGCTTAATCTTATAGACAGTCAATATAATTTATTATGAACAAAGTCAAAATAAACACTAGGTCAAGTTCAATCAATCAATCAATCAATCAGTTTATTGACTCATCAATCATTCTGTTCCACCTTAACGACTATGTCCGACAAATTCAAACTGTGAGGTGCATATTTTATCCATTTGTTGCTTAAAAGTTCAAATTACACTCGATAAAAATGTGCGTCTTTTCCGACGGTTACGTGTAGGTCAGGCTTCAAGCTGATGGCTCAGTTAGGCTGTCGTAGACAACAGATTCATGACATGCGTGGCTGAGATGTTCGTAGGTATTTGATTCGTTTTGCTCTGTCTTCCTGGAAGACCCTGATTGCAGGCATGAAATCTGGATATTGTCATACACAGGTGGACCTACAGCGTGTGGTGTGCTGAGATATTCATTTACTAACCTCGTCTCTCTTATGTCCCTATTTTCAGCTGAATGTTGACGACCTGCAGCAAAAATGCAAAAATATATCCGTTATTCATCATAGTTTTCTAACTGTTTGGCAGCGAAACTTTTAAGAATTTAAAAAAATATTTTATTTTTATATTTATGATTTCATACCTCGTAAAATGGTCGGTTGACGAAGCTAACTACCCGGTACTGCATCATTTGGCATTTCGTTTACTGTAACATTTTCTTCGTGCAGTCTACTTAGCGTGTACTTATATGCAGACAATATGCCATATGGGACGGGATCCAAGATTTAGTACCAGGCTAATGCTCTAGGTGAAGACGTTAAGACCGTCCACAGTTTTGATTCTTATTTTATGTAATTATGTAAATATAATAATAATATTAGCCTTAAGGTAGTTTAGAAATGAATTCTTTGACGAGGACATTAAATTTTAACAAAAATTTTCAAATAATTAAACAACATAATAACTGATGTACGTCCGTCTGTCTGTCTGTCTGTCCCGTAACAAACACTATTGTGACGTCACTATACTGCCGCCTTGGCGACGGCTGTCTTGACGACGGCTATAGTCCCATAATATGACGTCATAATATAACGGGGAAGTAAGCTTAATTGTTATCACTGCAATAATTGTTTTATATACCGTGATTTTTCACGGGTTACAGCTAGTACTGTCAATAATGTTCGAGTCACAGTTGATATAGTAACGTTACAATGTTACGTCACAAACATAATAATTTAAAAACGCAAAGTAATAATTATACCGTCTTGTGCAGCTGTGTTCGTTTTCACTCTGAAACATTGTATGACGTAGTGCAATGCTAGAACGATGTAACCAAGGACGCAGATCGCCAACAGCACAACTGGCACAATTACTGCGACATCTAGGAGCAATAAAATTTAGGCCTAGCACTCTTTTGGTGGATTAAAGTAAATATTATGAATATATTAAAAAGAGTAGAATCTGTGAGTAATTTTTTCAAGTATTTACGCAAGGGCCAATGTTTAGTTTGTGAGTTGGCATTATCCGCGTGTTTATCAAATCTGTGAACGTCATTCTATGACAGTCCATCATCCACACACAATTTGACACAATGAGCCCTATATTCGCCCTCGGCTGTGCTACAACGCTATTTAAATCGTCTCACTATTATTAATACACTTGTGAAAATATTACACTCGTTTGTGAAGTACTTGGCGTTCTGTTACTTTGAACAATGATTCTTTATACTCTTAACTTTAAATATCAGAAAGGAGCATTCGTTTGCTTTAGTTAGCGTAGATTTTTACTGATTCTGACATCAGCCTGGAATAAATTGCTTAGAATCTATAATAACTGGTCTTGATTTAAGACAAGAAAACATCTATTGCATTGTATTAAAATACTCACCAGGCTCAGTATGTGTAGTTGTGAAAGAAACTAAATGCAACAAAACAAAACATACCTGCGACATCTTAAACGACATCAAGTTTGAGTTAAAGTTTCACAAATACCTTTTTAAAGAAATAGCTCCTACTCTATATAATTTATAGGCAACAATGGCCGCCTAAAGTTTTTGATTAAATGTGTCTTTAATCGTTGCTGTTTTTCTATTGCCATAAAATGTTAGAGGACGGTTGTGTAGTAATTACAGTTGACAACACGACGTTATGGAACCAATGTGAACACCTTGTACACGCACATCTGTACAGCGCCACTTAATGGAAACTTCTCATAGGCGCCGCCCATGTACAAACCACAATGGATTAGAAGGGCTTGCAAGAGCTTACGAAAAAGAGGCAGAGAAGCTCAAGGAACTCATGTCGCCGTCGTCAAGGCGGAAGCTTATTGTTGCGGTAAAGAGTCAACCCTGTGCAAAGTACATTGCCGTAGCAATTCCATTCACACAGCGTGCCAGAGTCAACACCGGGGTTGAGTGTGATGTTCATATTATGATTGCGATTATCTTAATCATCGAAGGCCGTTGACGTCGTTATGAAAATTGGTTTTGGATAGTTTTCACCGTGCACTAATTACAGAACTTGAAACATTATTGACGGTTAGAGTGGTAAAAGAAGCGGCATATTTTCACATGCCTACAGACTACAGTGGTTGTATTATTATTATTATTTTTTTATTATTATTATTATTATTATTATTATTATTATTATTATTATTATTTCTGAATTTGTTAAGCGCCACTATCTAAAGAATCAATGTATGGCAAATGGGTGTAAAGGACTTGTTCAAGTTTCCTATTTGGCAACCGTTTCTGAGGAAACTCGAATTGCACACTACCATGTCAAGTTCAAGTTTGACTTGCTTCCAAGAATGGTGATGAGCACTGCGTACGTTGATGTTGTCTGGTTTTGACCTACAGAAGCAACTTAAGATAGGCTTAACGGTATTCTGCTTGACTAATAACATTTATACGATATGTGGTCAAATCCAGACTGGCTGAAGTTTAATAATTATTTCTGTGCATCTTACCGTTTATAGTAATTGATTTTGAGGACCAGTAGGTGTTGTTTCTGATGACATTAGATGAATTACAAGTGTATATTCCGTCGTGTGTCACAGAAATCGTTGACCCAGTTGTGGAGATGTTATAAGTGTGATCGAGCCATCGATAACTGGAAGGAGGATTGGAAGAGGCATTGCATTGAAGTACTCTATTGTAGGGGATGTGACCATTATTGTCACCGGTTATGATCATGTTGCTTGTCTCTGGCCAGTCTATAATGAAAGTGGCAGGCAAATCGGTCAGACGAACAAACGCCGTGTATTTAATTTGAACCCGTAATAAAAAATTAAAGAAGAACTGAGCTACATCCCATTAGAAGAAGAAATGAAAAGTGCTATAAGCATATATAAAGCAGCTACTGGAATGAACTATTCGGCCTTGCAAGATATCTTATTTGCCCTCTGATCTTTACGTCTACATAGCTGTATACAACTAATAGCTCAGCTGGATAAAATTTGTTGGTTAGAATGACAATGCTGTCCTGGGCGAAAGTTGATCTTTGGGAGCAGTCCAGCACGCTAGGACCACATCATCCGGCCACCTGAAATAGGCCTCCGTTCATATTTCGTGTATTATTTCGTATATATTACACTTACCCTGCGTCAAATGCACGGGTTCTTTGGCCACTAAACAACATTGTAACCTGTACAGTGTTTTCTTCTGATTAGCGTCTTAATTTCCTTCTTGACATCTCATAATGTGTCAAAGTAAACAATTAAAGCAATAAAAAAGTGTTCAATTATTCCTGGATATTCAAACCTATATTCTATTTCAAGCAGCGATTATACTGGAGATACTAACACAATACAGTGTACGGAGTTGAGTGTCTGATGTACACGAATGCTGGAGCATTGGTTGCGTAATCGGAACGTATGAGAGGAGAAGAAAAGTTTACTGTGAATCCATACGATGGAACAATCTCTGGTTCAGCCGTAACGCTATGAGAAGAGATTACGCTATCTGGCTGGTTGATTGTAGAAGAAACGACAGTTTCTCCAGCGTAATTCCAGGAAATGAGCATCGGTGGAGTTGGAGCCGGTAAAACAGAGCTGGCGAATTTGACAGAATATTGATACCGAAGCACGTCTCCCTTAACCACTTCTGAATGTTGATCAACGTAGGGCAGAACTTCTACAACACGTTGCATGCTAACAGTTTAACGAATATAATTATCAGTAGTTTGAAAGTTCCTTATCGTGCTGTGTTATATCCTATAGGTGTAACTAGGAATTTCATGCACGGGTGCGGTTGAAGACCACTTTGATGATGGTCTTGTGTTGTCAGGTTGGCGGCCCTCTGAGGGGTTTTCTTGAAGAGGCGATATATAAAAGGTACTTAGGCCTACTATTAAGATTCACTACCCTTGAATCATCCCTGGAATTTCATGCAATCTCTTTGGCTCGCCTTCATTACATGTACATGTACGTTTGTTTGAAGGGTTCCTTCTATTTACTTTATGGAACACTAGAAAAGTGGGGTATATACTATACAATATGTAGCAATATTTTATTCATTCATTCATATAATATTGATACTTGCCAATAACCGAGATGACTGAACTAAACGAAGCCAGACTGGCGTCAGTGCATGTGTAGACGCCAGCCTGCGCCAGAGTAGCTCTTGTCATCACTAGACTGCAGACTCCTGGTCCACCTCTTACAACAGAGTACTGCGATGTATATCCGGAGTTGACGACGCAGAAAGATGCAATGACTGTGGCATTTTCATTCGATCCATCTCTACTCAGAGTCCAACTTGGAAGGTGGTTGGTTACGCTGCTTGTGCAGTTTAGCTGCACTCGAGCATTAACGTATGCGGCGATGTTCACGGGCTTATTTGTTAACGTGCCATAGGCAACTAAACATGAATAATGAACAGAAAGTATACTATAATCAGAACCTTTAACTATGTGTGTTAAGTTGAGATCACTGTTCCCTATAGTTAAGCGAATTATATCTTAGTTACAAAACATTATTAATTTAAAAACGTTAAAGGCGAAATGTTGTAAGAATGCATGTGAAAACTACAGTAAAACAATAACTGACATCAAAGACCGCAACAATTTGTCATTGAGCGCTTCTGATTTGATTTCTTGAAGGTGCTCTATATTAATTTTCGAATGAATGAATGAATGTAGAATTACCCAGAGCTATATATTATGTCAAAGTCAACGAAACCATGACACTTCTGAATAACAGCTTTTCAGATTTCGACCGGACTTCTATAACGAATTAGTATTTTTTTACCATCGTTTCACTTTAAGTGACCATCAATTGATGTTTCGTGCATTAAGATTACGACGCTATATAAATCTTTAGACTGGCTTATGCTAGACAGAGTGAGGCCTAATGTGACAGACGTACAGACTGACATACATACACACATACAGACTATAACTAAGTATATCTGACCAAACCGCAATGGACATACTGAACTCTTCCGCTACCAATTCGTGAATGGAATGTCTTGAACATGAATATCAAAGACAAAATGAATCTAAAAGAGATCGAAGACTGAAACCAAGAAATTTAACACAAAACTGTTTGTATTAATATGTAACCATAGGCCTATTGCTTACCTAAGCCGAGTTTTTTTAATGTTGAAACTTTCCAACAACAGTTATATTGCTTCTGGTGGCGAAAAGTTGTTAACTGCTATCATCAAAGAATTCATTTCTACTCTACCCAAAGGCTATTTATAATTATTACACAATTGCATGAAATAAGTATCAAAATTGTGGATGATCTTAACATCTTCACCTAGAGCATTGACCTGGTACTGAATCTTGAATCCTGTTCCAGATGACACATTGTTTGCATATAAGTTCACGCTAACTAGACTGCATGAAGGAAATGTAATTGGCGGCGGTAGAGTTCTTCCGCGAAATGATCTGCCATTACTCGTGTCATTAATGCAATCAATCTAAAACATAATAACAAACTCAATTACCGAAAGCCGAATGAAAAAGTTTAGAACAATTGTACGGGAGTACTCTTAATTTTGTAAATGTATTTAGCGCTGCAAGTTGACGGAACTGTGAGTAAGTTTTAGTTGCTAGGTTATATTTACTAGTTGACACACCGCAACATGTTACAGCAAGCAAATGAAGAAAAATATAGGAAATAAAGTGTTGAGAAATAAACAATGCGTTCAATACATACTCTTCAGAGACACCATAATGCTGCAATTCTATCAGATGAATTCTGTCTTTTCTTTATGGCTTTGGCGATGCCCCAGCACGCAATAACCGCTCATTTATGGTGAGTCTCCACTTATCCCTGTCCTGTGCTCTCTGTGAAGCCTCCTGCACGGATAGGCCCATCTCCTTGCAGTCCTCTCGAATCCCATCAATCCATCGCAACCTTGGTCTTCCCCTCCTCCGCTCTCCGTGTACGTATCCGTGTATTGCTATATTCGGGTATCTTTCATTTCGCATTCTTGATATACGGCCGAAATAGCGCAGTCTCCTGATCCTTATCCTGTCCACGATGTCCTGCTGTATATTCAATCTGCTGTGTATCTCCGTATTTCTTATCCTGTCTCTTCTGGTGACTCCCACTATCCTTCGTAAACCTACCATTTCGAACACCCTCAGTCATCTTTTCTGCGCCTCCTTCAATGTCCATGTCTCCGGAGACATGGACATCAGATGAATTAATTCTAGTTCAAACGGTAGTAGTTGGCAAGCGATCGCTTTGTCAGGTTTTTGAAAGAAACTAGCTCAGTCTTTGATGAGCTATTCTGATCTCGTTTTAAGATTTAAATGTTTGAATGTGCTTATCTCGTTAAACAACCGGTGTGGTTCACTTGAGTGACCTTGGGGAAGTGAATGAAATGCCTGTAGGTTTAGGGGCACTGTCTGTCGCTGTTTGCCTTGTGCATTACTCCACAGTGTACACACCTTAGGCCAAAGGCTAATTAGAAATTAGCAATAAATCTATGGTTTGTTTTTAAGGCTGGAGAATTTGTTTGAATACCTTACAGACGACAGTAGACCTACACAGTACACGCAGTAGTAGCGCTAACGTGGCTTATGGAGTTATGGAGCAGAGACATTTTCGAGATTTAAATTACATTACAATACATTTGGATCTTAAGATTTTCAGTTTGCGGAAACTAAAACTTAATACACTATGAGAATCAGGTGATATGATAAATCTACAGACAGGGGAAAATACGCACCTGTAAATAATCGCCGTTTGAATTATCGATGAAAGGTTCAAGGTCGAACGACAGAAATGTCAAGGTCACTGAGCTCACGGGGTATAGGCTGTAAGAGCAGGCTATATTTCTGAAGCTCTTCGGATAATTAGGTGATGTAATCGTTCCAGATAAGCCCGCGTAGTTCGACTGACCACAGCCTGCAGTTACATGTTTGAATGTAATCGTGGATTATTAGTGCCTCCTTAGTGGATATAATAACATAAACAGCTATTGTTGCAAATATGTTTAGCTAATCTGGCTTAATTTGATAAGACAACAGAAATAGTATTCAGTTAGCACTAGCCGCCAATACTGCTAGTCATCTGCCCCAACATATATGTTTGGGGAGTAGTAGAGCGGAGTAGTAAATCCTATGATGCGAAATGACTATATTTGTGTACAAAGTGCGGATAACAATGTGCATTCTGGAAACATGTTGAAACATAATTATTTAAGATTAAACTTTACTAAAAGTTAAAAATGCCCATCACCAGTCATTATATCCAAATATTAGGACTATATTACTGCTAGTCATCTGCAGAAAGATAAGTGCGGATAACAATGCGCATTCTGGAAGCATGTTTAAATTCATATTTCTGACTAAATAAATTACCGTTTGGAGTAACGAAATACTGAAGACTAAATCCGCTGGAAACGACTGATGTGTCAGTATGAAACCAAATCAGTACTTGATTGCAGTTGTTAATGATAATAGGCATTGGAACACTTGAACCACAATATTTTGGTAGCACATAGCTAGAGTCATCGCACTTGATCTGTATTTCAACAGAGTAATATGCTGGTCAACAGATGTGAAAAAGGAGAGATAGCTTGATTAATTTTCTAAAGGTGCATGTATAGTCTTGTATACACAATGTCTGAAAAGAAACCCTCCAAGCAGACCTATATATCTATACATATAATATCCATATAGTGTCCGTCTGTCGGGGGACGCTACGTCACAAACGGGTTCTGTTCTATTGTGAAACATAAACCGTTGTCTTGACGACGGCGGTCTTGACGATGGCGATAACCAACGATATATATAGGCCTATGATATGACGTCATAATATGACGGGCAAATACACTAGTATGTAAATAATGTCAGTAGTTCCAACAAGAAAGATCAACAATGCTTACGATGGTAAATCCGTTATATCGCCTCACATCCTCCCACTATCAGGATATTCTGTTACCAAACTTTCATAAAAAATTCCTTACTTTTGCAACAATAATAATTGTTTATTCTTTACTTGAAGCTATTAATGATCTAACGATAACAATTATGTAGTAATATGCCATAATGTTAAAGGAACAATCCATACCTTAAAAACTTATTAAGATTTGAAACGTACGGAACAAATTTTAAGTTCAATTTATAATTTCATAACGTGTTTCAAGTTTTTCCAGTTAGGCTAAGGTTTCTGAATAGGCTAGAATAAATATATAATAATATTGACGTACTGTCGATACTTTTCTTCATGTTTTTGGTGCTTTAAATAATCAATTTTATATCTGGTCTATAATAAAAATAACTGGGAAACTAACTGATACGCGAAATGGGTAGTTTCTGTTTAACGGCGTTGTGTTACAACAAAGATAATCTGCGTCGCCCTCCTTCTATATCCATGCTTGAGACTGGCATCACCCGAATACAACAATGGCGGATTTGAATTAAACCTTTTAAACATAAAATTCTCACCTGTACCCAATCGCATGAGCACGAGCCACAGGATTGCAGATTGAATGATTGGAAAGTCAAAGTAAATGAACTTGGCTGTGATGTCCATATAGAATAGGTGCAGTTCTCGCCGTTATTGTAGGGTTGGGGATAATTTGGTGACGTTATATTTCCAGATGTTTCCGTGTATACAGTACTACCACAGCCTACAAGTGTCAATTCTTGATCAAATGAACAAGGCAATGCGTTAATATCAAGACCTGCTCCTCAGGTACCCATTATGCTGCAGTGTTAACGGATGGTCCAATTTTAAACGAATGAAACTGGGTAGAGAACGATTTACAAAGTTTTAGAAAGAAAATCGCTCAGTCTTTGAGGAGCTTTTTGACTTAATGCTTACAATGTACATGCTTCAGTGTGTTTATCCTCATTAAATAGCCTGTCTTTAAAAATCTACCATGCCTAACAAATACCCAAATAAAACGCTAGCATGGAATAAATTGCTAGCATAGTATCAATTAAAATTCTCCACCCTCGTAATCTATAGAATCTAAATCTGAAGATCTGAAAGACGCTGAATATAGCGGAGTAAGATATTACAAATACGTCGAAGTAGCAAAAAGAAAACAAAAGTGAATAGGTTGAGATGTGCATGCAACAACCTCATGATGACTGCTTATCTTGAACGCCCTTAAATTGTAGTTTAAATCCTCGCTTCAACGCGAACAGTAAAACTTCGATTTTCCCTAGCTATGTTAATTTGAAAATCCTGATACCAATTCCTTTCCATTGATGGTTTCCTCCATCAATGGAAAGGAATTGGTATCAGTATTTTCAAATAAACATAGATAGGGAAAATCGAAGTTTTACTCGATGGTGAATCGAGGAATTATACTACACTTTATAGGCGGCCAAGGTAAAGAGTTATCATGAAGTCGGGAGCTCTCTAAAAATGTGCATTGCAATAAGATTCCATAAATTTATCGCTGACCGCTTTAGTAATATATTTAGTTGTGTACGTGCACGTATGTCAGTATGATCTGCTAATGTAATGGTCTATTTCAAATATGTACGTAATTGTTGTATGCAATGTAATACATACATGCTTGTCAGCTGCAGCGCCTTTGTCTAGTTCTCTGGAAGAGGCGCTATATAAATCTATGAATGAATGAATGAACTAAACATACTTACTTACTGACTTAGTGTTGAAAGACTTGAGTTGTTATAATCTTTGTCTAACTCCCGGGTTATACGCAAATCAGTGTTACTTACCTACGGTGCTAACCTGGTACTGAATTTTGAATCCTCTCACTGAATACAGGTTATAGTTATCCGATTGAAAGTATAATCGCGCCGACCAACACCAGGGGATCGATATCGGAGTAGCAACGCTATTCCAGTAATATGTTTTTTGACTGTAGCTACTGTTGCTTGCACAAATGATCTGTTTCGAAAGGCAGAACACAGTCAACGTTAAGGTAACCGTCTATAAAAGTAGGGGTGGCGATCCCGGGGGTCGAGAGGGACAAACCCCACATTTAACAGTGGGGGGACACGTTATACAGTTGTCCCCCTCAAATTTAGAAGAAACACCGAAAAAGGTCAACACAATTTTTTCACCTCTTTTTTGACCAGATCAGTTCGAAGCTATCCCGTGTCCCCCACCTGTAAAAGAAGATCGCCGCCGCTGTATAAAAGCATTTAAAAGATCAGTGAAAAGGGCTGGAGTTAGCATACAGCAATCGTTCAATTCTTATTGGTAGCTTAATATTTAATATCAGTCTGTCTAAAACTGTTGATGGAAAACCATTTTCGTTAACATGACTAGCTACATTTCGTGGCATGATTTAATGTCTATGTAGCTTGTTGGACCTCAATCTGTTTTTATGCAAAGGATTGGTGATTTGTGGTTATTTCTTTGAAGTTCTGCATAGAAGCCACTGCCTTATGTAACATGAACGCGTTGCAGTTGAAATTCCATGATTAGAATTGATGAGATGAGATGGCGTGATGTCCCTTTTCTGTCCTTAGTGAAACACCGATTCAGCCAAAATGCCAAACAGTGAGTCTGTAACAAATGCGCTGATTGCATGTCTTGTATCAATCACTTGGGGGTCATCCATAAAGTGTGTCCGCAATGAGGGGAAGGGAGGGGTCATTCAAATGCAGACAAATGTGGACAAGGGGGATGGGGCTATGACCAGTGCAGACTTCCGCATCTAAATTTCTAAATTTGACAGTTTTTTAAGCACCTCCTTGTTTCAACTTCCCCGATAGACGAAAAGTTAAACATTATATTACTTTAGTTTAAGCCGTTTTAAAAGGCAGGTAGTCAAACATTTGCTTACTATTTATATTACTCATGTTTGTTGCTTTAAAATGCAGTAGTTGATGTAGAACACTGCTTACTATTCAATTTTAAATAACATTTGCTGGTTGACATTTTAGTAAGGTGATTTAAACTAAGATAGATAGCTTATTAATGACGTTACTCACAATGCTGATTTTTCGTTCATTGGCTTTGGCAAAGGGGGAGGGTAGCTTGGTAAGGTCAAATGCGGTCAAGGGGAGGTAGAAGTCCAAAGTAGGTCATATTTTGCGAACGTCGTTTATGGATGACCCCTTGTCAGATTTGACCACTAATTTCTTAAAAGGAGTTCATAATCGTAATAGTAAATTTCTCCAAATTCCTAAAGCGGTACTTAACAGCTAAGCGATTTCCTAGTGGATGAGTTGCTCACGCTTAATTTGTATGGATTCGAGGTAGAGGATACCAGCTTGGTATGGACATTGGAGGTAGAGATAATTGAAGTCGTCTTAGAGTCAGTCAACCATCGACCACATGCTGCAGTAGTCACGAATATACATGACTAGAGATCGAAGATCGGACCTGGAAAATAGGATAGTGTGTTTTTTTATATATTTTATATTTCACTTATGTCATCATGAATCCCATAGAATAAAATACGTAGTTAACAGGGCTGAATACTCACTGTGACATAGTCGCCTGTAGTCGTATACCTATCCAGTTCAAAAGTCTCGAACGTTAACAGTATGGAGCTGGTGGTTGAAAGTGAAATAGTGTAAGAACAGTAGCAGTAGTAGTAATAATATACATTGGGGTAGTTTGGAGACAGCAGAACCCCATTATTCGTAGTGTAGCTGTAACTTCCTCCGCAACCTATTAAAAATACACGTTAGCTCTGTAGCAGTTACATCAGTAAGTTCGTTATTCTAAGCTATTACTAAGAATGCTACAAAAATCTTTTCATACAATCGCACAATCGCATTAGCTTTAACTAGCGTCGTATCAAGCTGGTTATGAAATCAACTAGAACGTGCAGCTTATAGTAGTAGCTGTACAGGTCTTTACATGGTGCGGACTCTGAGTGCCTCAGTGCATACTGTGTTGGTGTGTCGTCATTTCGAACAGGCCCTTCCTTGAAGTCGGAGAACAGAGAGGTGATCTGCGAGTACCAAAGTCAAAAACTTCCTGTGGGAACCGTGCCTTTTCAGTCGCCGGACCTAGGTGCTGGAATAACATTCCATCCTCATAAGGTTCATCGACTACTGTGGACACCTTCAGGACGAGACTCAAGACCCATTACTTTAAATTGCCTATCCTGATTAGTCGTTTGGTTGTTAAGCGCCCTTGTAACGGCGTGTGCTGTGTTACGACGCTGTATAAAATGTCGCTTTCATCATCATCATCATCATCATCATCATCATCATCATCATCATCATCATCATCATCATCATCATCATCATCATCATCATCATCATCATCATCATCATCATCATCATCATCAGCATCATTATCATCATCAGCATCATCATCATCATCATCATCATCATCATTATCATCATTATCATCATCGCCATCATCATTGTCATCATCAACATCAACAAAAACAACAACATCAACATCCTCAATTCCTCATTATCATCATCATCATTGTCATCATCAACATCAATATAAAAATGTGGAACGTAGGGGCCTATATAAATTGAATGCTGTTGCAAAATTTTACTAGTTTTATACTTTTAACAGAATTGAAATTTAGAATATATATATATATATATATATATATATATATAGCACAAAAAGGAAGAACAGGCAGACCTATGTACCGAAGACCACCATTCTCAAAGACACAGGTGGATATATTATTAGCAAACATAATAATTGCTTTTGTCGCTTTACCACAGATATATATATATATAATTATATATATACATATATATATACATGTATATATGCAATTTACATAGACGGCTATCCCAAATTTAACGATTGCACGCATATTTATATGGATGGTATATAGTATAGTCACACTTAACTCACTTTGCGCTTTCAGTCTACAGATAACATTTCCAAGGAAGAACACCACCAAGAACATAAGTTTCTGACTGGTCATTGTCATCGTTGAAAAGAAATCCTGAAAAGATACGAAAAAGTTATGAGAGGTAAGAAATTTATAGACGCACGTTCGCTAACTGCAACAATCAATAGTTTTCCGTATCCAAAGATTGGAGGTAGGACTGTAGCTCATTTCCTTTTCCTGTGACCTTGAACCGGTAGCGAAAGAATCCAGCGGTTGTAAATACGAAACCAATGCATCGAAACCTTTTACGTAGGCCCTCTACTTCACAGCAGCACACAGAAAATCAAATTGTGTTACCGTAGTAACAGAGGTGCGTATACACAGGAATAGAAATCCGAAAATGCCTTATAAACATTACACCGATGTTAACTGGTTATTTTCACACTAACAAATGATCCATCTGATCCATAGATGCTCTCACTTATGCTGTCTCAAAACCCGAACAGTGGTGGAATCTGAGAACTTTCTCGGTAGCTCATCGAAGGCTTTGAAGTAATTGCTCAATTCTGCTCGTTCCAAAAACAGCTCTTAAATTTCTTTCTTATACCTGTCTTAACTTGTTTGTCCACAGTTACCTGATTTTCCCCTGACCAACTGGATTTTTACTGAGTTGTTCAAGAGGATTACGATTTTTGCTACGATCTCAATTGAAGCGACCTTCGACTGGTGCCTTTTGCACAGTGATTATGGCGCTGCATAATTCAGTAGATTAAATATTTTTTAAGAACACGCAACTTACAAAGTTATTGTACGAACATAGAAGCAGTCTTCAACAATGACAAGTGCCACTGTTAAGCCTACGCAAATGAAGTTCTCCGAATGTCTCTATTGAAAGGCTGGATAATCAAGGTTGCGTTACGCTAGGCCTACTTACAAGAACAAACCGAGCTGTAACCATAGACAACATTAGCTCAGCCTAGATTTGCTTTACGATACAAAATAAATTATATTAAACCTTTGTTTTATGGGCAGTGGTAACACCGCTGACGCGTCAATACTATAGGCCTACAGTATTCAGTTTGGTATTTATTTATAACACATAATAAAACACTCACTCTCTTCATGCTGTTGTTAAATGCACATCCCTCCCGACGAAATCTCTTTCAAATGATTTCTAAAACTACACATCCTGTTTTAGAAAACCTGTGGCTACTTCCTTGTTTGACGCACATTCGCCTCAATAAGTGGCAACGGCGATTATGCCCTGTTGACGATTTAATACGCAACCTCCTGTTATCACGTACTGCTTTTGTTTGCATTACAAAATTTACATTTCAACCTATCATGAATGCCACTTCATACAATTGCACTGCTTGCTGACGGCTGTCACGTATCCGCCTTGAGGGCTTTCTCGATGGTCGTTGGGCCGTAAGAGTCTCACAAGTCAAAGTTTCCACTCCGGCGGATATATTTTTAAACACAGAATTTTCTGGTCTCTTGTACCTTGTAAGATATACTTGTAAGATATACATGCTACTTAAAGTGTCTAAGATATACATGCTACTTCAAGTGTCATCCGAAATGAGAATATCCGGAGGCCACTTGGAGTAGCCTGTATAGCTGACAAGGTGCGAGAGGCCAGTCTTAAGTGGTATGGCCACGTGGAGCGGGCGGAGGAGGATCAAGAGAATCGTGAAGGCGGAGGTGCATATATATCGCAGACTGCGTGGGTCGTCAGAAAAAGCTAAGGATGGATATGGTTCAGCTGGACCTCAGGCTTCTGGGCTTGAAAATGGATGATCCTGGAGATCGAGCGGGATGGATACAAAGGATCCGAGTGGCTGACCCTCCCCAGCGAGGGATTAATTCCAACCGGAAGGAAAAGAAGAAGAAAGAAGAGAAATTTCCGTGTGGCTCTGCTTTGGAACAGATACACTATGTGAGATCTGTTTCGGAACAAATTCGTCCTTCAGAGACGGCCTTCTGATCAGAGCAGGGCCGCCGACAGAAATTCTGGGCCTCTAGGCAGTGCAGTTACCGGCCTCTAAACAATCGTTAGGCTTTATATAAATATAATATAGTACGGTCGTACGAAAAAAACAAAACAAATTGAAGTAATAAAAGTGCGTGTACGACCGTACGATATTAAATTTATATATATATATATATATATAACTGATTTTATTCAGATGCTTGAATTTTTAACTCATTATAGTTAGGCCCCTAAGCGTCAGATAATATATTTAAAAAGGCATAAATCATAAACTTTGTATAACTGATTATAATATTTTTCATAAGTTGATTGCTGGACCGGCTCGAGCCCCTAAAAAGTCGCCGGGTCCCTGGGTATTTGCCCCTCCTGCCCCCCCTCTCGGCGGGCCTGGATCAGAGTATCTGAGGCAAAATGTTAGCTTGAGTTGTTTAGCTACATGTAATTTTTTCCAGTTCATTGTCTAGTTCTTTACACAGAGTTCGATCAAGGCTATTTCCCTCGTTTTACAACAATTTAAGCCCTTGGTCGCGTTTTAATGGTGCCTAGGACTCAAGTGGTGTTATTAAGCTATCTTGTGTAATGCTGAAATGCATTTATTTGATATCAAATTGGACGAAGAAAAACATAACAGAATTAGTTTATTTAATTAATGTATGCACCAAGCTAATTTTAAATGAAATGACCGAAATGTGAAGAAGAGGCAATTGTCAATGGGGCGGCTTTGGTTATTAGATGGGGAGATTCAATTTCAATGGGAACACTCTGTTGCTCAGGCAAGACATAATCAAATTAGTTTATTTAATTAATGTATGCACCAAGCTAATTTTAAATGAAATGACCGAAATGTGAAGAAGAGGCAATTGTCAATGGGGCGGCTTTGGTTATTAGATGGGGAGATTCAATTTCAATGGGAACACTCTGTTGCTCAGGCAAGACATAATCAAATTAGTTTATTTAATTAATGTATGAACCAAGCTTATTTTAAATGAAATGACCGAAATGTGAAGAAGAGGCAATTTTCAATAGGGCGGCTTTGGTTATTAGATGGGGAGATTCAATGGGAACACTCCGTTGCTCAGGCAATGCGTTATTCTAGTCCTGGGGTGAGTTGCGAATACTATAGACCACGCTATCGGCCCAGCATTGTAATTGTAATTGTAATTGTAACCGAAAACTTATATAGCGCCACTCAAATCAGCGGCGCTTTCAACCCGCATCAATGCCGGCACCGGCAAAAAGGAAAGTTTTCAGGCGTCTACGAAATTGGAGAGGGGAGAGGGCAAGAAGCTCTTGGCGGAGAAACAAGGGGAGACAGTTCCAAGCAGAGGGGCCAACATAGGCGAAACTTCTGGATTGTGCCGTGGAAGATCGCATGCGAGGGACAACCATAAGGCCGCGAGCCGAAGATCGCAAGGAAGCCCTCGCAGGCAAGGAAGAAACTGGGTTGCAAAAATTCATTAGGTAAGACGGAGCAGAGGCAGTAAGGCAGTTGCGCATGAGAGTGAGGGTTTTAAACTGAATTCGCTGTTGAGCAGGGAGCCAGTGGAGGGAATCACGGATAAAGGCAGAAATGTGGGCAAACTTAGGAATGTCACCTATAAGCCGAGCAGCAGCATTAAGGATAGTCTGGAGTTTGTGCATATTGGAGGAGGAAAGGCCAATGTACACAGCATTGCCAAAGTCTACCCTAGTGCAGATCAGAGCATGGACCAGTGTAGTAACAGCATGAAATGAAAGAGACTTGCGGATGGATCGGAGCTGGCGTAGATGATAAAAGCAAGATCTGGATACAAGGTTAACTTGATCAGTAAAGGAGAGGGTAGGGTCAAGGACAATCCCCAAGTCACGAACAGAGCAGGAGAATTGAATGAGGGGAAACCTAAGATGTAGAGATTCAAAATCAATCTTGCTGAGTTGGAGGCGACCGCCGAGCCAGATAAACTGAGTCTTGTCGGGGTTCAGCCGCAAGCGATTAGAGGAAAGCCAAGAATCCAGAGCAGAGGCTGCTGCTAAGATGAGTTCGACCATTTGGACAGCAGAAGAGGCTGGACCATGAATTAGAGACTGGGTGTCATCAGCATACTGATGAGACGAAACCCCATACTGCTGGAAAATCCCCCCAAGGTCCGAAGTGTATAGGATGAAGAGCAGAGGAGCAAGAACAGAGCCTTGGGGGAGACCATAAGAGGTAGTGACCCAAGGAGTACGTTGTGATCCAAAGACCACAGATATGGACCTGTCAGAGAGGAAAGAGCGGAACCATAAAAGGGCACTATCAGAGATACCGAAGGATATAGATAGCCGATTTAAGAGAATAGAGTGGTCTACCGTGTCAAAGGCTGCGCTGATATCATAGAGAGCTAACAGGGTGACATGACCACGGTCAAGAGCTTGGAAGACATCGGCTAGGAGCCGGACTAGTAGGGTTTCAGTTGAGTAGGATTTCCTAAACCCAGATTGAAATGGAGGCATGAGGGAATTAGATTCGAGGTAGTGGACCAATTGAAAAGCAACACACCGTTCCAGGAGCTTAGAAAGGAAGGAAAGGTTGGAGATGGGCCTAAAATTAGCTGGAGAATTACAGTGTTGTAATGCATTGTTGAATTCGCACATGTTTTTCCACTCTGTGGGATATGTAGCCCGTCTTTTTATCAAGGGCCTCGTGGCTCTTGGTTGCATGGCTCTGCCCAGTGAAATGTACATCTGAAAAGCGATTTTGTTTTGAAGCGATTGCTGAATGATTGCTTGTCCATTACGATTCGGACGCTATACAGTTTTCTCGGATCACGATTAGGATAGGTGGATGTCAATGGCGAATCCGAGAAACTTGCCTGAACAGATGCTTTAGAAATTACGGTTGCGATTATATATTGCGTAAATAGTTCTACTATGCACTGTAAACGATAAAAGACTGAATTAATGTATTGAACACGGACCTATGTGTGTATTCATGTAGGCATCTATCCACATATCTATCTTTCTATCATCTATCCATCATCATCTATAATATCTCTGTCTGTTTATCTTTGTGTGTTTATATAGCGCCCTTATGTTGGAGTAAGTTACGAAAAGTTTAACCCGCATCACGTATTTACAGAAATATATCGATGATCCATAAAAATGAACCTATTTTATGGTTTTTATTTAAATCAGATCTAAGTCGAGCTATGATGCAACGCATACGCTTAACGTTACATAGAGAATATTGCTCGACATATAACTTTAGAGATTTAATGAAACAAGGTCAGGCGCACTGCTAGATAGGTCCTTCTTAATATGAATATTTCAGCAGCGGCCAGGCAGTTTTCAATGGTCGAGACAATCTATCTGGATATGTAATCCATCTGTAGCCTTACTGAAGAAGCGAAAGACTAAATATCGGATTGCGTTATGTGACCTGGTGACAGTGGGGCGTGGTGGCTCAGTGGTAAGTTCGGCGCCTTGTGACCGGAGGGTTGCAGGTTCGAATCCCACTCTAGCCGCTGCGTACGGACCTTGGGCAAGTCCTTCACTCGCAATTGCTCGTGGCGCATCGGCGTGAAAATTCCGACACAGTATCAAATGCTGTAGTCGGGAGCGCCTCTGAGTAGTAGTTGACTTCGAGAGGCGCTATAGAAATATCCGGAATAAATACATGTGAAAAAGGAACATTCTTGTCGAGTTGCGGTCGGGTGTTCCGTCCTCCATGGACATTAAACCTGATCACAACTACATTATTGTCATCGTCTTCCTCACCGTATCTTAATCGTATATGCGCTTCAGAAGTTTTAACTAGACTCAAAGTGTATGACACAGGGGCAAATTAGAAAATACTTGGCATTGAGTACAACAAGTGGCTAGCTTATCTTAGCTACAGGCTTAACTAAAACCCTAAATACATGCGGATGCATGCTCATACCAATAGCATTAACTGATTAGGTTGATGTATGTATAGAAAGACACGCAATCTTCTTTTAAAACCAGCAAATTATTCGATATACGAATTTCCCTTGGTATTGTGTCCCATACTAAGAAGCCATACGGTTTAACAGTAAGCGTCGAGTGTTAGAGCGGACATTGGGAGGGCGATATGCTGTGGAATTCCTAGTGAAGTATATAGGAATGACTGTCAAAGGCGTGTGGGAGAAAACTCCTAAATATCGGAGGTTCGAGGCGGTAGAAAAATTCACAAACCTGGAAATCTGTGATTGCTTTATTCTCAAGAGTTTAAACTCACTAAAGGATGGCCCTGTGTGTAGGCCTACCCAATTTCGAATGCCCACAATTATTATGTGAACAGCCCTCTTCGGCAGGATTATTAGTTTAAGTAACCTAGATTCGTAATAGATGCACAGATCTATGAGGTAGGAGTAGATGGGGGCATATTAATGATTCAATCGAATTGTCACTGGTAGCTTGTACGCAACTCGATTTAAAGTACTAAAATTCTCAAATATTTTTGCTGCAATTTGCATACATGCCTTCGAAATTTATATATAACATTATCAATCAATCAATCAATCAATCAATCAATCAATCAATCAATCAATCAATCAATCAATCAATCAATCAATCAATCAATCAATCAATCAATCAATCAATCAATCAATCAATCAATCAACTAAGCATTTATATAGCGCCCCGTCTTGGAAACTATTCAAAGGCGCTCCCAGCTCAGCCTCGGCGAAAGAGAACAGAGAAGAAAGCGGTGGGCTAGCCTCGAGGAAGAGACCGCAGCTCAGGAGAAAGTCCATTGCAAGTTGTGGGCCCAACGACGGAGAGAGCGCGCTGCTGCATAGAAGCGGTGCGTGCGAAAGGAACAGAGAGGTTACCACGGTTGGGAGAGCGAAGAAAGCGGTGACCAGGTGGAACAGAGGCACGAGAACAGACCTCGCGCAGATAGGAGTGAGAACAGTCAAGCTGACATTGCCAAACAATGGAGGCAACCCGATAGACAATGTGTTGCGAGAGAGGTAACCAGTGGAGGGGAAGCCCTATACAGAGGAAGCAGGAGCAGTCAAGCCGACAGGTAGTGAACGCATGGACGAGAGTAGCAGCAGTTTGGAGGGATAAAGAGAGGGAAACCACGCGAAGCTTTCGCAGCTGAAAGTAGCAAGCGCGGCTCAGCTGCATGATATGCTGAAAGAGGGTGAGTTCTGAATCAATATTATATTGTTTGAATAAATATTGTAACGCAGATGATGTCGTATCGTTGGTTTCATTTGAGTGTCTCACCGATCTTCTATGCGTAAACTACCTAAATCTTTTCATGGGCGTTTTCCATGTGCATCTGGTGTAATTGTTTGCTTATTTAGGTTTTCATAGATGGATTCAGGACGATTATCGGGGCTTAAATTTTGATATAGATGTGCATCATCCCCTTCGCTCATACGTGAGGTATCTCCCGAATGACGGTTTTGCGTCGACACATTTTCATACAATGATCCAGATGAACTAGGCATTGTAGAATAATCATTGGTGGCATTCGTGCCCTCCACACAATCGGCATCTACAAAAGCACACAGTCGACTCCGTATTGCGCCATGTATCTGAATTTCGGACGAGGTTCTTTAGTCTAAATTCCTTGGTTTCTCGGGATATTTTAAACTGTAATTCTAATTCTTGCAAGAAATATTTATAGCACCGTTTCCATAGAAACAGTTCGTCTGAATGATTTTAAAGTTCATCAACAATAAAACGTTTATCAATAAGCAAACAGTTCTCAGAGAACCATAACAATCACAAGTGGCTGGCTCCCGCAAACTCCTAGAGCCACAACTACCATATTCTCATCCAGAGTCAATAGTTGAAACTTTGTTCATTGTAATTGTAATACAACTAATTTCTATAGACTCTTAGGAAAGATCTTTATGAAAACCACACAGAATAGGCCTATTAGTGAAGTATGTTCTACATTTTTGATTGGTTATATATAGAGTAATCTCAATAGCTTCTTAGAACTGTACCATTTTTTGGTCTTCGTCTGTATCGCTGGATCATATAAATTGCTGCCAGTACGATATAGCCAAGGATACAGATCACCAAAAACGTTGTGACCACAATGAATGGAACATCATCTACACAATTTTGGACATCAAAATATTAAAATATTACTTATATCAACACTGTTATTGGCTGAAATATTTAATAATACCGTATTACAACTTATGTCTATAACATGTGGCGCTGTTAATGAAGACTGAGCTTAATGAATGTGAAGTTTTCATTAATCTCGTTTAAATTAAAGGCGGCCATAATGATTTCCGGATCTAGTGGCATGACTTAGTGAATATTGAGTAATATAATATCGAGAAGTGTTAAGTGTTTATAAGGCATCATGAGTTGACTCTTAAATATTTTAACGCATTTATACCTCAAAATCACCGTTTCTATTATTGCGATGGTTTGCTGCATCTCGTAAACTACTGTAGTAAGTAATATTAGTTGATAACAGTACTAGGGAAAAAGGAATAGAATGGACAACTTCTTTTTGCATTTTTTTTATGTCACAATACTATGCAGTAATGAAAGATTACCCGACTGTTCACAGAGGCATGCGGTTGTCTCGACTGGAGTCACTGAAAAACCAAATCAGACTCTAACAAGACTCGTACAGTATTACACAATATGTTATTTTCATTTCTTAAAGTTTCTAATGCGTTTTGAATGTTGCAGATACAAATTTATAGTAAATGATGAAGCAATCCCACTTAACTTTCAGAATGAAACTGCTTCAATAAAGTTATAATCCTGCGAAGGTAAATATAAATTTCTTCAGCTGATTCCACTGCAAAAGGGGTTGAACTGTTGATATCTGACTATTTCATCAAAGCACTGGCATAGTAATGCAATGTGTTACAGTAAATGCATTCTGTATAACCGAAAATGAATCCCAGATAAGTAATGTTTGGTCTTTATGTACTGTAGAATAATTTTAGTTACTAGGCAAATGGCAGAGGTAGACGCTGTAAGAGTGTAAGTGGAATATAGGAACCCAAAACGCAATATTTCAACTTCGGTTACATCGATATCTTTTAGAAAGTAAACATGAGTTTAAGACATGGCAATGAAATAACGATAGCTCAAAATATATAAGAAAATGTAGATTTGTGTAACTTAAATGGTTAAAAAAACTAATTTTAGCTAAGTCATATTTAGGTTTTTAGAATGAGTTCATGTAATATGAACAATGGTAAACTTTTTACCAGGCGTAGTAGTTGCAGTCGAGATCTTTGTGGTAGGGTTAGTAGTGGTCGATGCCTTTGTGGTAGGCGTGGTAAGCTTAGCAGTGGTCGAGATCTTTGTGGTAGGCTTGGTTACTGTAGTGGTCGAGATCTTTGTGGTAGACTTGGCAGTGGTCGATATCTTTGTGGTAGATTTAGTAGTAGTTGAGTCTATAGTTAGAAAATATATGATGAAAATACCCAAAACGATTTATTCTTACTACCAGTGATTTTTCACTTACCTTTGACAATGTTATTATTTGTGTTGTTTTTCATGATATACAGTCCGGTTTTGCACTTCCAATTGTCGATTAAGTTAGTTTAACATGTGCAATGACCGAGAAAACTCTGCTCAAAAGTGTATGAAATGATAGTTACATACAAGAAGTTATATGTACATTCCACAGCAATAATGCTTCATACTGAGAATAAACTATTCAAGATTTAGGGAACCGTAAAGTTAAGCAGTACATTGAACTATGGCCTAGAGGAAGGCCATAATGCTAACGAATTCCTTTTGTTAGACTGGGTGTATGAGGGCGTGTAGCAAGTCGTCTCTCCTGTCGTCTGATCTTCTCACCGACAGTGTACGTTCATTGTCTCATGGCTTATGTCTCATGTACAGTCATTGTCTCATGGCTCAGTTCGCTAGAGATCGTTAGCTCAATAGCCATTCCGAAATAGCTTTCTTCCCAAGAGGAGATTTTAAACAACGTATCTGGGAGAACAATTCACCATGCTAACCTAAAAACTATACGTACCTTTCAACTATAACATGAATTCTTTTCATAATTTAGTTTAAGCAAAGTTCCCACGAACTGAAAGAGGAAAAATTATATTTGTCTGAGTGAAAGCTCAGATGTTCTGTACACGATGTGTTTAAATTAATTTAATTTATTAAGCATTGATTTGCACGTGGACAATATTATGAATAGTTTCAAGCGCTTCACGTGTAGACGCAGATTGGTGTTACTCACTTTGAGCCTCGATATCTCGAATACTAGAGACAAGAAGAAGAAAAACCAAACAAAGCAGCGTCCATCTATCGAATGCCATCGTGAGGAAGAAAATACTGAAACACAAAACGAGAACGTTGAAACTAAAATAGGCTAAGTATGCCACTGTGACAGCGGCTGAAATGTGTTACAATAAGTTGCACAGTACTATGATTCTGTATGCTTTACGAGGTCCGATTGGGTCTCATAAATCGAGTAGGCATAAGTCAGTCAGTTGAAACAGTAGTTACCAATATTGTGCTTAAAGCGTAAGCTGCATCCCACGCTTCTGTGTGAGAATGCGTGCGGATCGCGTTTTGCCTCCCGATGGCGGTTTATTTCAGAGATTCAAAAGTTGAGCTTTTATTCCAACGGGTAGCGGTGTGAAGAATCTAACTCGATCAATTCTTTAAAAAAATTTGCAGGGTCGATCCCATACGGTAGTATTTTTAAACGTCACCATTTACATTCATTAAAGTACCTTTCTGTACACGTCGGTTTACAGTCGTGAAGACATTCTGTCAAACTGAACTATATCGTAGCTTCTACTATACATGCTTCATGCAGAAAAATATTACATATGTTAAATCTTTTAGGCCTACCTGTGCTTGAATCACCTCTTTCTAATAAACATTATTATACTGCAGCACCAACAATATGCACCGAACAACAGTTGAATTCTCAAATGAGGTTAGATTTTATTTAAAGCAGATTACTCGAGTAGGCTACATGACGTGCTTAGTTATACCTGTGTTGACTGAGTTTTCACCGAAATCAAAATAGGCCACATGCAAGGAATCACCATATTGGACTAACTTCCTGATTGAAAATTTATCAGTTTTGCACGGCTGATTGGTTGCTTGAGGAGCGTGTCGACAGTAGCTGCGATTTTAAAGGCTTATTCTATGTCAGCTAACATACACAGACCCCAGCGTATAATAATGACGTCTCTACTGTGGTACTTCAAGGTAGTTTAGCTCTTGGGCTCTTGAACTTGTAAGATTTGTAACAAGCCCAAACATATTCAGTATCTTATCGACAGGCCACGGTTTAGGCATTTTAAGATTAACTCAGAACAACATCAGAGAGACCATTGGTTGAGGCTTGTTATACAATATAATACAAAGTTCAGAAGTGCACACGACCATGCGACAGAACATCGACGGCGCTGGATCGCTACGCAGCGGCTTGAGGTAGATTCGAACCTGCGACCCTCCGGTTACAAAGTACAGAACATAGCGCTACACCACTGCGTCCCTGTTGTTGCAATCTTGTCATCTGTGTCTGACTTTTGAGATGTTCAAGGCCTTGTGTTGATATCCGGATGCACACATACAGACCATATTTATCAAGACTAGGTGAGGCACGGTAAACGTCATGGCTCACTGCGAAAATCTGTAATAGTGCAACTAATGACTGGGTTAGAATAGTTCTTCTTTCAATGGCCTAAACATCAGTATGATCATGGAGGCTGTCTCCATGTTCTAAGGCGCAAGGTTGGATCAGCACAGTGAATTTGTCACTAGGCCTAGGCCTACTCATTCTGAGTAATATCCTTTAAAGGTTTTAAATAATCATTATCTAGAATGTTATTGACGCATTAGCGTATTAACGCATAGGCTTACTCAGTAGCTTGATGCCAGGCAATTGAATTTTCTATTATGTATGTATGTATGTATCTGGCCTTTTATGAAGCGCATTTGTTGAACCTCTCAAAAGTACTTTGTACATGACTGTCGAAAAGATTTAAACAGGTGCGTCTTAATGAACGACGAGAATGCTATTTGGGTCGAGCAAACAGAAATACCTTCATATTTATTTGCTTAAAGTTTTCAATTAGCCTACCAATACCTGCTTATCTACAAACTTAACATATAAAATGTACATGTCGTCCACTATGCAATTTTTAAAGATTAAAACTGGAGTCAATAGACTGTAACATATTGAACTTGAAGAATCAGGCCTAGTGAAAAAATGGGATACCTCAATGACAATAAACAAAAATCTTCGACACAGTCCCGTTTTGTTGTGAGCATTGAAATAATATGATTGTGTCGCTTGTGGCTGTAAACAATGAAGTAGTGTTTGTGTGGGAATCAAGAGTAGACCACTTGTGAGAAAAGCATTGAATATATAAAACCTTGAGAGGTTTCAATACGTCACAATTCAGGCATCTGTTCGAGTTGATGGAGATGTACAGTTATCGTATATAATGGCAAAGTAAAGTAATCACCCGATCGTGTGCCGGTATTTCCGACAAAGGCTCTCACACTAGCAAAGTAGGCTACACATTTATCTCGTTGGCTGCTTCCTAGTTTCTAAGATGACAAAGTCAAAACACTACTTCAAATGGCTGCTCCATAATTATTGTGTTCTGCTTCTAATCCAATGGCAAACGTCGAATGCTATACTTACAATTTAACGGTGACGCTATATGAGTCATTAGTTTATAGTGGATAATATGTGCCTTCAGAGGATTAAATGTTCTCTCTGATTCGTTGGATTTCGAACGGGCTTATGGAATGGATAATGATATTGACTACGATTTTAATTTCAGCGACTATCGATTGATTTTTTTTGGATCATGAAAACGGCGGTTTAGAATCAATAGATTAGATCAGGTAAGATTAGCCTACATTCACTAGATAAGATCAGATGATACTAGATTTCTTACCAAATTAAGTACAAGACCAGATTCAGGATGTCAACGAGTGTCTGGCAGTGTCAGATGACGATATATATCTACGTACTGGGAAATGCTTTATCGCCCTTCCCAGGATTGGCTGGTCGCATATCCATCGCGTCAGGACCAGAGGTAGATTGATTGTACCTTTCGCAACTTATTGGTACAGCTCTAAGTTAGCTATTTTCTATGGCAGAATTAGCAACATGCCTGGGTCAGCAATTACAGCTTTAATATGACATGCATGAAACGACCAAAACCTATTTGATGACTGTGTTAATTTGAAGGTTGACAGAGATATTGTTAGCTCTCCCATAAAATTAAGGCTCCAAAAAGTTTATTCATCTAGACAGTCATCAAAATCAATAACGTCAAGCAAATACCAGTGTAAAGACTTCAAGCTACCCACTCCTTCAAGTTACCTCCCGGTAATCTGAAATCGATTTCATATTATCCCGGGGGTAGCCTGAACGCGATTTCAAGTTACCCCTGCGCTGTTCACATTACCCCTGCCCCTATTTGATTTGGCTAATATGATGAAGTTTTGTGCTTACAACTCATGATACGTTTATTGAATAAATCACGTGAAACATACGAGATTGAAAGCTAGTCTCAATATCTGAAACAGTGCAACATAAGTGATAGTTGTATTAAAACCACTCCTACACTAGTTCAAAGTACCTGACATATCCCATACAAACAAAAGATATACAAGGATTCAACCTAGTTTATGTAATTGTGATCTACAGAGAAAGATAGCTTATCGTGTATCATGCACTAGGGGTAATAAGAGATTAATGATAAATATTAGAAATTATTATTATTATTATTACATGAGATAGTCGAAAATGGGCCCGTTAATTTGGGGGATAGTCTGAAATCGTAGGGGGTAATCTGAATTCCATTTCAAGTTACCTCCGGTGGTACCCTGAAATCGATTTCAGATTACAGATAATCTGAACGCAATTTCAAGTTCCTGGGGGTAATGTGAAGCGGGGGTAATCTGAAATTGCTAAACCGTGTCAGATTTCTTTCCACCTTAATGGAATTGTCTGATCAATCAATTCAAACTGAATGGTGCAAAAGTTCTCCATATGGTACTTCAAAGTTCAAGTCACATTTAGTCGAACATGGGCAACTTTGCCGACTGTTAGGTGTCGGTCATTCTTTAGGCTGATGGTTCAGGTATGCTGTCGTAGAAACCAGATTCGTGGGGTGCGTGGTTCAGATATTCGTAGGTATGTGAATCGCGTATCTCTGTCTGCGTGGAAGAGTCCAATTGAAGATCTGAAATCGGGTAATGGTAATACACAGGTTGGCTTAAAACGGTTGGTGCGCTTATATATTGACCCACGGATCTCGTCTCTCTGATTTCCATATTCTCAGCTGAATTTTGACGACCTACATAAAAAATGCAACAATGTGCCCATTATTCATCATACTTGTTTAAATAAGGAACATTAAAAATATTCAAAACTAATCTTACTTTTGTAGTTAAGTTGATAGGCATTTTAAAATGGTGACCCTTTGTATTGGATCATTTTGATATTAATTCTCAAATAGTAAACTGCAGTTCATCGTCCATTAAGCTTATAACAGCTGATAATAGGGTAAAAAAAACTTGAGTCACAGTTTAGGAACGTGAAGTAACAAAATACCGTCTTGTGATGTGTTCGATCTCCCTCTGAATTGCTGTATAACGTAGTATAATGCTATAGCGATGTATCCAAGAACGCAGATCCCCAACAGCACAATGAGTATAATTACCGCGACATCTAGAGGCAATATAGAAATATGCAGAGTCAACATAGACAGCATAGATGGCTATTTTGGTTGATCAAAAACGATGAGTATAATAAGAAAGTCTAGAGGCGTATTCAAAAGTTAGAATCTAGGATTATATTTTTCATATATAGGCCTAAAAGTAAACGCCAAAATTGAGTTTGCCCCTTGGGATTATGCCAGTCTTTGTCAATCTCGCAGTCGCCGATCTATTGTAGTCTAACATTTCAAAATTTCTAGATTAGGCTAATTGTAAACTGAAGTAGTCGGTCAGGCTTTAAGCTGTAATATTTCAAGGTTCAAAATAGTTCTGTTTTTGTATGCTTCTATGCACTATTAAAATATTGTAATGGCTCTTGAAAATAAAAAATTGAATTAAAATATTGCAGTTCATACACGTGCTTAGATAAGGAAAGTTCAATATCGAGAGTTTAATTTCTTCAGTTTACGTTTATGCATGAGAAAATTTTTGTAAGAAACTCATATCTAAGCTTGACTACCGGTTCCACGATTCACAGTGCTAACAGTTAACAGCACCTACGTGGAGCATGTATATCCACACTAAAAACAGCGAGAGAGAGAAAAAGAGAGGGGAGAGAGGAGGGAGAGACAGAGACAGAGACAGAGACAGAGAGAGAGAGAGAGAGAGAGAGAGAGAGAGAGAGAGAGAGAGAGAGAGAGAGAGAGAGAGAGAGAGAGAGAGAGAGAGAGGCTGACACTAGATTTGTTGTTTGGTTTGGAACAAGTTTGCTTCAAAGTAATGTATAAGCTGCATCGACCCACATGCACACACATATATCATCTTTCATAAAAAGATTGAATGTAAGCAGTTTCAGGATTATAATATTATTGGCATGGTTAATTTGATTCAGAATTGTAATTTATATTGTGTTCCTATAAATCCCAATTCCTAAACTGCGAACGTCTTCAACGGAGCTTACTTTTTTGATGGTTCTGAGTTCATTAGTTTAAAAAAGTGTTAGAAGAAGAAGAGCAGTCCCTTAAGCCAGCCCTGAGGCATCCATGAGCATGATGTGTTAGCGACGGCACTTTCTTAGCCTCATCATATGAGGGCAGAAGGCCAGTTCTTTCCCTCGCCGTCTCATCTTCCCACCGACAGTGTAAGTCAGTGTACTCATTATAGTTGAGTTGGCTAGGGGGTGCTGGTGGAGCAGAAATCTCGAACCACATTTCTGCCCTGGCGGAATTTTAACCCCCGACCTTTCGATCGACAGTCCAGCACGCTAACCACTACACTATAAACAGTCTTGAATATAATTATGTCAAACATATGCAACTCTAACTTGTCGGATATCGTCCTGATTTTGAGTACGATTTCACTTAAGTAAGCATCGACTGATAATTAATTCATAGCATTAGATTAGTATGGATAACTGTAAGTTATGGTATCAGTTATCATAGCAGCTATTGTATTGTAATAAAACACTTGCCAGGCTCAGTAGATCTAGGGGCGATTGATGTTGTGATAGAAGAAGAAACTAAAACAGAAAAATGAAAAATGAAACAGAACATAGGTCATATTTGCAGTATCGTATTTGGCATTTGGGTAAAATTTTCAGCACTACTTATAATTTCTAAGTACCGGTACGTGCGACTATCTTGAACAAATAATATGTAACAAATCTACAAAAATGAATCTGCGGATGGTAAAATTATAGACGAGTACACGCTACCGGTTAGTTTTCCGAAACAAATTAGAGGCGAGTATAAGGTATACGGTATTTTGTGAGTATACGCTTCAGTATTTTAATATGAATAAATATAAATATTTTGTGAGGTGAGTATGCTGTATCTAGATGTGAGTACATGCTGTATACCCGCGTATACCCTCGACTACAGCCCTGATCATGCTACGCAGAATGAAACCGAATGACAGACCGAATGAGGCAGACAGACTGACAGATAATTACATATCTGGCCAACCGACGGTTCTCGCTGCTGTAAAAGTGTGTGCATTGCGGTCTTTTTTACCGAAGAGGCAGGAGACGTGGGTCAGTGCAGATTCATGCGTGTTAAAAGGTGAGAGAGGCGAAGGATCATATACAGTTAGAATCGTCCGTCACATCTAGTTAAAATCAACAGACTTCAAAGAGAAATATTATCCCTTGACTATCACAGAAGGGGAACGGAGGGGGGGGTTAACACAGTTGGAAATCGACAGCCGTGATACTTCAAACAGAAATTTCGGCTCTCCGCCACCACAGAAGGGGGAGCGAGGAGGGGTAAACGCGATTCAACCAGTCGATTACATTACGTCACAACTGCACACTCGTCGCCCAGTCGAGATGGATCAAAGAGACCGGTCTCGCACACTCGACGATCAATAGCGGTTGCCAATGGCGACGATTTTTCCCACAACGCAGTTAAATTTTGGAAGAGACACGATTAAGTTTTCGCTACATAGCTTATAATTAATTTAGTCCAAATAATTTACCGTTTGGAGTAACGAAATACTGAAGTCTAAATCCGCTTCGAACGTGTTTAGTACCAGTATGAAACCAAACCAATACTTGATTGCAGTTGTTAATGGAAACTGGCATTGGAACAGCTGAACCACAATATTTAGGTAGCATGTAGTTAGTGTAATCGCACCTGATCTGCATTTCAACAGATTATAATTATTATATCGGATAAAAGTCGTGGAAAAAGAAAAGTCAGGTTATCAGTATAGGTTGATTTTTGTTTCTAAAGGTGCATACTTATTCTTAACTTAATACTGATTAGCGTTGGCGATAATAATTAATTAACAATATGCCATAATAAATTAACCATCCAAAACCTTTAAAGATTAGGCCTACTAAAAGTTGAAAATTAAGAAACCTCAAGTTCAAATAAATATGCATATTTTTGGCTAAAGTTGTTCGCGTTTTGTCTAGAGGGTTATGGATAGGCTAGAATATAATAGACGCACTGTCGATATCTTTATTCATTCATTCCATGCTTCTTTAATGCACATTATATTTTGGTCCAGAGGAATGCCCCTAATAGACTAACTAATTTGAAAAATGTGTAGCAACAGTTTACTGTTTAGCGGCGTTGTGATAAAAAGATAAATACCGTTCTCCTCCTTAATCCAGGCTTTGGACTGGCACCACTCGAATACAACAGTGGCGCAGTTTAAACGCAAATAATAATTAAAGCTCTTCCTGATATATAATTCTCACCTGTACAAAATCGCATCCGCACGAGCTACATGGTTCCAAATCGAATGCTTGGAAAATCAAAGTAAATAAACTTGGCTGTGATGTCCATATTAAATAGGTGCAGTTCTCGTTGTTACTGTACGATTGCGGATAATTTGGTGACATTATATTTCCAGATGATTCTGTGTACACAGTGTTACCACAGCCTAGAAATACCAATCAATTCCAGATCATAAGTACTGAAGTATTTAAGTTATTTGTATTACCTAAGTGCATTGCAAATGTTCAATAAAACGCAAATGTAGGTTTAATTTTCTAGTCAGTCTCGTTTACAATTAACCACCCTTTAGAACTCACATTTTATTAAAACCTGAAACACACTGAAAGTTACGCAGAAGGGTACTAAAAATTGTCTGAGTAGGAAACAAAAACTCAAACCTAAAACCAGGTGTGAGTAACACAGGAGTGACGGAGGAATAGATAAAACTATCATTGGAAAAGTAATCGGTATCATCATTTTCAAATAAACACACGAAAACGAAGCTTTACTGCACGCGTCAAACCAAGAATTATACTACGCTTATACTGCACTTTAAAGATGTCCAAGATAAACAGCAATCATGAGGTTAGTGCACAGAGGTCGGGAGTTGCACAGTTGCTCCGAAAATGTGCCTTGGAATGACATTCTAAATAAATTTACCGCCAGTATGCGACCGTACGTATGGAACTTATGTTATTAGTTTCTATAACGTACGTACGGTACGCGCACGTTATTATGCCGCACGTCGGCGTACGATGACATCAGTTCATTACGAAAATAAAATACATAACATCATGCACACGAAAAGTCAATAACAGTTGGTGACTGACGGTTGTAAACAATTTTAACCATTACATCAGTTCAATGATCTCAACTTTAAACTTTTAAATTCCAATTTGCTATTATTCCGTATAATGTATAATATGAAGATAATATCGATTTTGCGGCACACTTTATAGGATGGTCAATGCCAGTGGTCGTTTTATTGGTAATACTAAATTTCGGTATCGTTCGTAAATAATTAGGCCTGCGTACGAGGAGACTAATACTGCTGACCTATACTTATTATTTTTAACGTAGGCCTACGGTACGCGTGCGTTATAAGACTATAGGCCCTAGTTATATTTGAGGTTCTTTCTGAATGATCAGATTAACTTGTGGCATTTTTAACGTACGCGTATGGTACGCATACGTAATTTTTTTCGATAACGTACGTACGGTACGCGGACATTATTCTGGTAAGTAACGTACGGTCGCATTTTGTTTACCGCTGACCGTTACTCAATATTAAAAGACATGAATTGCTATAATCTTTATCTAATTTTCGGTTAACGGAAATTGTTGCTACTTACCTATGGTGTTAACCTGATACTGAATTCTGAATCCTCTCACTGAATACATGTTATAGTTATCCGATTGAAAGTATAATCGTGCAGAACGACACCAAGGGATCGATATCGGAGTAGCAACGCTATTCCAGTAATACGTTCTTTGAACGTAGCTACTGTTGCTCATGCAACTGACCTGTTTCAAAAGACAATATACGATCAACGTTTTACAAGATTTAATGACCAGGCTGAAGTTAAGGTACTGTAATCATTCAATTCTTGGAGGTAGTTTAACATTTTATTTCAGTCTGTCTAACGCTGTTGTTGGAAAACCCTTGTCGTTAGCACGATTAGATTCCTTAGCTTGTTGGACCTCAGCCGTCCTAAATGAAACGCCGATGCATCGACTATGCAAAACAGAGATTCGGCAATTAACGCCTTGCATTAATTCACTTTTCGAATTGACCAGTTGTTTTCGAAAAAGAATTCCTGATCGTAATCGTAAGCTCCAAAATTTCTTCAGCGATAATTAAAGGGCACCAGCTTATTCACGAGCGCTGCATTGTCTCAAACGATTATCAAAAGATAGCAAAGATTGCAGGGGAGACCAGAGCGAGAATGAGGAAGAGAAGCTGCTGAGACAAGTTTCGTTTAGAACGAGAAAGACTGGAAAGCGAAGGACTGGAAGACGAAGGATTGGTTGTGTCCGGGTAGGAATTCCTCAAGAGTTGAGACCTTAATTTGGAGTGCAAAGCCTTAAGGGTGATATGTAAAGAAACCAGAGGCAAATGATGATGAATGAGCAGCGATATTGATGGAGAAAAGGAGAACTTGCAGAATTCGGGAGGGAGATCGTTCCAGAGTCGAGGTGGCGTGATTTGCTGATCGGCTGGAGAACTTGAGGTGAGTGGTGACTGGGATACCGGAACGAGTGAAGTAGGACGATGATCGAATAGAGCGGGGTGGCAGGATGGCGAAGGGTTCGCGAAGATACCTTGAATGGGAGTATTGTAGGCAGTTAGAGATTAGCGATATGACTTTTATGTTGATACTGTCTTTGATTTCCAGCTAATGGAATGAGGACTGAGCGTTGCGTGAGTTGCATAAGGTTAATTTTGGTGGATTCATAGTTGAAGAAAAAGAAATTATAGTAATCAAGCTCGAGGTGGACAATGGACAGTGGTTCTAAAAAATATATCGCATGCGGCTGAGGTCACACATTTATTAGTGGATGAGATTCATTCTTATATAGCATAACCCTCCATATTCAAGGAGCCTTAGATTAAATATCTTAACAATTGTGTCATAGTAGATGCAACTCCTAAAATAGGGGAGATCGGGGTTGGTTGCAACAGGGGTTGGTTGCAACACCCTCGCTAGCTAAGCGCTATGTAATAGCAGCGTGAAATTAACTCGCCTCACATGTACGGAATAGCTTTTAGGTCAATATGACCTAATGTGCTTGTAGGTAATTGATAATGGCTACATAAAATAATTAACAGTTTTTTCGGCAATCAAAGTAAGTTTCCTGGCTTTGTTTTCTTTCGTAATGTAGCTGAATGTTGTGGATCAATTCAAAGTGGTTTGGTGTCATAATTGGGACAAGGAATTGGGCTTCAAAATGCATTTAGCCATTTTATTTAAAAACAACGCTGTCGACAAAAATTTTCATAACAATGTCTATTCATTGCTTCGGGGTTGGTTGCAACATTTTCAATGGGGTTGGTTGCAACATGTTGCAACCAACCCCATGCATTTGTTTCAATAAACTGTGTTCATGTGCTCGCCACAAGTAGGGCACATTATATTCAAATATTATATGCATTGTACTAATTGGTACTAATTGAATTATTTTAATCATGGACGCGCTCTAATCACCTAATCTTTGCATTTTGTTAACCTAAATACTACCTGTGACCATGAGAAATCATGAACGAAAAACTTATCGCGGTTCTCCTAGTAAAGAAACAATTATGGATGTAGCGACAGAAGTTATTGATAATGGAGCTTGTCTTAGACAGACTGCAAAAAGTCAAAATGCCTCCAATGTTTGTTTTTCCGCGACTTAACTTCAGAGAACATTTTATAAGATCGGCCGGCTGTATCGGAGTCGCACATCCCTCCGGATGGATGACGTCATCTTTATGAGACATTTTATCAAACAAGTTAAACCAAGTTTAGATCATCCAGTCCTTTTGCTGATGGACAACCATAACACGTTACAATCAATGCTATAGATCTCTGCAAACAGAACGGTGTGTTGGTACTGACGTTTCCTCCACACTGCTCTCACAAAATTCAGCCCCCGCTTGACCGCAGCGTTCACGGGCTCTCCAAGAAACATTTCGATATTTCTGGAGTAACTTGGATGAAAAATCATGCTGGGATTAACATGACAATTTATGATTTACCAATAATTGTATCTCAATCCATCCCAAACTCCATAACATCGTCTAATAAACAAGCGGGGTTTCGGGTATCTGGAGTGAGGCCATTCAATGGACAGTTTAATATTTTGATTGATGACTTTGAAATATTGAATTTGTTAAGTTTGTAACATTCTTTCATGTAGGCAGGCTTCAGTATGCAGCCTTAGTTTAATAATTAGACTACTTTCAATACTGTTGCAACCATCCCCAGGGCTGTTGCAACCAACCCCGGTCCGGGGTTGGTTGCAACACTTTGAAGCCTTCTGTTCAATTAGCGATTGTGGGCACATGTTTTGTCACGGAGACTGTCACCATAGCCTGTTTTGGTGCCGAGATGTAAAGGATATATAAGGGCTAAACTGGTTTTAGGTTGTTCCAAGAATAAAAAAAAATGTAACAACAAATATGAAATTTGTTGCAACCAACCCCGGTCTCCCCTACAGTTCTCAAGCTCGTAAGTATAACATCAAGTGTGTAATATTATCTTATCTAACAATTTGCAATAGAAGCCTCTTATTTCTATTTATAACACGCTTGTGACGATCTTAAAGATGGATGAAATATATAAATAATAATGAATGAAATACATCAATAAAGAGCATACTATATTAACGGAGTCTTGGCCTAGAAATATCAAGGTCCGTCTAAGTTCAGTCAGAGTAGAACACATTACAAAACGTTACACATGTATTTTGTATCTAGACATTTTTAAAGCTCCTCTCGCAGAATAACTATTCGGAGGCGCTCTCAGCACAGAAGCCCCGGGGAAACAGAAATGCCTTTAGGGAACGCGAGACCGATGCGGAAAAGCCAGTCATTAGTTTGGCCCTGAGCAGAGGGGGAAGGTCATTCCAGATCCTGGGCCCCACTACAGCAAACGCCCGGTGCTGGGCCAAGGCAGTTTTAGCCCTGGGAACAAAAAGATCAAGCCGATTTACAGAGCACTATGGGCGAGAAGACGCAGATAGCGCTTTTCGCAGATAGTACGAGAGATATTTCGGGGCAGTAGGCTCCTGAGATTTAGAGACAAGGATCTTATATCGGATGCGCGCAGCAATAGGGAGCCAGTGAAGGACATCAAGCATGTAAGTAGAGATATGGGCAAATCCAGGGAGTCGAGCGATGAGCCTAGCAGAAGTATTTAGAACAGATTGCAGAGGGGAGAGACGCTGCTTGGGGAGACCCAGTAGGATCGAGTTGCAGTAGTCCTAGCGTGAGCAGACAAATGCGTGAACTATGGTGGTAAAGACAGAGGGTGAGACCGAGCGTCTAATGGCCCTGAGACGCCTCAGTTAAAAGAAACAGGAGCGAGTCATGTTGGAGATAATGCTCTGTGAATGTGAGGGAGGAGTCAAGTGTGACACCCAAGTCGCGAGCGGTGGAAGAGTAGGTGTACGCAGGAAATTTCTCAGTCAGCAATGGAAAGTTGAGTTTAGCAAGCTGCTGTCTAGTCCCAAACCAGATCAATTGAGATCAATTTATGGGTCCCTATTCTCTTGTATTAAAACTGCCAGGTTCTGTAGGGTTTCTAGAACAAATGTATGAATATTATTGAAGCATTAATAATTGCAAGTAGCCTACAACTATCGAATAGGTCAATAGGACATAGCCCTTAAACACATGCAATTTATAGTCAACCAGACTGGACGAAGGTACTAAAATCATTCGCTAGGTGGCAGTCAGGTTTATTAACGGATTAAAGAGGATTATGATCTCCATGGATGAATTTCATCCATTAATAAGTGCAGGTGTGTGACAGGTTGGATGTCTCAGAAAATTGGATATTGTGCTTTTTCTTTAGACATGCAGTTTATATTTTCACTTTTGTCATCATATATATTTTCACTTTTGTCATCATCAATTCCAGAATCAAATGCGTAGTTAAAAGTTAAAAACTCACTGTGATATTATCGCCTGTAGGTGTACTCCTATCCAGTTCAAAAACCTCAAACGTTAACAAAATGGAGCTGCTGGTGGTAAGCGAAATGGTGTAATTATACTGACAGTTGTTATTATAGACATTAGGATAGTTTGGAGACAGCAGAACTCCACTGTTCGCTGTGGAGCTGGAACTTCCTCCGCAACCTATTCAAAATACATATTAGCGGTGTAGCAAATTATATCAGTTACTTAGCTATTCGCGCAGCGCATTTAAGATATGAATAAAAGACGCTACGTAAGTATTTTCGTACAATTTCACATGCATTCAGTAATAGCTCAAAGAGCGTCGCATAAAGCTGGTTATAAAGTCATATAGTGCGTGGAACTGAGCTGAAACTGTTGCTGAAATTTATACATTATTTTAACAGAATTGAATTTTAGAATACATATGACTTAACACGGACGACCAGACTCAAAGAAACAGGTGGTCATGTCATTTTCAATCTTGGTTTTTTTGGGATAATTATAACAGCAAACATAATATAAGGCCTACAGCTGTTATTTTATTGTTTGGTTCCTTAGCCGCTAGCAGACCCTATTTAAGAAAATTGCCATGAAAATGTAATGATTTCATGCATATTTATGACCACGGTAGTCACAATTACTTACTTTCAACCTTCAGTTTAGAAATAACATCTCCGAAGAAAAACACCACCAAGAACAAGAATGTAAGGCTGGTCATTGTTATCGTTGAAAATCCTGAAAAGGTACAAAGAGGTTATGAAAGGCAAGAAATTTCTAGACGCACCATCGTTAACTGCGACAGTGTGGTATTTTTCTCGTATTCTCATATTGGAATCAGAGAAGGCGATCATTTCGTTTTCACCAACGAATCCAGCGATTGTAATGCGAGACCAATACATCGCAAATTTTTCACATACTTCACAGCACACTTCGTAATCAAATTGTGCATAGCCTATACGTAAAAATTGATATACGACAATGGAGGCGGGGAGATTGTTGAATGGAAACACGCTGGCACGAAGATCAGAAGGACACGGTTTCGATACCCGCTAGCCCCATAAGGTTAACTCAGCCTTCATTCCTAGGTGCCGACTGCAAAATGAGCAGTAGGACAGATGGGCGCCCTGCATGGATGCGATACAGTTAAATTCGACTTCTGTTAAACTTGTTATCGTCTGTTACTACTATATATTGTAATCTTACTGCGTACTTGTCAGTTTGAATTAATAAACGAAGATTGTTATTATCATAATTATTTTCAAATTTTGGACCAGGGACCCTTATATTTTCTAGGCCTAGCTCGCGGACCTAAGTATTTAGTAGCAGCGTCACACCGAATACTCAGTCGGGCCCTTGATAGATCAGTTACAGGCGTAGGCCCTATTATAACTACTACACTGTATATGAATTTGAAAAACCATGCAGTTTTAATTATTAATGAATATTTTCAGAACGTTGCCGCGGACCCCGTCATATCCTTCGCGGACCCCTCTTGGTCCGCGGACCACAGTTTGAAAAACTCTGATACGCAATATGCCACAGAGCATTAATTATACGTTAAATGGGTGTAAACTGGCTATACTAAAACTGAAAAGTGAACCACTTGATCCACAAATTATTTCGCTCTTGTTGATCTCAATCCCCGAACATCATTGGGCTCTCGACCTTTTCGTTAGCTCGTCCAAAGCTTTGAAACTCATTGACTAGTTGTGTTTTGTTTCTATTAGCTCTAGTGTCCATCAGGTGTTTGCTTGCCTTCGAACCGTACGTAGCCTGATTTCTGGTATCCTTGGTATTTCGACTTTAGACTAGGTTGCTCCAAAGGACGACGATTCTTGACTACGATTTCACTTGAAGCGACCTTCGACTGAAGTCTTTTGCACTATGGAAATGGCGCTACATAATCCAAGAGATCAGATAATTAAATGTTTTTATCCTTCGTAGCCCGTCTTCTTGTCTCAAGGGCCTCGAGGCTCTTGATATCGAGGTTCTGTCCAGTAAAATGTAATTTTCGAAATCGGTTCATTACGATACTTGTGTTATACAGTTCTCCGGATCAGGAGTATGATGGTGGATTTCAGAGGCGACGCTGAGATGCTTTTCTGAAGCGATGCTTCAGAAATTACCATTACGATTATAAACAGCTCTAATATGCACCATAAACGATAAAGAAATAATTGTAATTGTAATCGAGAATTTATATAGCGCCACTCATAATCAGAGGCGCTTCCGACCCATGTCAGTGTCTGCACTGAAAAATAGACATGTTTTCATGCGCTTGCGAACTGGACAGGAGAGAAATACGAGGTCAAGCCTAAGGGAGTGAGGCAGACGATTCCAGCTGGAAGGGCCCACAACCGCAAAGCTACGACACTGGGCCGTAGCTGTGCGCATAGGAGGAACAACCTAGTAGCCACGGGCAGATGACCGGAGAGAGAATAAATAAATGTATTGAATTAAAAGTACCTTCTAACCGTTAAGTTAAATCAGCGATCATTTCGACGATTTTCGAAGAAGCAACAGTCTTGTCTATGCGCCAACTTGTGTCATGTTTGAAAGTAAACCATTTTATAGATAACAAGCTCAGCCCCTTAGCCACCTGTGCGTATAACACTTCATTTACATGGCAACGATATTCGGATAAGCAGACTTTCGCTGCATTAAGTAGGCTTTGACCTGTTCGAAGGGCTTTTTGTAAACACGTATAGATGTACGTATGACCGTATATATATATATATATATATATATATATATATATATATATATATATATATATATATATATATATATATATATATATATATATATATATATATATATATATATATATATATATATATATATATATATATATATATATATATATATATATATAGGGGTCTATGTGTTTATGCATGTAGATATGTAAATATTTATGCAGGTATGTGTATTATATCTGTGTCGATGTATGTTGAATTAAGTTGAATCTTTGCAGTATGTGTATTACTGTATATGTATCTATCAATCAGCAGATCTGTCTATCTATCTGTCTGTCTGTCTGTCTGTCTGTCTGTCTGTCTGTCTGTCTGTCTGTCTGTCTGTCTGTTTGTCTGTCTGTCTGTCTATCTATCTATCTATTTTTCATCTATCTCTCTGTCTTTGGTTACATATCTGTTAATACTTTCCTCAAACAATGCAATGATCAAGGCAGAACTGACCCACGTATCGGAGTGGGCAGAAGGGTGCAACCTCAGGCTGAACCACAAGAAGACCCAGGAGATGATGATACAACGTCCCCGGGGCGAGGTGGGGGAGGTATCCCCGGAGAGATGCCGGGCTTGCCAGGGGTTTCGAACATGGTAATTTTGGGGTTTACCATGACTGATACTCTCGGTTTCGAACTTCACATAAAATGGATATGTGACCAAGCAAGACAATCTTTATGCGCACTGTGCATTTTGACGGCACATGGCCTTTCGGCGCCGATGCTGCATGACGTGGTGCGGATGACCACAGTAGCCCGCCTGGTATACGCAGCCCCGGCATGGTGTAGGTTCGCGGACCAGCAGGAGTGCAGTCTGTGGTGAATCGGTTGATCCGATTATGCTATCTACCGGATGGAAGCCCTACTTTCGAGCAGCTGTGTCGCAGGGTAGGAAAGAGCCTCTTTGCTGCTGTCCTGGACAATTCGGGTCACGTACTGTACCCGCTTCTTCCGCCTGAAAGGTGATTCTCTACTCCCTGCGCCCACGACAGCAAGACCATATAATGCGCACAACGTTCTTAATGAGAATGCTGTGTCTTATCTATACATGTTCTCCAAAGTGCGGTGAAAGCAGTTGGAATTAATAAAGAATATACTTATCTTTATCTTATCTCATCCTGCATCATTTTTCATTGAAATATATAATTGATCTAGGTAAGTGACATTAACTTAGGCCTATGGTATTTATTTTAATCAGATTTAAGGCTCCGATAGTCGTGCGATTATGCAACGCATACGCTTAGCATTATGAAGAAAGCAACGACTATCAATGCAAACATTTTAACATGTAGAATCAGCCTCAGTATATAACGTTACAGATTTAATGTGCAATGGCGAAAACCAGATTATGCACACTGCTAGATGTATCCTTTTTCAATATAAACATTTAAGCAGAGGACAGGCAGTTAGTTTTTAACGACCAAGATAATCTATTGGGACAGTTAATATATTTGAAGACTTACTGGAGAGGCGAATGAATAGGCCTAAGTGTCGGACAATATTATGTGGCCTGGTGACAATTAACGTGGAGCAGAAACATTCGTGTCCAGTTGTGGTCACGTGTTCTTTCGTCTATAGACATAACACCCGACCACAATTGGAAAAGAACGTTCCATTTTCACATTTATTGCTATCGTCTTCTTTATTGTATCCTCATCGTATATAGGCCTACGCTTCAGAATGCGTGCGGAGTGTTCGAGATACACGACAGAAATGATAACTAGATCTACAGACGATTATCATAGCATCGGCGAAACTTGATGTATTTTGCCTGAGACGAACGCTCAGTACAAGGCCCTACAGTAGTGTTACCTTACTTAGATGGACCTACCTATATATAGTGCTTCTATTGACTGTCAGCAGGGCTGTAGTGGTAAAATTAGACGTGAGTATACGCTACCGGTTAGTTTTCCGAAACAAATTAGAGATGAGTATACGCTAGGCTACAGTATTTTGTGAGCCTACGCTACAGTTTTCTAATATAAATAAAAATAAATATTTTGTGAGGTGAGTATACGGTCTCTAGAGGTGAGTATAAAAATATTATGCTGTATACCCGCGTGTACCCTCGACTACAGCCCTGCCTATCAGTCTGCTTAACCCTCTGAAGTACCCCTGGGGGTATTTTTGACCCCCACATATATTTCTTATTATATATTTCCTCAACTATGCAATGCATGCGTATTTACTTCTAAGACATTGATTCTATGTTTCTGCTCAACAGATTCATTCAATTTAGTACGTCATTCTTGAAGCAGAGAACCAGTGTTGGTGTTTGACAGAGAAAGTAAACAAATAGTAGTGCAAACATGGCGACCTATTCGCATAGAATCTGACAGTTGTCGGTACCATGCGTAAAAACAAAGTTTGTCTCCCAGTTGAACTGTTGGCGACTGGACGAGATGTACATTCATCAATGTTCATGTTTACCCATGACCTGACATTGACATCATACGTTCCTAAAGCAAATCGATGTGTAGTTCTTCTCTCTTCAATGCATCATGATGATGCTATTGATGAAACAAAGGACAACAAACCAGACATCATAACATTCTATAACAGTACCAAAGGTAGTGTTGACACACTGGACATGATGTGCCGTCAATATTCTTGTAAACGCGGAACACGACGGTGGCCGTTGTCGCTCTTCTTCTCTATCATGGACATCATCATGCATAACTCCGCCGTCATCTGGTTCCAACATCATACCGATTGGATGGCTTATGCCACGGGCCGTAAGCGCGGATCAAGAAAGATACTATTCCTTCTAGAGGCAGGTACTGCGATGTGTTGGCCATGGATACTAACCAGACGAGCGGATCCTCGGATCTATGAACAGGCATCTATGAAGCGTTGCTTTCTTGCGCTGGGAATTCCTGAGGCTGAGAGACCCGCACCAGACGCCAGCAAGAAGAGAGGAAGGTGTCATGTGTGTCCCAGAGTGAAAGACACTAAAGTGAATTATAGATGCAGTAAGTGTCAGCAGTTCGTTTGCGGAAATCATGCAGCGAAATCATTCGTGTGCGATACATGCGACTAATTGAATATTTTCGAACACGCTTCCTTGTCAAGAAGATCGATACGAACCACAGACATATCTTCTTATGATATATTATAATTTGGATGCTATGACTTCAGATATTATATCTACTATGTTGATATTGTGCATTAGTTGTTTCATTGGAAATATTACACTCAAAACATGCTTAAAATAGTGGGGGTCCTTTTGACCCCCAAGGGTACTGAAACGTGTTTTTCAAAAAGGGGTGCCACCGAGGGTTAACTCGATCGTTTGCAGTATTTTCAGTTTATTAATAGTTACTTTTACAAGTTTGTCCTTCTGTTTTATCTTGGAGCTTCCATTCGCCATTGTTGGCTTCTTTGCAGCCACGCTCACCAATGGTCTAGCTGTCTGTGTGCGTATATCTGTGTGTTCCTAGGGTTTTTGTTAGGTGTGTCTTCATGGGTCCTTGTCCGTTTCATTACTTTGGATTGATGAATTGGGTTGAATAGTCCATGCTGTGTGAACTGTTATTGAAGCTGATGGGGTCTCGATGTAGTTAATTATACAATCAAGTCGCACGTGGATATCTGGCCCATTTCTGCCTAACCTTATCATATGATTCTTAATTCCTGTGTTACGTCTATAGCTTCCACGTGAGATCTATCACATGATCACCCTTAACGATATGCACTTATGCCACCATGTTTTAGATGTTTGAAATAATCCTGATGCCAATAGTAAGCCTATATACTTTAGAAATGTGATGTTTTCTAAATTGCGTGGATATTCAAAGCTTACTTTCCGAAAGAAGCTCGAGGTGCATTCCAAGATATAAAGTGCACCAAGTAAACCAAGAACAAATAGACTTAATACATCTGTCCCGGCACAGTTGGGTAGCAGCCATATGAATTAGTATTCAGCGGTCAAAAGAACAACATATGACTTGTAATTAGATATTGCCGTTCTGTGCACACTTGTTTATCCCAAATAAATTGCCCAGGCTTTGTTTACGAAGCTATTAGTCATATTCGTGATTTTAAAAAACACGCTTATAAACGCAGGTTTGACACGTTTGCAGTTTGCGGCAATAGATGTTCGAAATCGTAATCGGTATCTCCAAACTTCTAAAGCGCCTCTCGAAGGCCAAGCGCAGGGCACCAGCCTATCCACGAGCGCTATACCAAATCAGAGGGTGCTTCCAGAGAGTAATCCAAGAGAAGTCCGAGTCCAGATTCCAGAAAGGCCAAATCAAATCAGAGGGGGTTCCATAAAGTAGTCCAAAAGAGGTCCGAGCCAGATTTCCAGAAGGCCAAATCGAATCAGAGGGGATTTTCCAACGAGTAGTCCAAATGAATTCCAAGTCAGATTCCAGAGGTCCAGGACAAGAGAGGAGGCAGAGCAGCTGTCAAGGCGGGTGTCGTTTAGGGCGAGACAAATTGGAAGGCGGAGGATCAGATGAGTCAGGATAGGAGTACTTGAAAAAGTGAGACTTCACTTTTGAGTGGAAAGCCCGGGAGTGATAGACAGAAGAACATGAGGAGGAGGATGGAGGATAGGTTGTAAAGATGATGGCGGTACGGAGAATCTGCGGAATTCAGTGGATAGATCATTCCAGAGGCGTGATGCTGTGTTGGATATGGCTCGGTTGGAGAACTTGAGATGAGTAGTGACTGGAGATCGAGAAAGACTGAGATAGGAAGATGATCAGGTGGATAGGGTTTCCTGGATGATGAGGAGATTACAGAGGTATTCGGGCTGGACATATTGTAGGGAGTTACAGGTTAATGATAGGACTTTGAAGTGAATTTGCTCTGGGATTGTTAGCCAATGGAGTGATTTGAGGATGGGAGTGATATGATGATGTTTGGGCGTTCTAGTGACAGCTCTGGCTAGTTAGTTTTGAATGAGTTGCAGACGCTTGATTTGGGTGGATTCAAGGTTGAGGAAGAGGGAATTGCAATAATCAAACTTCGAATGAACAATGGAGGTAGCAATGGTGGAGGCAGCTTAAAGGTCAATCATAGGTCGGATGTTTAATCTACACATTCCTATTAACTTTCAAACCTATGGTATCCCTGATTAGGTAGCATCACTGGCTTTAGTTGAATGTCCTTAAGATCTTCGAAAACACATAAAATGTTTTCATGGGTGTTTGCACGATTTGTATTAAAAATCTTTATTTACAATTTACTAAAGGCCTGTGCGACCCTTAAATACAGCTTTCTTTTGTCTTTGCTTGCTTGATGAGGGTGTCATAGATCGGCTGAGCATGTTTAACAGGGCTCAACTGTGTATACAGATTTTCATCATCTTCGTGCGTATGTAATGAATTTCCCGATTGACGATTTTGCAATGGAAAATTTTCATACAAGGATCCAGATACAGGAGGCGTTGTAGTATAATCATTAGTGGTAATTGTGACCTCCACACTTTCAGCATCTGGCCCGCATGTCTGGAACGGTCTTCCTTCACCTATTCAGGAAACCAAAAGCATTTATGTTTCAAAGGAACAGTACTTGCCACGTAACTCCGAGCATAGAGTGTGTGTATGTGTTTGTTTGTGTGTGCGTGTGTGTAAGGTATCCTAGAAGTAGCTTGCTACCGACGACGTTATAATATATAGCAGCAGTGCTTTTTTCTAGAGAAAAGGTTCCGGAACTGAACAATAGGTTCCGGAACAGAACAATAATGGAAGGGCTAAAATCCAGAGGGAAACGGGATTGGAGGTTGGGAGGGGTCTCAATAAATACTGAAAACAGTTCACAACACTGAAATTAAATTAAAATACTAAATTATTGTTTTTATTATTAAACTAAATAAATTATTATTTAGTAGCTGAAAAATGTGCCGGATCGCTGTTCCGGCGCGTGTTCCGGCTGGAAAAAAGCACTGTATAGGAGTTTTATAAATTGTTGTAATTACATTACATTACATCTACAAAAGCACACAGCCAACTAGGGCCTACGTGTTGAGCCTTGTAGTTGAATTTCAGTCCAAGGTGTTTGGTTTCTCGGGACATTTAAAACTGTAATTCTAACTGTTACAAGAAATATTTATAACATCGCTGCCATAGAAACAGTTCTGAATGATTTTAAAGTTCTTCGACAATAACACGTTCATCAATAAGCAAACAATACTCTGAGATCCAGAATAATCACCAGTGGCTGGCTCCCGCAAACACCTAGAACCCAACTTTTATCCAGAGTCAACAGTTCATACGCTGTACATTGTAATGCATTAATTTCTATAAAACCTTAAGAAAGATCTTTAGTACGTTCACGCAGAATATTAATTAAGTGTTTTCTATACTGTTCAAAGGTTATGAAGAGTAATCTTAGTAGCTTCTTAAACTGTACCATTTTTCGATGGTGTTCGTCTACATCGCTGGATCATACAAATTGCTGCCAGTACGATATAGCCAAGAATACAGATTACCAAAGACGCTGTGACCACAGTGAATTGGAAATCATCTACACAATATTCAACATCAAAATATCAATTATTATTTAAATGGAGACCGACTTAATGTCAACAATACTGTTCGCTAAATAAATGAGGATATTAGAACTACTTATATCCATAATATTCTGCGCTATGAATCAAGATCAATGGATATAAAGTTCCGACGAATATCAGATAAACTCGGCCATAATGATTTCCATGTTTAGCCGCATGGCTTAATGATTATAGCCAAGTACAGTAGGCCTAATATATCGAGAACTTTCCATGCTTAAAAGGCTTTTAAGGTAACCCTTAAACTTTCTAACACAATTTACCTATCAAGTTAGGGCTGGCTTTAAAAAAGTCTCTTTTTGCGGCTGTCAGTTTCCTAAAAATGCGTCTCACCGACGCCAATATGTGACAGATTTTTTAACATAATACTAAACTAGCAATCAATGGCACTTCTATAGAGACGACCATCGCTGCCTTTCGCAAATTACTGTAGACAATTCTAAGTATAGTTTATTACTGTGCTAAGGGAAAATGAATGGAATGTGTGACCTGCTTTTTGCGTTTCAGATGCTCCAACCAGTATGCAGTAATGAAATGAAATATTAAGTTTCTTACCCGATATTTTACAGGCGCATGCGGTTGTGTGGATGGTAGTTACTGAAAACGAAATATATGAAAGTCAAGGACGTTCATTTCAAGAGATAAGTAAAGTTATTCCACTTCACTTTCATGATAAAACTGGTTCAAAATAAAGTAATAATCTTGCTAAGATAAATGTAAATTTATTTAAATGTCTCCAATGCAATAGAAGTGGTTAATAGTTAAACTATTGGCGTGGACGAATTTACCAACGTATTGAAAATGTAGGCCTAAAGTAGTTTGTAAAGTAAAACTTAAAGAGCGAATTAATTCCGGATCATGAAATTTGATTGGCAGATTTGCAACGTTTGATAATTGATGCCTAATGAGAATAATTACTCGGCATATGCGAGAAGTATTGTATAAAGATGTCTACCTGTTCCATTAGATGTACTGATTCCTGTCGTCATCTCGAAAGTATACGCTGTGAACGGAACAAAGAAACATAAAATGTATAATACGTTGTATATATTTTGAACTGCGGTTACTTCAATATCTTTTTTATAAAAATGGATTTTAAGACATCGTAATGATATTGCGATACCTTAAATTATATATGAAAATATAGATTTGTTTATGCTTATATGCTTGACAAATCTTAATCAACCTATATGCTTGAAAAATCTAAATTAACCTACAAGTCAGATTTAGATTTTAAAATGAATTCATATATTATATACGGTGGTAAATTATTTACCAGGCGTCGTAGTTGTAGAAGTGATCAAGGCCTTTGCGGGAGGCTTAGTAGTTGTAGTAGAGATTGATGGCTTCGTCGTCGTAATAGGCACTGCAGTTAGAAAATACGTTCTCAGCTAATCAACACGTTTTATTTCAGTATCACTGGCCTTACAGTTATCAGTGCGTTGAGAATGTTGTTGCTTGTTGAACTAATTGTTTTACGTGATACAAAGTTTGCTACTGCACTTCCGATCATTGGTGAAGTAAGTTTCTTATGTGTTAACACCAAACAAAACATTTTGAAAGAGTAAAGAGTATAAAGTTGCGTTTGCATTCTGGAAGTGTCTTCTAGTGCTCGCATGGTAGTTCAATTTTATCATTTAGGCTTTCTAAGGTCACTCTGCATGATGACAATTGATAAGTTCTTAGTACGCAACTGATTCTGCCAGCAAGCAGTGAGCCTTGGTAAAGAAATCAGCTGGTAAATAAACGATATCTACTGCGAATCACTGGCCCGTGTACAAGGACTTATGATTGTGGGTATAAACATAATTACAAGACAATGAAATTAACGCATACCATAAGCTCCAATGTGAAATTGAAAGATTTTCTCTAAAATTAACAATTCTTTTTCGTGCTTCAGCTAAAAAGAATTACCAGGTTTAGTGGTTGTGAGGACGGTCGAGGTCTTTGGAGTGGCAGCAACTGAAGAACACACAAATAAAACACACTAGGGCCTATAGTAGAAATGCTATTTTAGCACATGGCCATGTTCCGTTAATAATAGTCTCTCCAGTAGTCTGTAATCAGTATTTAAATTCCATATCTACATATTTCTTTTCTGCAATACATCTTAGACAACAATAATAGTTACTAATTAGAATCACCGTGTGTACATCAAGATCATAACTGTCGAAAACTTTTTATTTTATTATTTTCAACGGGGGGACAATGAAATGTGAACGAGGTTTAATTTTAGTGATGATGAATGAAATACATGTGAAATTGGTCTAAAATACTCGCCGGGAGTATTACCCATTGATTTCCATAATGGACTCAAATACTTGTTCTATATTAATATTACCACCAGGTTTGGAAGTTGTTGTTGTAAATGAAATGTTTTTGGTGGAAGAAACTAAAGGAAAAACAAACGAAAATCTTATCGTTTCACTCACACTACGCACAATGCGCGAAATACGCCAGAAAGTATAAAGTTATAATGTTGAAATTTACTATTTTGTAACATAATAGATTATCCAGGCCTAGTGATTGCAGAAAAAGTAGAGATTTTCGTGATAGAAAAAGCTGAAATTAGAGTGCATGCGGTTATTATATTTGCATTAGTGTTTATTTTCGCAAAATTAATGAATTTGTCCTGTTTTCACATGCTTATTGTTTTGGTTAGTATTATCCTTCTAGTGTATTAAAATTCTTACCAGGTTTAGGAGTTGCAACTGTTATCGATGACCTCGTTGTCGTGGGAACTAAAGCAACAACATGAACTAAAGTTTCTTATTTTATTTCTGCATTGCTGCACACAACTGCAAAACATTATAATTCTTTTATTATGAGCTATATAGGCTCATACATATACAATTCAGTTAAATAAACATCTTGGCTAATGCACATGGCGAACATTTGTATTGTAAACCCTCTTGGCTCTTGAATAGTTCAGCACATATATACTGTTGAATTTAAATTAACGATTGGGTGAACATTTTTGGCACAGTATTAATTTGCAGGTTAAGTACTAAGCATGACAGACTATATTTAGAATAAACCACTGAGCTTGTATACACTTATTACATAGTCATAAATCGAAATCTAGCTGAATCAGATTTAGATACACTATGTTCTGTGTGAAGGTATTTACCAGGCCCAGCAGTGGTAGGAGTGGACGAGGTCTTTGTGGAAGGCTTAGTAGTGGTCGAGGTCTTTGTGGTAGGTTTAGTAGGGGTCGGCATCTTAGTGGTAGGCTTAGTAGTGGTCGAGATCTTTGTGGTAGGCCTAGTAGTGGTCGAGATCTTTGTGGTAGGCTTAGTAGTGGTCGAGATCTTAGTGGTAGGCTTAGCAGTGGTCGAAATCTTTGTGGTAGGCTTAGTAGTGGTCGAGATCTGTGTGGTGGTAGGCTTAGTAGTGGTCGAGATCTTTGTGGTAGGCTTAGTAGCGGTCGAACTTTTTGTGGTAGGCTTCGTAGTAGTCGAAAGCTTAGTGATAGTCTTAGTAGTGGTCGGGATCTTAGTGGTGGTAGGCTTAGTAGCGGTCGAGATCTTTGTGGTAGGCTTAGTAATGGTCGAGACCATAGTGGTAGGCTTAGTAGTGGTCGAGGTCTTTGTGGTAGGCTTAGTAGTGGTCGAAATCTTAGTGGTAGGCTTAGTAGTAGTTGAAATCTTAGTGATGGGCCTAGTAGTGGTAGTGATCTTTGTGGTTGGCTTAGTAGTGGCCAAGATCTTTGTGGTAGGCTTAGTAGTGGTAGTGATCTTTGTGGTAGGCCTAGTAGTGGTCGAAATCTTAATGGTAGGCTTAGTAGTAGTCGAAATCTTTGTGGTAGGCCTAGTAATGGTCGAGATCTTACTGGTCGGCTTAGTAGTAATCGTAGAGCTTGAGAGCTTCGTCGTACTTGAAACTGTATTCACAAAACATATAATAACAAAACTCTAATCAATTTATTAGTAGTGATGTCTCAACAGGCAGCGCGTTGACAAACGTTATTATTTGTAACTGGTTTGCATAAAATACTCTTTTATACGGCACTGCCATCAATATCCATAGAGTACAAGACACAAGAAATGCGGCTTCTGTTGAATGAAATTCAGTTAAGCGAACTGATATGAAGAGATTGGTGAGTTGGAAAATAGAAAATTAATAATATAATAGAAAAGAAATGTCCCTGGTCATGTGAACTTTTCTTTTACGCTCTTCTCGATCATTGGTCACTTCCAACTAATGAATATTAGTAACCAATGACGTCACTGTAATGGACGTTCGATTCAAACTTAATTCTACGTAAATTTCAATATACCGTAAAATGACTGCTCTTTTAAACCAGCGGATTCAAACAGTATTAAATTACACTAATTTACTTAAGTGGAGAACGAGCGAACGAAATTACATTTTAAAATTGTTCTATGCCGTATTTAGGACGGGCAAAGATCTTCCCGGCTTTTCGCCAGGTGGCGCCACGCATACGTGAACAATATTATTATTACTATTGGGACTATGTTACGTTAAGTTTTCCCAGGGTCGCAATAAGGCTAGTGCGGGCCCCAGTGCTGTGATTACCTATATAGCCATGAGCGAGGGCTCAATTACAAGTACAACAAATAATTTAAAGTACTTCGGAAAATCCGGCCCCTCAAACTGTGGGCCCGGTTGTTGCAGCACTCTTAGCACCCCTGAATGCGGGCATGAGTTTTCTTTTAATGACTCACATTGGAAAATTTTCAAATTGTTTTATATCGTCTTAGGACGGGAAATCATTTAGTATTAAATAGTCGGCGATTGGTAGTTCAACAATTATAGCATTCGGCCTTCGGAGCTTACTCTGTGCAACGACACTTGCTAAGGTTCTTTGCACACAGTGTCTCTATCACAAAGAAATGCAACGTGGTAAACATATAAGCTGGAAAATAAATGACAGTTCCTGCAAACCACTTGTCTTATGTACATGGCCATAATGATTCGTGATTTTAGGCAAAAATGTATAAGAAAAACAGCTCATTTTATCCTATATTTGAAACCGTTATTTTAGCTGTATATGAGGGGTTTAGCATAGTATGATAGGTTGTTAAGTCTGTACTAATGCGAGCCACACTATAGAATACGTTTTAAGTTTCTGTAAATAGACGCTGTATCTCTGCACCGTTAAACCTTACCAGGTTTGGTTGTTGCAATGATGTTCGGGATTCTTGTTATCGTAGATACTAGCAGAGAAAATAAGTGTAAGCTGCATTTGAATGTTATTTACCTACAGCTAAATCATTATTAGCTACTTTTATGCCAACTACTCATGGTCACGCCCTTTATGCACGTGTAGACTAGCAGTTGTATCGGAAAATGGACATTTAGATCGACTTAGTTGTAACACCATTAAGAAGAAGTTAGGAATGGAATTGATAGGTCGTGTGGTTCGTATGGAAATAGATATAAGACCGAACCAAATGATAATGGGGATACAGAGAGGAATAGCAAAAAGAGCGGGCAGAAAATCATCAAAGACGATGTGAAATGCCTGGAGAATGGAGATGTCTAGGGATTAGGCAAGCAGCCTGGCAATAAACAAATAATGAGCGGCATGCATATGAAGGATTATATTAACTAGGCCTAAACATTAAGTTGTAACATGCATCTTTTAGCGTATTTGAGTGCACAAAAACTCTTGGAAGCTGTTCTGATTTGAAACGTTTACCTGGTTTCAAAGTTGCAGCCTTTGTTGCGTTAGTATCTAAAAAAACAATTCAGTTGTCAAATACGAATTGTATTTAGTTTTTTGAATTGACATTGTTTAAAATAATGTGCAGGTCACATTAAAAAATTATGATAATGGTAAAATAAATATTGATGACATAATTCGAATCTATTGCATTCAGTACAATGAGAAATTTATTTTTGATTGTGCTACAGAAACCGAATATTTAATTATGTTAACTTCACCCAAATGCGTGTAAACTAAAGTAGTTTAGCTAAAGATTGTCGCAATCTGGATGATATAAGGATGCTGTTGAGCAATATTATTTCTGAAAGAGTGTCAAGGACAGGATGTTGTAAGTCAGCAATGCAGCTTTACAGGATCATAATCGGCTGCGTGAAGTTTTGGGAAACAGCCATAGACAACAGATTTTTACGTGGAAAAATTATCTAAATTGACCTAGTTCTGAAAAAATTTAATATGCACAAGGATCCGATATCTCGTAAAACATGCAATCTCTACAATCGCGTTAAAAATATCTGCAGTTAAGTAGCTATTTGATGATCTGAAGAAAAACTGACTAAATACTTTCAGATTTTTAAAGCATACAGGCTATGTTATCTTTTTGACTTACTTTGTGTATGTATTGACCCAGCACATATTGCAAAGACGATTAAAGCTGAGTACAGGAATGTCCGTTCGTTAGATTCCATCACTGCGAATGAGATCTACTGTCAATATATAAACAAGATTTGAAATTGAAGGATAATGTTGAGCAATCAAAGGTTAAATCTGCCAAGCTTATGACTACCCAGCAGTTACGAAGAAACCCCAAACAAAGATTTAGAAATCCTTTCACACAGTATGTATCATTGCCCACTGAATATGAGAAGCCTAACTATTTTTGTCTGGGCGTCTGCATAGATTTAAAGCCGATTTCAGTATAGTCCAACTTCCTGATCTATTGTACATTGGTTTTTACGCCTGATATCCAATAATACTTATTTTCGATTGCAGCTAAAATTTAAATGCAAATACAATACTTTATAATATGCCACCAGTATCAGCCTAAATTAACCATTTGCAATTGCGAATTTACCTTTTCATGTGGAGTACTCTAGTGTTTATAGTCTTTCTGGGCGTCGTATTCATAAAAATTATTAGTTCAGTATCTAAAGTGGCTGTCAGAGAAATCTAAGAGTAAATTAGGATTTCTATGGACGGGAAACTACACTACAGTGTATCCTGAATAAAATTCAGCTGGTATTTATCCATCGTTATTATCATTATATTATTATATGCGACTATAGTGAAAAAGAAACAAAATTATTGTCTAATCCATCGTTCGACTACAAATTACATAATCGTATAAACTTTTACAACATGCAACAGGCGTCGACATATGATGTAACCTATCTAGACATTGATATAGCGCCTTTCGATTAATCGAAGTAGTTCCTTGATAGCATAGACACTGCACACAGGACCATCAGACTGATCCAAACAAGTGCGTTGTAAGACAGTTTGAAGATGTTTGTTGAACAGAGTCAAATGCAAAAGAATGTATCAGCAACAACAGACTGCTTCAAGAAGAGTTTTCAAGACAGAAGAAGGCACGATGGACTCGAGATGATGAACGGAAGCAAGGCACCTGCATATCTCCACGTGTATAAGAGGACAACGATCGCCGATCCGATTGACTCGAGTCTGTAATATAGAGCTCCCTGATGTATCCCAAAGGGGTGCGACCAACGAGGCCCATCACAGAAGAAAAATCGTAAACTGTATCTCTCCTTGACGGGGACCGAGTAAAACGTTTCGGCTACGGTATTTAATACGATATATGAAAACTGTAAGAATGATAAAACAACACAACTATAACAATAAAATAGTCTAACAGGTACAGCAGAATACCATATCTAGAATCAGACATAAACGGAGAATCCTATTGATACAAATGGACAGCATACCAATAATAAGTTGTTATCGGTCAATCACCACGGCGTTTCTGGTCTCCCGGTCGCAAGACAGCTCAAGAGTCACGATCCAGAATGATCACAAAAAGAACTAATATGAATTTCCACACAAAAACTAATATAAATTGCCACACGACGAACTAATAATGATTATGAATTGCCACACAAAGAACTAATAGGAATTACCACAAATTAGCGACCGATTTATCACGCGGCTAAACAGGATCTCTATGACCTACGTGGGCTTAGCCAAGCTTGCACAACAGTGCAGATGTATTTCACGCAGCTCAGCCTAGAATCGACTATCTTACGCAAGCACTAATTGGAATTGTGTCTCTCAAATAACCCCCGACTGAGTGTAATTAACTATGGGTGATCTCATCGACAATGTTCTCATATTAACCCGTTACCGAGAAAAGCCCAAGTAACCCTCAGCCGGTATTATCGCACCCAAGGCTTTATGTTCTTACCATATATACATAGTGCAACATATCTGGCAAACACAGCATCGAGCTGGTCAATTATAATCGTTCAAGGAAACAATTCTACTTGTACATAGACTAGTTCCCGGATGTAAGATCAACGGCTACATCCTTTTAAAACATTTCTGAATGTATGCAAGCATGCTTTTATGAATGTATGTGTGCATGGGTGTCCGGAGGGGGCAAGAGGGGCATTTGCCCCTGAACAGTGATGGGAAATAGTTAACTATAAAGTTGCTAACTTTTAGTATAACTAAAAATTGTTAGTTAAGGATGAAGTTTAACTAAAATGAAATAGTTTGGTCAAAACCATAGTTTAACTAAAAAAAATGTTAGTTGCTAACTAAAAAGTTTAAATAAAAAAATCAGCAATATGCAACTATTTTCCGCAATGAACATTGAACATTGTCAACAACCCAACGTGAAACTTATTGATTAGCACTGCATGATTTTAGCATTAACAAATTCATACACTATTTACAATACACATAATAGGTGTATGCTAGAAAAGTACACATTGCACAGTTTGAAAGTGAAATTGTCATTGACGCTCTGCATTATTATAGCTCACTTAACCTCTGTTATTGTGAAAATGTTTGTCGTAAAAAGTTGGAAAAAGTTGGAAAAACTTTGACTACTTTTTTAATGTTAGTTAACTAATTTCCAAAATCAGTTGCCAACTTTAGTTAAACTAACTTTTTTAGTTGGAAAATAGTTTTAGTTTAACTAAAAAAAGTTTAGTGCCCATCACTGCCCCTGGATTTTACAAATATTTTACTAAAATGAAATCGTGCGTTATAGAAATTGTAGAAGCTGCATTACCTTTGTGAGGTACTTAAAAAGCGCTACGTTAGTGTATGGATACATACATACATACATGCTTACGTACTTGCACATCTACATACTTACATACATACATACACACATGCACACATACTAAGGGAGGGGGCAAAACGTTTGATTATTATGATCATTACAACAGTCCCAACACGATTTTCAATGCAAAAAACAATATTTAGTTAAGTCCTTTACCATTATTTTTTAAGTTGTCACGTGTTCTGTGTTCAGAAATCAGTTTTTTCAATAAATTCTATGCAAAAACTTCATTTTGGCACCCCTGGAAAAATTTTGCCCCCCCAATATGTTTGCATGTATATATGTATTTATGTAAGTATGTAAATGTGTAAATATGTAAGCATGGATGTATGTATGTATGTATGTATGTATGTATGTATGTATGTATGTATGTATGTATGTATGTATGTATGTATGTATGTATGTATGTATGTATGTATGTATGTATGTATGTATGTATGCATGCATGCATGCATGCATGCATGCATGCATGCATGCATGCATGCATGTATGTATGTATGTATGTATGTATGTATGTATGTATGTATGTATGTATGTATGTATGTATGTATGTATGTATGTATGTATGTATGTATGTATGTATGCATGCATGCATGCATGCATGCATGCATGCATGCATGCATGCATGCATGCATGCATGTATGTATGTATGTATGTATGTATGTATGTATGTATGTATGTATGTATGTATGTATGTATGTATGTATGTATGTATTTATCCATACACTTAACGTGGCGCTTTCAAGTACCTCACATAGGTGCTGCAGCTTCTACAGTTCTTATAACGCACGACACAGAAACTGGGTAAATTATCAGCGTAGCCTAGTTGTGGGGCACGGTTGATGATGGAATGAAGCTGGTGGATTCTGGACTTCTCCACTGTTCTCCAGGTCCACAAGGTAGGCTATGGATGCCCCTGCTTGTGTGCAAAATTAGGTAATTGGATCAGATGTGCTAGGCGGTGACGCATCGATGTTTGGCACAGAGCTAAATCACCTCCATAGTTGATTACGATATACACGGATTTCGCTGGCTATGCTTTATAACAGCTTTTTACATATAGGCTACACCCAGTAATTAACGTAGTGATGTAGGCCCTACTTAGCTATTTTGTTGTTAGTGATAGCTGCGTGCAATTAACGATCAATTAACATGCTTTGTGGAATAGTTTGCGCAGATAATATCCGTAATAGAACAGAGATCAGCTTTGTTTTCTGTAGAACACATGTGACATTCGTTTACTGCTAAATAGAGCTAGGAAGTTCGTGATCGTGTGTCACTGAGGTTGACGTCGTTGGAATGAATACGCCGATTAGCAAGCGTGAATGCTTCTGGTAGAAGTGTCTTGTTTAGAGATGGTGCAGTCGAAATTCAACCCATGGCAAGGAGAGATCCCTGCGACGTTTCTGTGCTTAACTTCAGAAGGATGTTTTGAAAATGGAGTTTTTGTTCCGACAACATAGAGAAAGGACGCCATGTTTTCGTTGCTACTCGGTTACATTTAGGCTACACAAACGATCTGTACTAAAGCTTAATACAGTGCATTAGCCCTAAACGATGACGAATGCTTGGATTTAAACCAAAGATCAACCCAAGTCTGGACATTATAGGCCTACCTTTTGTAATTCATCGACAACCTTTCAATACTGCATAAGTGAAATATTATGTTGCTATTAGCTTTGTAGCCTAAGTTCGAAATTTTGCTAAATCGAGTTCTTCCAAAAATAACTCTCGTTCCGTGTTTATTCTGACTTCATTGGCAAGCCATGAAGTGGCAAAATGATGCAAGATGATAAGCTAGACCCATATTTCGGCGATTTATGTTAACTTATTACAATATTAGCATACATCCGTGCTCAAGGCGGACGTGACTTGTGCACAGGAACTCCTTATCAGTCATGGCACCTATCGCTGTTGTTAAAAGCCTGGATTTGGCTTCAATTAAATGCTGGTCGACTTCGATATAGCGTAGTTTCACAGCCGTTATTCTGATTATTTTGCATCTAGAGTTTTAGACTCGAACTTAGACCTACGTTGAACTCGATCGCTAGCTTCGTTGTGTGGACATGTAATGCATACTGAAAGGCACGCCCATACTTTTTTCCACCGTGTGCCATTGGCGTTCGTAGTAGGCCTATCTGGTTCTCACGTCGACCTCTCCACTGTGAACCAGTAGAGACTGAGGACAAACAATAATTAGACAATAAAGTTGTAATTACTAAATATTAGAATTTGTAATCTATTTGGTAAAGCACAGCAACGCATGATAACAGAAATCTGCTGTAAATTAGCCCTAAATATGATTATAAGTCAATCACATAATTAGGCCTATCATTAGACGAAATGAAATACATACATGCGAGGACAGAGGAGAGCTAAATTTTCAAAGGAAGCAATGATTATATTTGAATTATGTCGAAAACATAATGTGTCTTATCCTAAGCATCAAGCAGCCTGTTAAACGCAAAACGTGCATGTTTTTACACGTGCATTGTAAGACTCCCATCCTCTAGACTTTCTTGTCATTTCTTCTCCTACAATTCAGTCTGTTCCAGCAGCTTTCTCTCTTCCATTTCTTTTAATATTTTTCTCTTTTCTAAATCTCGCTTCCTCTTTTCAAATTCTTTCTGTTCCAATCTCAGTCTCTATTCCTTTGCTTCCATTTGCCTTTCCTTAACAAATCCTCTAAATCACTGTCCTTCAATTCCTAATTCGTGACCAATCTTAATCCACTTTTGAAATTCAGTCGTAATGTTTGAAATCATAAAATATTCCTCAATCAATTCTGTAGACTAAATTTAACGCTATAAAACTCTTTCAAACTAACACACAAATGACTCATCAATCAGTCTATGCATATTCATAATCATTTCTAGGCAGGCCCCTAATTATAGCCTTATTCCCAAACTACAATATCAGTGACGTATTATCTGACGTCGTGAATATTATTCGTCACCAAAGATCTATGTCCTATAACGGTATTAACGGCAGTTTGTATTGTTTGTCTTGGACTTATCTATCGATTGAGAATGGTGAGCCAACCGATTTACTAATCCATAAAGTTCTAAGGTAGTCTGAAATGGGCTCTTGCCTAGTGATATGGACCCAACGTTGTCGAAAAAATTCAATCCTTACGACAATCACCATTTAATGCGTGGTTTTGTGCTTACACAATTTACATTACATTACCAGACTACAATAAGCAGGCTCAGCTGGATTTCAACAGTCGGTTTTTGAACGATGGACTCTTCTCAGTTATATATGAAAAATATTCATACCACAGCTTATTAATAAGTTACTCAAATCGCCTCGAGTGAGAGAACAACTTAAAAGCTTTCGGCGAAAATTCCTTTATTTTTTAATGCAACGCAGTTCCACTTGAATTCAGTTCTAACTGCAAATACATTTGGGTGGAGATAAGTACATATATGTGTATGCTTGTATGTGTGCATCCACGCTTTCTTGTTTGTTGTTTTCATGCGTGTACTAAATCAAATCAGGTTCTGCATGTTCGATTTTGGAAGATCAACGTTTATGAGGCTCTTTAAGCACTGTAGTAAAACATTATGAAACGAGGCTAATGGGTTAGCCACTCGATCGTACGTGCTTAAATAGCTAATCAAAAGATCAGATTTCAAACCATTCACATCGAAAGCCCTGAAAAGGGAAAGCTACGTTGAAATAATGTTTAAATGTTTAAATATTCTATAGTTGTATGTGTTCAGGGCAGATTCAGGATTTACTATGCTTTTTCAGCCAGGTAGGGATCCAGCTTTCTTTGCCCACGTTAAAATATAAAATTACAGTGTCTCCCACTTTCCTGATAAACATTCTGCTTATCATTCTTATCACAGTGATCATACAACTTATGATCAGTAAAAAAAGCGATACAACGGCACTGCAGTATAAATTCTCTTAAGGCTAACTTTAAGATCGCATGGACAAGCGTTAGGGACGAGATGAAATCCAGTGTGTCTCTCGCACTCTCTAGCGGCAGATTCAGCAGAGCGTGACCGTGTCCACCATGTGGCACCAACCTGTTCTGTCTTAAGCCTTCTTCCAGGCTGTGTGGAGGCCCACGTTAGCGTTTCTCTACGATTTTAATCAACGTGTTCCTAGGTCTATCGCGTTGTCTCTTCCAATCCTCTGGAGGCTTGTTCACGGCGGCGCTCAAGGCTCTCCAGTGGTCCTCGTCTTCTGATGATAGTGAGCTCAAGGCTCTCCAGTGGTCCTCGTCTTCTGATGATAGTGAGCTCAAGGCTCTCCAGTGGTCCTCGTCTTCTGATGATAGTGCAGCCCGTCCGAAGGAGCGCAACTATTGTATAGAAGGGTGTCGTTGCTGCACTCCTCGTGATTGTCAGGTTGCTGATGTGATATCTGTACGAAATCCACAACATAGCAAAGGCGTCACGCTTCCTATTCAAGTTGTTGGTTGATGTCCAGGTCTCAAAACTGCTGAGTGGGACTGGAAACATTATTTAGTTTGTAGAGCTGCAGCACCTGTCCTTGTTCAGGGAGGTCATGAAGGATCTGGTTACTGCGATTCGGTGCTTCATTTTGTAGTTCGCTAGATCTGTTGGACATAGTGCAGTTGCCCAGATATGTCAAGGTATCAACGACCATCAGTGTACTGCCCGTGGCTGTCGAATGTGGTGGTCACGCGCACAATCCATGGTAGTCCGGATCTTGGTCTTGTCCCAGTTGAAATCCAGACCGAATATCTAGGCCTCAGTGTATGAAATGCATTGCTTCTAAATTATCCAAGCACACCAACTGCTACAGGATTATTATCGGCATAAACATTAATAAATAAGAAGCCTATCTAATACCACTTGAGAATGTCTAAAGGAGATGGCCAGATATGAAAAAAATGCACTTATAATCTAATAATAGGAATAAGCAAGTCGAACTGTAATCGATCCACGGGTCATGTGGACTTCGGACCTGTTAAGAGAGACAGACACACAGAGAGAGAAACGTATACAGACGCTCGGTAATTATTTAGATGCAGGAAAACGATTAGCCAGATACATGCATGGTTTCATAAACACATACATATGCACATGTAGATCATATATTCATAAATAGGCTTACCTGCATGGATGCATGCATACATACAAACAAACATGCACACAAATATTTACAAACCATTCACACGTGGATACACACATGCCGGCACACAAATGCATACATACTGTACATTCATGCACACATACACACGCTTATAGGCCTACACAAACATGCAAGCATGCATACATACATGGATACATATAGCCTATTCGTATACGAGCAGATATATATAAACAAGAGAAGTAGACAGGCACTTGATATATGGTCTGGTTCGCAATTTAATATGATAACTGGATCACTAGATAGTCAACACATCGGAGATAGTCGTACAATGAACTAGATCTTAAAGATAATCCGATGTGCACACTTCCACATTCAGATATAAATGCATTTACTGTACAGCCTTCTCTGCTGAATTGTCGTAGATGAAATAAGAAGCTGAAACGATTCACAGCATCTCAGACATCGTGCAAAGTACTTGAGGACCAAAATGAACACGAAGATCTTACTTCTTGGAGTCAATGTCCTCCTGATTGCATTTGGAATTTGCGGGGCGCAGTTGCCCTGCGATGGAACTTGTCTTCAAGGAGTGGCCAGCAAAATAATCGAAGACGAAGATCCAACCATTCTCGACAAGATCAAAGCAAAGATGAGTGCCGCCAACATCGACGCAAATCTACGGTAGAAATTTAATTTACAACCAGCAGTAGTTCTGTCAGACTTATGCCACACGAGTAAAACTTATGGATTTGATAGGCCCCTATAGTAACATTAACTGTTGAAGTAATAGTAGTAGAAAAAGTAATTGCAGTAGTTACACTATTACAGTAGTAGTACAAGCTACAGTAGCACTATGTGGCGGTAGAAGTTTCTTAGTAGTTGTAGTTCTTAGTAGTAGTAGTAGTGGAGTAATATTAGATGTATTAGTAGTAGTGAAAGTAGTACCGTAGTAATAGTGTCAGTACGTTAAACAGCAAAAATGGAAAATATCAAGTTGGTCATATCAACTGAGCATTCTATGCTGTAGTCAATACTTAATGGACGCAACATAATATGTAAATGAAAGCCATCTCACAAAGCGTAAACAAATACTTGCACACATTCCCTGTGGTTAATGATGTAGAGCCTTTACAACAGATCCACACATCGCTGGGACTCCAGGTGACGAGGCTTTGACTGACGAAATTCATCGGATCTGGACAGAACAAGGAATGGATCATGTGACGAAAGTGACCTACGACGTCCTGCTGTCCTATCCGAACCAGACGGATCTCTCTCGGATCTACCTTCTCGGTACTAATGACGCAGTTATCTACGCGACGCAGGAAGTGGAGAAGATCCTTAGTCCAGAGCAAAACAGATCAGACGTAGTTCCACCGTTCAATGCCTACGCCAAGAGCGGTGACGTAGAGGTAAATTTATTATTCAGAAAATATAATTAAATATAAAGCTGGCCATTGAGAATAAGCAATTCTAAGGATTATAGCGCAGTATAAAGCAATGAATAAAAAAGCAAAGTATAAAACTTTGCCCATATCTCTACTTACTTGATGTCCTGCGCTGGCTCCTTATTGCTCCGTTATAAGATCCTCTTCCTTGTATCTAAATCGCAGCAGGGCACTGCCCCAAAATATCTCTCGAACTATCTGCGAAAGCCGCTATCTGCATCTTCTTCTCGCTCATTGCGCTCTGTGAATCGGCTTGATCTATTTGTTCCCAGGGCTAAAACTGCCATGGCCCAACACCGGGTGTTTGCTGTAGTGGGTCCCATGATCTGAAGTGACCTTACCCTCTGCTCATGGCCAAACTAATGACTGGCCTTTCCTCATCGATCTTGCGTTTCCTAAAGGCATTTCTGTTTCCCCGGGGCTTCTGTGCTGAGAGTGCCTCTGAATAGTTAGTCTGCGAGATGCGCTTTATAAATTATTTCTAGATACAATACAATACAATACAATAAATACACAAGATAGTCTATATTAATTTGCACACAGGGTCTGTAATAAATTGTGCAGAATATACACAACGTAGCCAAAATACACAAATGCGGTCTAATGTTGTACTATTACATAGGACCTCGTAATATTTTTCGGATTAACTTTCTTATAGGGAGAACTTATTTACGTGAACTATGGACGAATTGAGGACTTCACGGAATTGAATGAAAATTACAGTATCAATGTCACAGGAAAAATCGTCATAGCGAGATATGGAAAGATCTTCAGAGGGCAAAAGGTATGGTAGGCAGACTACAGCATTTCTTTCTAACATTGTGAACTCTGCGTAACACAACGGATACAAAGTAGGCCAAATAGCACTGGCTGACATAGAGCAGCCAAGAAAAACATTTTCTAAAATATAGAAACAAATAACCATCAGAGCAAGCGAGTAGACAACAAATAACCGCCGGAGTGTATTAAACGGTGAAAGCAAGATTATTATCAGTCAAAGCCATAAAAGAGGCCATAACGCTAAGACAACAACAATAGCATTAACAGTTACAAATAACCGAATATAAGCCTATTTGATGAGCATACACTGGTATTCATTGTTCAGTCTATTTCTTAGGCACTTTCCTTAAAGACTTTCTTATTCCCTAGGGGCTGTTCTGCTAATACCGAAAACTACTAGAATAGGCCACATCACTTTTTAATGGATCAACCGTAACATTATTAACTTTCCATCTTCATATCTCTCACTATGTGATTCAATTCTAATGTTGAAAAGCGTGTTAAGAGTGTTGATATGGGTTGGGTCAATAATAATCAAATATATGAAAGATAATGAAAGAGCAATGACAGTGAGTTACAGATAAACAACAAAATGGGCCACACTATCTGTTTATATTCTAAACGGTAGATGTTGTTTTAACGGTGCGAAGAAAAGTCAAGTGAAAGTAGGCTACTCTCCTGTTCCATTAGGTTTCAATAGCTGCCGATCATGGTGCCATTGGAATCATTCTCTACTCCGATCCTGCAGACTATTCCATCGACGTCAATGATCCAGTCTATCCGGACTCATGGTGGCTTCCAGGAACTGGAGTTCAGCGTGGAACCGTTCTCACTGATGAGGGAGATCCATTGACGCCTGGATATCCTGCCACAGGTAAAGCCTATACCGTAATGTTTTACAACCTGCATGTTGCACCAAAGCAGAATTAACCCGCAAATAAATTACGCTGTGTCAGTACGCAATTAAATTATGGTATGATTAAAATGATTCTATGCGGCCAGTTTCTGTTTGCTATAACTAACGGTCTCGGGATCATACGTATACAACAGGTAGCGTTTTGATTTCCGTGAAATATTTATCGCCAATGGCCTCATGAAATTGATCGCATTGCACACTTGTGATTGATCCTATGCATTAATATTATGTCACTTTAAAAGTTATAAAATTATTTCAGACATAAATGGAAGTTTAAGCTTACATGATTATCTAATAGCGACAAGAGATGGTATCGTAAGAGTATCGTAAGTAGTATGCTGCTAATCCTAGAGTGTTTTACAACGTCACTTGTCAGCTCAAGTGGTACGAGTTGTCGCTCTGTTCACGTCAGATTTAATCTTGTTGGACTGATCTCATCAAGTGCAATGTTGTTTGGATGCCTCGTACTTGACTGTGTGTTAATTAACCTCGTTCCTTGATTGCATCTTCTCTTGTATACATTAAATGTTAGCAACGGCTTATAGAAAGCAAAATCCGGACCTGCCACCTATTCCGTCTCATCCAATCGGTTACGAAGACGCATATCAGTTTTTGAGGTAAACACTCACATACCCAACTTAAGCTATTCGCTACCACTTTTTATGTGCTTAATTAAGTCTACAGTATAGGTTTCTTCTCTGCTGTTTTGAATGACAATTTAAAGTTTTGGTTGAACTGCTTGATCAGAATAATGTCATCCTCTGCATTTAAAGATGTAATTAGGACGAACTTGTTTTATTGTTGCTTTTTGGTTTACCAATTGTCACCTATGCACGCAACAGACTGCAACTTTATTTTGTTTTATTGGTGATCAACTATTAAGTACAATAAAGTATCTGCATCTCATATACATTTAACAGAAACATAGCAGAGAGAACAGGTTTTATTTATCCATGATTGCATCTTCTTAATTAAGACCCGTGACATTCAGTTTTTGTCACTCTCCTATAATGAGGGGCGAAAATGTTTGGTTAGTTTTTGTTTTATGATACCGTGTCATAACTAAGATGAACAGTGTCACCCTTCTCCTTTCGCCAGGCCTGGAACTGGCACTGCCAGGGTACGAGCAGTAGCGGAGTTAAGTGTACACGAGAATGTGGACCTGAGCACTTGTACAGCTCCTATAGACACTAACGGCACACTCCTCGGTTTGACCTCCCCATGGCTATTGCGGACTTGATTTGATATAGCGCCGGTGATTAAGATGTGGCTTTTGTGTGGCGCTGAGAAATTTCGGAGATTTACATTTACATTTACTAAGATATTTTCATACCGTGGCAATGGTTTTATGAATAGGCAGACATCGACACATAATGTACACTTACATTAAAGTATCATCATCATCATCATCATCATCATCATCATCATCATCATCATCATCATCATCATCATCATCATCATCATCATCCAAAGCATTGTCATCTTCATTCACAGCGTCTTATACTAGTCCAGCTTTATCTACTCAATCTGAAATCTTGAGATGATTGATTAGGCATATTGATTAAGCTTTTAAAACATCATGCAATGAATTCCAACCAATCAGCTGCGAACAATCTTACAACTTTCGCAGACGACAAAATCTAATCTACATGCACGCATTCATAATGGCGCAGTTAATGAACACTTTTTTACGCCAAAGAGGCAGAATGCCTGCCTCGTAAGAATGCCTACCTTGTAAGCTTGGTATTATCGATCAAACCATACCTCCGGGTATTGTCAATGCAGCACATAAGCAGATGTGCTTGTTTTAGCGAGCAATTAGACTTTAATGGGAATAATGAATACTATTTGATGTAATTTCGTAGTCGAATGAGTGGTCCATATGTCCGGTCCAATTGGCAAGGAGGCCTCAACTTCACCTATCGAATTGGACCAGGATTTACTGACCAAAATCTGTAAGTATATATAATCTTATCTACATTATGGGCGGTGTACTCGCACTAATAAATATCACTCACTCATTAAGATTAACAAGTCTTAAATATCGCCATTATACTGCGCACCCCAATAATGTCATAAGGACGGTATTGAATATTAATCAGTAACTTTTAAAAGGGGCAAGTTGTTTAATTAACTTATATTGATTTGTTAACGAAGGTTTTGAAGCCCTGGCTGTCTTTTATCTGTGACTCGTTTACTATGCCTCTGTCTATCGAAGCCAGGTAAATCTATTAGATTGGATAAACCGTAATCAGACTTCTGGTTTCTCTCATCTCTTGGATTTCAACCTGAATATTTTTCAATTAATTATGATTTTTGATTGCGACTCTACTCGAGGCGACAGTCGACAGATACCTTAGACATTCTAATCGCTGTGCTATACAAATCATTAGACTAGACTAGAATAAATTATACCTATGTGGTCCGATCTTTTCTTTTACCTTCGCCTATAGGTCTTTAATATGCATCTTTCGGTGTCTCTGTCTTCCCCCTTCTCGCTCTGACTCTGTCTCGAAGAATTTTCCGTCTTAATGTAAGGTATATTTAGAAATCAATGTTATATTTTCTAATAGGAAGACAAAGCTTCACGTGAAGACGTATACCAAGAGAGTCAACACAAGCAACGTCTTTGCTTACATAAACGGCAGCGTTGAACCAGGTAGGCCTAATAACAAATATGCTGGCCTTAGTGAGCTAGATCTTTTCTGCTAGGATTCGAACTGGATAGCAATGTGACGTATTAGATTGAACTTTATAAAAGCTATGTGCGTTGGAGCGTAGTGCTACATAAGGTGTGGGTAGAGGGAAGAGAAATTAGGGCTATATAAAATTTAGGGTAAATATGACAGAAATCCAGATGAATATTAGTTGCCATGTGATGCCAACAAGGGAAAAAGCCTCCGTATTTGTGTTTCTGCTGAGGCAGTAAATTATGTTGTTTCAATTCTATTATTGATACAACGTCTATCAATAATGTCTTTCTGTATAGACCGGTATGTCTTGTTGGGTAATCACCGTGACGCTTGGGTGTTCGGTGCAGTTGATCCAACCAGTGCAACTGCCGTCATGATGGAGGTATCTAGGGTACTGGCCGAAATCGTCAGAGAAGGTTGGTCTTAGGCATAATAACCACCACCACCACCACCACCACCACCACCACCACCACCACCACCACCACCACCACCACCACCACCACCACCACCACCACCACCACCACCACCACCACCACCACCACCACCACCACCACCACCACCACCACCACCACCACCACCACCAACACCGCCGCCGCCGCCGCCGCCGCCGTCGTCGTCGTCGTCGTCGTCATCATCATCATCATCATCAAAATGAATGACAGCGTCGTCATCATCATCCATAACATCATCGTCTTCGTCCACAGAGCGTCATTGAAGTCCTAATCATCATCGTTGTTGTGGAAAGAAGCAAAGATAAAAAAACACTCATATATAACTATTACTGCACTCACAGTGTGACAGGTGCTCAGAGTTGTGATAAGTCCATGCTCGACGATAAATATATTGATGTCAGATTAATGTTTAGCCACTTTCTTTTCCTAATTCCTGTGTTACATCTTTTTCTCACAGGCAGCTGGCGACCAAGAAGGACAATTATCTTTTGTAGCTGGGGAGCTGAGGAGTACGGGCTGATAGCCTCTCATGAGTGGGTCGAGGTAAGAAATGGAAGTTTATGCAATAGTAATTTACACAATGTCATCTTTTCTCAGACACGTTGTTGATATAAATGGATGAAGCAGTTTAATGCAATAAATTAATGTAGTTTAATACGTATATTAATGTACAGCAGTGCGATAAAATTACGAGGAAATTCAACCTTGTACATTAATAAAATTTCTTTAACTGTTATAAAGTAAAATTCAGACGAGGCCTACGATAACGTCAGCTAAACGACATTGTGAGACAGGAGTAGTGACGCGATGTAATATCTATTAAAATAGAAATGAGCTGGACATGTTTATTTTCAATTCTAAACAACGTTTTCCTCTTTCTCGTATGTGATTGCAGTTACAAGTATTAATTGAGAAAACAATAAAACTATTTCTCGCTGACTGTCTTTTTGGGACACAATGTGACGCAGTTCAGTTCCCAGAAAGGCATATTAGTGTGGTTTAATTCTAGGGACAAGTGAAGAACCTGGCGGATAGGGCCGTGATCTATGTGAATGTTGACATTGCTGTGGAGGGTCAGCAGTCAATGAGGGCAAAAGGAGTTCCTCTACTTTACTCGATTCTTTACGACGTCGCCAAAAGGGTACGTTACCTCAAACTTGAATTTCAAACCTTAAACGTCAAGTTCCTATATGTATTTGCTTAACTACAGTTGTAACTTAATCGTAATCGTAATCTAAAGATTTCTACAGCGCCCAGAAAAGCGAAGTCGTAGGAACCAGCTTATTCACAGGCGCTTGGTCAAATCAAAATCGATAGGCAGAGGAGTGAAATCGGTTCCAGGTCAAGATCCAAAGGGGTCATTGAGGCAGACAGTCAGAATCTTGTAACTTATTGTTCAGTATTAATCCAGTTTTGAGTTGACTATTTTACTCGCATCTTATTCAGCTCATTAATACTTGATGCCATAACATAGACAAACAGCTGTCTTAGTTATTGTTTCACTGCTTTTGTTGTGTCCAGATTAACTACTTTTAACATGTTAGCTTCATAAATCTTTCTTTTTTCAATTTTCAGATTCCGTCAGCTAACAACGATACGTTGACGTTGTATGATGAGTGGCTCAGTTATTTTCCGGACACAGAACGTGACCCATCAGTTCCACTGTAAGCAAAATACTGTACTTCCATGAATTGATATTTGTCCTGGCATATAATACTATTCTTATGATGTTTCACTTCCCACAACACACCAGTCAAGCTTGACATTTGGCGAGCGTAGTATTCAGCGACTAGATAATTTTAGGTACATAAAAGGTGAACTATTAAATATATCGAAGCAACAATTATTAAACACACTAATAACATACGTCAGTTATACATCTGATTAATTTAACATGTGATACCAAAATGTGGTCTCAAATCTCAGTTTTGAAGCTCTACCTCAAACATAACTTTCTCGGACATCCTTGGTCGGCCAATCCTCCTGGAAGAGGTTGCCTAACAACCTGCGAAATGAGCTTCACAGATTCTCTTTGTCTCTTTTCCGGCAGCGCTTGAAGACCATTTTGTTCGAGCGTCGATTCATTGTGTTAGGTCGAGAACGCATATGATGAGTCTCTCTCTTGAAGTGGCGCTATATAAATTAGCAGTTGCCATCACCATTACTATCTAACACTATGCGGCGTTTTTTCTACACATAAGAAACTTATGACACTTCTGTACTGCTCAAGATTATTTGCGCCAATCTTTAATGATCTAACAGAAATTAGTAGGCTTATATCAACTTACTTTAAGAGCAAAAATATAGTATAATCACTTCTAGACTATATGGAATATTTTTCAAATTGATTTAAATTTATGTTACCATTTAAATGTACTTCAAAATATCTTGTTCACATAATAATAGATGTTTAAAATTGATATATTTCTATTCCAATAAATTGTTTCATATTAATGTGTTATATGATTTTAATTTTGTGAATGTTTAATTTGAAGGGTTCGTCCGTTGGGTGGTGGAAGTGACCACGTGGCGTTCATTGGGTTCGCTGGCGTTCCTGCAGTAGACGTTCGCTACACCCACGACTACACGATAATCGACTACCCCCTTTACCACTCTGCCTACGAAACCTATGACCTCGTCAAGAACCACATGGATTCAGATTTCAAGGTTTGAGAGAATCAATGAAACACAACAGAACTAAGCCAGAACCAAAACAATTAACTAAAATGTCTCACTTAAGCTCAATAAAGTTATCCTAAAGATGTCAATTTATAAAGGCGGCTAATACTTATTATTACTATTTATTTTCATCATAAACATGTCAATTAATTATAAAGGCGGCTAATACTCATTATTATTTATTTTTATTATATTTTATTACTATTATTTTTGCCCTCAGGAATAAAAAATTATCAGGTGAATACGAAACGCATTTAGGGACGGCTAGAACCCGTCAAGAAGCTTTGGAATGCAATAGCTTTAAAGAGTTGGATTATGTTGGCTGAACGAGATAGTTCGTTTCTCTCGTGAAAGAGACAGCGCCCCAACTCTGTGATGAAAGGTTATTATTGTTAAGTATTTGTGTTAGTATTGTCATCACCATAAATAGTATCATTATTATTCATTTATTCACTGTAATATATATTACAGAGATCTTTGGCGATGGGTTTATACTGGGCCGAAATGGCTCGAGCACTTGCTGACCCTTTGATTCTGCCACTTAATGCTTCAACGTACTCAGAGATGATGACCATTTACATCAGTGACCTCGACAGCGGATACGGAGATCTCATGCGGGCCAACAATGTGCCGCTTGGTTAGTATTGTGCTGAGAAGTTTCAATCTAATTAATAGGAACAAACTGTAGGCCCTGTAACGAAATGGGTCAAATTAATAAAGAACCGTTGTACGTTTTGGTGCAGCTTAGTTCGGATTTAAATTTATTATCAACAATTGTACCTAATTATTTATGAGAACAATCAGGAAGTAATGCTGAAAAGACTTACAAATCCTTTATATCATTCGTTTTACTCTGTTATCTTACATTTAGAGGCGATAGAAAATTTTTTGCAGTTTAAATATGGTTTTGCAGATAATCTGTATGATGCTGGTAAAACGTTCGAATCCTCGACGACCTCCTTCGTGGCCAGATTATCTCAAGTGAACAGACAGAAGTAAGTATGACAGTTGACCGTTTTAGACCTACCTTCTCTTCAGGTTTAACTTTGCTGAAGCTTTTAACAACTGAGAATATAAAATTTAATTTTACCAACTGGTAGGCATAATTGTGCAATGCTTCAATAACTGATTATATATTTGGAAGAATTCAAATGAGTAAAATGTATAAACATTAATACAGTAAAAGATTTAATTACTTTGAAAATTGTCAAACTTGTATTTGACAAGCTACTTGTATATACATATTCGCATTGAATGTATGAGGAGATATCTCTTGTCATGCCTGTATCGTGCAATATTCTGTTGACAGTCCAATTGAGATGCGCATGTATAATGATCAACTGATGCGACTTGAAAGAGCCTTTATCACCTTTGATGGTCTACCGCTCAGGCCTGTCAAAAAGTAAGTACTGTAGTGTCTATTCCTTTTAAGCCTATCATGTCCAGCAGCAACATATTCAGTTTTTAGTCACTTTCAGTTTTATCTTAGATTATAAAATCAAAACATCGAACACACAACAATGGCCTTCTCATTTTACCGCACCGAAAATGTACACCCTCAACGTTCTCTCGTATCCCGATAGCTCATTTCTAACGTTTATTTCATACTTGTTTTCTTTTAGAGATTCTGTGTAGCTATGTACTTAGAGTTACGTTACAGTGAAATGGGTCAAAATGTTTACACAGATCGCAAGAATAAGCATTACAACTGCATGGCTAATCTATTTCGAGAGTCTGTTTTCTTTATATCAGTCATTTACAGTTTTGTTTTATTTTGAACTGTTCAGACATGTCCTGTTCGCGCCCAGTTCGTTTGATTCGTACGCTGGTGATACATTTCCTGGTCTGGTGGATTTGATGTATGGAATTGAGAAACTGGAGGGTGAGGCGAAAGTTGAGCAGTGGGAAAAAGTAAAGGAACATCTTGCCACGATCATCTTTTGCATAGATTCGGCAGCTTTTGGCCTAAAGCCTTGGACTGCATTCGACTAACTTCCTGAGGCATACTTTTAGTGGCCCAACATTGTTTTACAATTATTTTACTCTTTGAGTTAATTTAGTGGAAACCTTTATTATAATCGAAATTAAAATGCGTATAATTCAAGTAGTAAATACCGTCAGATTAAATTGAAAACAAACGAAGCACAACTGCTGATCATTTTCACACTGTCTTATGGACTTACATCTTCGGCAAAATAAGCAACGAAACTAAAGATAAGCTAAGTGGGTGGCCAAATAAAATAGGGATGATATACCATGTATAGACGCTGTGCATTTGCAAACTTCTATAGCGCCTTCTTTGCAAAAATTACAAGCAACCCAAAGATTTGTAAATCCAGTACAAGCACGAATTGGTATTTGGTTTAGAGCTCTTAACTTGAACAGAACGTACGAGTTAGGCCTAGCTGTTCTGTAAGCATCCCTTCGTTACTCCAGTTTCTGTAAATCTCTCATAAACGAACGAAAACACTAGTCTTTTAAACAGAGACTTAGAACCTATTTCCATAGTGTGTCCTTCACATTTATTCCAACCAGGTTACTTTTATCATAAACAATTGATTGTCCTAATATCGTAGGTTGTAAATTTTAAATAAAGCATTATAAACAGCACAAATATCTTTATTGTTTGATTGTACCATCAGCCTATTTAGCGCATAGGTGCTGTGAGTTATTTCGAAAAAAATTTCATTGAGGGGAAATCTTCAATATTATCCGTACATGCCTCCTTTTTGCCTCCCCTCTACAATTCCTACCCCACTTTCCTCGTCCTTTCCTCCGAAAATTATATCCTCACAAATCTCTCAACCTTGTCTCTCCTTATTTATCTCTTGCCCTTGTTCCTCTTGCCCTTGTTCCTCTAATCGAACTAAATGAACCACCGACCGACAGATCAAAAACAACAGGTGAGCGCGAAGTCAACATGCAATTAGCGTAGGACCGCAGGCAGACAAATTTAAAAATTAATATATAATTCTAAGAATGCAATCATATAAACAGAAATGAAAATCACTTTTAGACAGCGTTAATGTTTTTTCGCGTACCACTTAGCGACACCTGGCGTACCACTAACACACTACCGTTTGAAAACCGCTGCTTTACAACATATTGTCCAAACGAGATAGGTTAACTTTGCGACACCCAATGGCTCTGCCTATTATCATAAACAATATTAATTTTTAGCAAAGAAGCGGAAAAGAACGACGTGCACAGATGGTAAGAATCAATCATTGGCGAACTGTAATGAAAAGCCACGTGGCAGAAATATTATAATTACTTTTGCATTTGTAAGTAAGCGCCACTGTCTAATGACTAAGCATCAACCGATGGCGCTGAGCAATTGTGAGTGAAGGACTTACTCAAGGGAGTACTCTCGGTTTTACAAGAGGAGCGCTGTAGACAATCGCCTACTGTGACGGAAATGGGTGAAACAGACCTCGGGCGAACAGTTGAGAAATATATTGTGGTTTAAGACTTTGTGGGATAAAATATGTCTTGGGATGCAGACAGGTTAACATGGAGACAAAGAAACGCAGGGAATAAAAAACAACAGAAAACAGACAAAGACGAAGACAAAAGAGGAAGTACAAAGACAGGCATAAACTAAAAAATCGTTGAAAATTACAGTGATATTTATATGTGACCCCATAGTGAGAACGATTATGTTGCACGAAATTATTAATCCTCAGATACATATATTATTCTGATCTATACAAACTGTGACAACTAGACAGACACACCTGTGTCAAGTGAGCCAACCCAAAAATGAATTAGTACAAGCCTACAGGGCAATCATATAATCTGTGCTTGGCGGAAATGTCTAGTGTTAAGCGGGAAACAAAACACAGAAATATCCGCAATTCTGAAGAGTAGGGCCTACCGAGTTCATAATTATGTCTCAACAAAACACAGTAAACGATTGGTTAGGGCGAGCGGCTCTAACGAGGAGAATGTAAAATATACTTAATAACAGCACTTTGTACACAGTTGTTTAGCGCAATCAATGCTAGTCATATGGTGTACTTATCAGAACTCTGGAATACAACAGTAGGCCTATCGATTGGCCTGTATAACAGAAGGTCGAGGCAAATGGTCGTGTGTTACTGTAACTGTACGCATCTGAACTTCCGAGTACATTTGTATTGTTCAATAAAGGAGAATATATACTAATATAAAACGTGGAGATGAAGCTTGTTTGCGTTTCCTCGGATCGATTGTGTTCATTGACTTCGGAACATACAAACGTTTCAACAAACGTTTCAAGATGATGGGACAAAAGAGGTCAGATGTTGCTCTAGCCTTTGACTATACCAGCGGGGCAGGTAAAACGCGACACAGGCTTCATGCAAATACGGCAGAAACCGTGCATTAATATCTTATGGCTAAGCGATTCAATTATCACAAACTAAGTAGGACACAGGTAGCATAGATTCTGTTGATAAGACACTTCCAATCGATACCAGTCGATGCGTGTTCATTAGATAGTAGCGCTGAAGTAATTCACAATTATAATATTATGAGTGGGTGAACTACTGCGAAATATCATGCCACCTGGTGACCAATGAGACATTTAACCTTTTGACGTCGGCAAATGAGTTCCGACTTAGGTCGTGAGGTAAAGGTGTCATATGGTTACATTCTCTAGGTGATGGTATTTGTGCCTCATCTGATTTATCGTTTGGATCTTTCTGGATCATTCTCCTGAGGAGTTCTACACAGAAGTGCGTACTTCGGTTTGTTATCCATACCCTTTTTTTAAATTACAGTTTATGCACACAAAACCAAACAGCATAGACTTTCAAACAATATACTAATAAACAATATGCAAAACAACAGATAGGCAAAATACCGTGTATATTGTTATAATATATATATATATATGTATATATATTATAATAATATCACTATTAAAAAACTTAAGCTGATAGTTACAAAATATATAATGTGGGTGATCAGCTGGTGATACAATAGAGAATAAAATATAGTAGGCTCCTACTATATTACATGAATCGATTATGAATGATTGAATAGCAAGTGATGTAACATGATATCTTAGTAACCCTTTGGCGACTCTTTAATAGACTTCAATAGTCAAATACACGAATTCCTATCTGACTAGAAAGCATACTACAACAAGATTTGTTCTAGAGCTTAGCAAACTCGTCTTTCGTTCTCGATATTAGCAGAACAACAAATCTGAAACAATTATGGTTGGCAATAAATTGTTTATTTTGAAGCAGCTTCATGAAATTAATATTAGGCAACGTTTGGCTAAGCACCTTTTGTGTACCTTCTGACTCAATAGTAATTTATCGGCGATAAATTCCAATAGCTCGCAGTTCACGCTCCTTGGATTCGGATTCTGTTGCATGGAAATAATAGGCTCTATTGGTTAAATATTTAAGCATGTACCGTTACGTGGCTCTCATAAATCTCCTGGTCATTTTTATTTGCATAGTTGACAAACTTCATAAACACTTTCCGAAGCATGAACATACAGAATTTGATTTGACTTATTTAGGTATATACGTGCATGAAATATATACAATATACATGCATGCACACATAGGTATACATGTCTACGTACAGACACAAATCTATGCATACATGTATGATGTATACAAACACACGCATACATAACATGCATACATATATCATTTAATCGCAAGTACATACACCTATATATATATATATGTATATATATATATATATATATATATATATACATGCCTACATACTTACATAATACGTACGTGCGTGCGTACATGCCATAGACACGGTAGCCGATTGGTTAGAACGCAGTTATAATGCAGTTGTAATGTATTGTATTGTATACATGCAACTATACGTACAAGTATACGTACATACATACACACATGCGTGGATACATCAATGCTAACAGACTACATACATACACACATACATACATAAATACATACACACAAACATACATACATAAATACACACACGCATGATTATATACATACATTAAACATGCACACATAGATGTGTAAATACACAACAGACAGACTAGCCGAGACAATAGCAACTTGATAGTTCGATCTGTATTCTGAGACCTCACAATCGACGCATAGATTTTATACTTATCGATTGTATTTACACTTACAGATTGAGAGCATCTCATACGTCCTGCAAAATACTTTATAGCACACAAAAATGAACTGGAATCTCGTTTTGCTCGGAGCCAATGTGCTGCTGATTGCATTTGGAATTTGCGAGGCCCATATAGACTGTGATGGAACTTGCCTTAGAGGAGTGGCAAGTAAAATAATCGAAGACGAAGATCCAACTATTCTCGACAAAATAAAAACAAAGATGAGTGCCGCCAACATCGACGCAAATCTACGGTAGAGGTTATAATTTACAACGCCAATACAATTGAGTAACAATGCAAGTAACGCTGATAAATATGATTAATAATAAGGACCATAATTATAGCAATAATAGTAATAATAACGTTAATAGTTGGTTGTAGTAGAAGTAGTAGTAGTAGTACATGTGACAACAGCAGTTGTTGTAGTTGTAGTAGTAGCAGTAGTAGTAGTAGTAGTAGTAGTAGTAGTAGTAGTAGTAGTAGTAGTAGTAGTAGTAGTAGTAGTAGTAGTAGTAGTAGTAGTAGTAGTAGTAGTAGTAGTAGTAGTAGCATTAGCAGCAGTAGTAGCAGTAGTAGTAGCAGTAGTAGTAGTAGTGGTAGTAGTAGTAGTAGTAGTAGTAGTAGTAGTAGTAGTAGTAGTAGTAGTAGTAGTAGTAGTAGTAGTAGTAGTAGTAGTAGTAGTAGTAGTAGTAGTAGTAGTTGTAGTAGTTGTAGTAGTAGTAGTAGTTATTGTTGTTGTTGTTGTTGTAGTTGTTGTTGTAGTAGTTGTTGTAGGAATAGTAATGGAAGTCATAGTTATAGTAATGTTGATAACCACAATGGTATTAATATTACTGTGGTGCACTACAAAAAAAGATTCATGAAATAAGTTAACCAATTGAGCATTCTCATTATTGCTAATAATTAATGGACACAACATCTGTAAATGAAATCTATTTCACGAAGCGTTAGCAAAATACTCATAAACACCCATTTGGTTTATTTTTAAGAGCCTTTAGCAAAGATCCTCACCTCGCGGGAACCCCAGGTAATGAAGCATTGGCTGACGAACTTCTTCGGATCTGGACAGAACAAGGAATGGATCATGTGACGAAAGTGACCTACGACGTCCTGCTGTCCTATCCGAACCAGACGGATCTCTCTCGGATCTACCTTCTCGGTCCCAATGATACAATCATCTACGCGACGCAGGAAGTGGAGAAGGCTCTTAGTCCGGATCAAAACAGATCAGACATCGTTCCACCGTTCAATGCCTACGCCAAGAGTGGTGACGTAGAGGTAACATTATTACTCAGAAAATATACACATGACAGATTAAAACAGATCAAACATCGTTCCACCGTTCAATGCCTACTACAAAAGCGGTGACGTAGAGGTTAAATCTAATATTATACAGAATGTATGCACAGCACATACGAGATTAGATAGTGGTAATTGAAAACCTGCGATGCAGTGGTCGCAAAATAAATCACCCAACTTAGATACGTTAGAAACAATGAAGGTTGTCTACATTTTACTTGACACATAAAGTAAACTATGCTATTAACCCAGACAACGTAGGTAATTTAAACAAATGCTAACTAACGCGATCCAACAATGTGTCTCATTTAAGTAGGCTACACCTTCTTACATCATAGGCTATGCCATAACGGATAATATTGTATAGCAACTCTTTAGTAATTTCGGTTACCTATTTTCATAGGGAGAACTTATTTACGTGAACTACGGACGAATTGAGGACTTCGTGGAATTGATTGAAAATTGCAATATCAATTTTACAGGAAAAATTGTCATAGCGAGATATGGAAAGATCTTCAGAAGGGAAAAAGTAAGTAAACTATGGCAGTTAAATTCGACTCCTGTAATAACTTGTGATCAACCGTTCATACTGATTTGTAATCATACTGCGTTATTGTCAGTTTGAAGATATTAAACGAAGATTATTATTATTATTATTTTGATTTTCACACCGTGAACGTTCCATAGTACATTGGGCACAAAATGTAAAGGGGCAAAGAAAGTCACACTGCCCAGATTGAGACAGAGTAGCACTTGAAACATGGCCTTAATGCTATAGCTGAATAACCCCTTGAGCAAGGGAGAAAAAAATTAATAACTGCCTGTACTAAACAAAGGTAACCACAGCAAACGCCAAATCAGAAACGAGAAGAACAATATTAGCAATAATAACATGAACACGAGACTCTCCAATGATCCTACAGGTAGGCTATGCATTGTCAAAAACATATATAAGCGAATGCAGCAAATAATGTTATTTGCACCATCTATCTGACTTATCATAATACATAGACTAAAAGCTCTATTTTTTTAGTGATTTCGGAAATACTACAAAAAGGCATAAGAATAAGCTTTTGTGGGTCTTTTTACAATTATCTGCCTTTGCATTTTCTCTTTTATAACTGTAAAATTTAAACGTGATTTCGGAAACGGATTAATTTAAAAAAAACTATAACATATATCATGGAAACTTTACAACAAGGAAGGTAAGAAAAATGTAACAAACAGATGAACAGCAAAAGCAGCAAAATTACTCTTATGCTTTTAATTAGAAATTGTACTTTAACTGTTCTATGAAAGTGTAAGCAGGCTGCAGTTGTGTGCCACTCCACTAGGTGCTATTAGCTGCCAAGCATGGTGCCATAGGAATCATTCTCTACTCCGACCCTGCAGACTGTGTCATGAACATCAGTGGTCCTGTCTATCCGGACTCATGGTGGCTTCCAGGAACCGGAGTTCAGCGTGGAACAGTCTTGGATGGACATGGAGATCCACTGACGCCTGGATATCCTGCCACAGGTAACGCCAAAAGTAACTTTGCACAGTCTGCATACTACACCACAGCGGAATTAGCTCATCATTTAATTGCATTTTATACTGATTTGATTAAATTAGGGTATGTTACAGATAATTTATGAGGATAGTATCTTTATCCTCTAATTAATTATCTAAACAGCATGCCTAGATCAGCGGATAGCATTTTGATTTCCGTGAAACATTCAACGCCAAGGATCTCATAAAATTGATGCAATTGCAGATCGTATTCGCTCGTTAAGATATACAATTACTGCATATGTAACTGAATGCTTTGCTAAGACGATTATTTATTAACCACAAGTGACACAGTAGCGTAAACAGCAGACGGCTTAATCTAGAATCCCTTACAATGTCACTAGTCAGGGTGTTTCTACTGTATTATATGTAGACATTTATAAAGCGCCTCCAGTAGGGTGAACCGTTCAGAGACGCTCCCAGTGCGCAAGGCCACAAGAAAAGAAATGACTTGATGAAAGCAAAAGAAGACGAGGGGCTACCTATTAAAATTTGAGAGCGAGTAGAAGGAGACAGTATATTCCAGAGAGAGGGACCAAAAGATCTGGACTGCGCCATAGCTGCTCTTAGTGTTCTAGTATGAGGAACTAGAAGATCCAGTCTGTTGGAAGTGTGAAGGGGACGATGCGAGGAGAAAGAGGCCGGTGAACTACATCAATTAAATATTCAGGGACGAGACCCGCTGTGCCTTGGACACCAGAATGAGGATTTTGAACTTGATACGTGCAGTTGGTAAGAGCTTATATTTTACTTAAAATCTTGTTGGACTGATATAATCAAAAACAAAGTATTTTGGCTTCCTTCATACCTGACTGTTTCAATTTACCTAAGTCCCTTAATCTCTTGTATAAAATTGCCTGTTAGCTACGGCCTATAGAATACGACATCCGGGCCTGCCAACCATTCCATCGCATCCAATCGGTTACGACGACGCGTATCAGTTTTTAAGGTAACGTTCACCTACCCAACTATTCGTTGCATAGATCATTTCGTTCACGCTATGTCAGAGTCTTAAGCAGGGCAGAGGAAAGTAGACAGAAATGCTTTTCCTGCAATGCGCAGGTTTAAATTCGACAGCAAAGTTGCAGAAGTTCTCAGGTTTGATCTTTAAAATGTCTGCATAAATACCTAGACCTTGGGTGCTTCATCACCTCATCACCACAGCGCATAACTTCCGATTCTGTGACACGTTCTACAGTCGGCCGATAAATTATTTTTGGATAAATGTAATAAATAGGCCTACTGTTTAAAACTGGATTAATGTACAATTCTTTTGATTTACAATCTACTACGATAGAAGGTTTTCGATGTTCCTAAGAAAGAAAGCAAGAAGATGGACATCACAGATTTAATTGAGACGCTGAGTGATTAGTGAATAATTGTATTGTTTACAACATGCTTAACAGTTAGAGCTGAAACCTGCAATTGCACTTGCACTTGGAAAAATTCAAGGAACCCTTGAAAGAAGTTAGAGTGGAAACAGTTCGTGAGTTGGCTAACAACGGGAAAATCGCCCAACTAGTCCAGGCAATCTAGCTCAAATATACCTTGAACCTGGGCAAAATTGCTTCACAAGGTTTTTAAACGGTTTCCTGCTCAGGAACCATTGCTGAATAACATATCCAAAATCCCCCTAAATCCGACCATGGGAACACCCCCAAAAATGAATTTCAAAATGGCGGATTGGGGGTTTCATAAGAAATACCAATAATAATACCAATAATTTACAGTTATACCTGGGCGAAATTGCTTCAGAAGCTTTTTAAACGGTTTCCTGCTCAGGAACCATTGCTGAATAACATATCCAAAATCCCCCAAATCGGACCACGGGAACACCCCTAAAATGGCCAAATCCAACATGGCCGCTATCGACCATATTGGAAAATTCACCTTTTTTGTTTTTTAGAGTACAGGCACGTGTAATACCTCTAATGTAACTGATTTCGGTATGTAGAATTCATTTCTGATATTGTTTTCGCCATTTGGGGTCATCTTCACCTTGAAAGGTCATGGTCAAGGTCATTTTTGACAGATTGGAAAGTTCACTTTTTTATTTTTTAGAATATATGCACGTGTAATACCTCTAATGTTACTGATTTCGGTATGTAGAATTCATTTCTGATATTGTTTTTGCCATTCGGGGTCATCTTCACCTTGAAAGGTCATGGTCATTTTTGGCAGATTGGAAAGTTCACCTTTTTTGTTTTTTTAGAGTATATGCACGTGTATTACCTCTAATGTTACTGATTTTGGTATGTAGAATTCATTTCTGATATTGTTTTTGCCATTCGGGTTCATCTTCACATTGAAGGGTCATGGTCAAGGTCATTTGGTTACATCAGCACTGTGCAATGACCGTGCAACTGCACCACCTGCTCACAAAGGTGGATGTTGACAGCAGGTACTTCAAATTACACTGGCTAAAAAATAATGTTACCCTGAACAGTTTGAGTCCGTGATTGGAGAAGTGGAGGAGTTGCATCGGGACTTCCAGGAATTTGAGAAGGAGTTCGAGGAATCGAGACCAAGTCTGAGCTCTGCCAATTCTTTTGAGTTTGGCTGCAGTTGGTCGCCGTCATCAAGAACGCTGTAGTATCCGAGAGAGAAAGAGTCTGGAATATACTTGCAGCTACTGTCAAGGATTCTATGCCAATCTTTGCAGAATGTGACTGCATTAACTTCCTACATTATGGATCGTGGTATCTGGAACAAATCAAAGTGTTGGAGTCCATACATCCGAGCTTCTGTGTGAGCCAGTGGGTAGTTCAGGATCGCTCAGGAGGTGCTGCGCTGTCAGAGGTGGCATGAAGGTGGAGCAGATCATCCAGCAAGTGTCGAAGGGTCCTGGAGGTCTCTATGTGGCAGGAGCCCCACACAACGACACTGATGTAGCGGAGCTCGAGCTCTTATTCCACGAGATCGGGTCTATCACCGGCCTTCTCAACTCTCTCACCTCTAACCACCGCATAAGCCACACAGAATGCCATCTACAGCAGGCATTAAGCAGTCTTGTTGTCAAGACCTTAAACCTCAAGACCAAGACCAAGACCTTGAACCTCAAGACCAAGACCTTGAACCTCAAGATCAAGACCGAGACTTTTAAAAACGAACTCGAGTGCACTCGAGACCAAGACCTTGGTCTCGAGGACAACAAGACTGGTATTAAGTACCATTCGCCGTCTCACATTTAACCATAACCTGTCTAAGCTGTTAGACTTTGTGCTAGAGCGGCAGAATCCATACTCGGTGACAGCCAGTGTGACCGTGCAACTGCACCACCTGCTCACAAAGGTGGATGTTGACCAAAAGGTGGCTACCAGCCTGCTCAACTTCCTTCAGAATGCCTACCGCTCACACAGGCAGAAGATATTAGTTGAGAAGACCAAGAAAATTAGCATGACTTCATCCTCAGAAGATGCCATTAACAATGGAGAAGGAGAAGGACGACCTGTCATCCAAGGATATGGCAGAGGTGCATCGGCACAAGGATATTGCTAAGGAGCGCGGCTTTACCTCAGGCAGATACACAAAATTTGCTCTCAGCGTCTCCACTGTTCGATGGTGATCTTCCAGCTCACACCAACAAGTCACTACTTGTTATGAAGATTGAGCCTAGACTGGACCTCACCCAATGGCGTCAGGAGTCTACACTTGCCACACATGTTGTGGTAGGGTTTCATGTCTAAGATCTACAAAAATGTGAACACTTATTCCAGCTGCTGCAACAACATCGCTTCCACATCTGAGACATCTCAATGTAGGAGACAAGTACCTGATGGATGAATTTCACATTTTGGCAGAGGGGTGAAGCTGAGGTTATGATCTGTCGAGGACCACACCAAGATTAGGGAATTGTGCTAGTGGCATCTGCCGCATCTTAGACATGAACTCTACCACAACATGTGTGGCAAGAGTAGACCTCTGATGCCAGTGGGTGAGGTCCAGTCTAGGCTCAATCTCCCCAACATGTAGATTGACATAGAATCCTCGTCAGTAGCCACAAGTGTATTTCAATATGTGAAACTCAATTTGTGTGTATATGGTCACAGTGAAGAAAAATATACATTTACCGAATGATGGAAAGTTTGCTTGATGGCATCATCGATGTAACAAAATGACCTTGACCATGACCCTTCAAGGTGAAGATGACCCCGAATGGCAAAAACAATATCAGAAATGAATTCTACATACCAAAATCAGTAACATTAGAGGTATTACACGTGCATATACTCTAAAAAACAAAAAAGGTGAACTTTCCAATCTGCCAAAAATGACCTTGACCATGACCTTTCAAGGTGAAGATGACCCCAAATGGCGAAAACAATATCAGAAATGAATTCTACATACCGAAATCAGTTACATTAGAGGTATTACACGTGCCTGTACTCTAAAAAACAAAAAAGGTGAATTTTCCAATATGGTCGATAGCGGCCATGTTGGATTTGGCCATTTTGGGGGTGTTCCCGTGGTCCGATTTTGGGGGATTTTGGATATGTTATTCAGCAATGGTTCCTGAGCAGGAAACCGTTTAAAAAACTTCTGAAGCAATTTCGCCCAGGTATAACTGTAAATTATTGGTATTATTATTGGTATTTCTTATGAAACCCCCAATCCGCCATTTTGAAATTCATTTTTGGGGGTGTTCCCATGGTCGGATTTAGGGGGATTTTGGATATGTTATTCAGCAATGGTTCCTGAGCAGGAAACCGTTTAAAAACCTTGTGAAGCAATTTTGCCCAGGTCTAACTCTACATTGCCTGGACTAAACTGTCGATTGAGAATAGACAGCTATTGAAATGCCTAGACAATTCCGAAAATTATTCGCGAGCTGGTAAGTCGATTATTCACCGGCTTCCAAAAACAGCACCGAGGAGAGTGTCTCGAGTGGAGAGGACGACGGCGAATTCTTGATCTCGTTACAAGTGACCTGGTTCTTGACCTTCGCAACCTTACTAGAATGGATATAGTTCTCGTTTATCCGTCTTGTTTATTCTTTAATGAGCAACTCAACATAGGTGTAGCTGACGTAGATAATCATTTACATGTACATTCAGATATAACGGGAGAGGTGGAGGCTTTCGTCTCTTCATTAGGAGTAGCAATGAGTTTCATCTGATTGAATTTGAATAGAATGCTAGCAGAAGAACAGATAGAAACTTACAGATAGGCCTTATTTACCGCCGTCTGGACCCATCCTTTTAATATTCAATTAGAAATTTGACTTCTTATTGTCACATTTACCTCGGCTGGAGATTGCTAGAGCTACTTGAACTTAATAAGGGTCAACATTCACTTAAACTACTCATACTTTTTTAAGTACTAATTTCGAACTATTTTCTTTTCATCAGAATTAAGGTCAACCATAATTATTCCGGAAACAGCTAGCTTAAATGACAACAAATTTACTAACAAATTATCTAACTCTTTTGAATCTTCCATAATTACTATATATATATATATATATATATATATATATATAACATAAATATATAGCCTATATGACTATTTTACGATGTTAGCAAAACGTAATAAGAAATTACGCCAATATGCAAAATATATTAAAAATCTCTTACAACTCCCAACAACAAGACCGGAAATTATTGTCCCATAGAGAAATTAATTTAAACAGAAAACCAGAGCTGCGGAGTGAAGTTACTACGCCAAAAATTTTGTTTTCAAGAAAGCATGTCGGGTAGTTAAAAAATACGCATTACAAATCAATTCCGTCCCACTATAACAGCTGTGGGTTAGACGACATCGAGGTCAAATCGATCTCTCTGGCCAGAATTGTATTTGCTCCGTAATTAAACGACAAAATTGTGTAATTAGTTTAACGATTGCTGAAATAATTGATGTCTTCAATTGTAATTATAGCATAATCGATATAAAAGAATATCATATATAGAAGTTTCACCCACGTTATTCCACCTGAATGACTCTGCTTGAGATGCATGATGATTGATGAAGCCATGAAATGATAAAGCTTGAAAGCTATGAAATGACAACAGCTTTCTATATTTATCTAAAGCATTTGACAGTTTATTGCGTAAATCATGCCGGTACCACTCTTAATTCTACATTAATTATTTTATATACTTCATTATATTTACAATATAGGTTTCGTCTACGCTTTACGGAATTAGGCCTACATTTGGATGATCTTTTAACTGATTGAGCAGAACAATGTCACCCTCGGCAAACAATGATGTAATTAGGACGAACTAGTAGTCGAACATTGCTGTTACTTTTGGGTATATCCATTGACTTATGTGCACATGACCGAGTGGACTGTGTTTTGTTTTACCGATGGTCAATAAATTAACTGGGTCTGATAATGGAATCAAATAGAAAAGAGAGGCTAGATTTTATTTCGTTATGTTTGCACCTATACTTAAACCCACAGCATTTGGACTTTGTATTATTTCACAAAGCAGTGAAAATGGGAATGTGGACTTGCGCACGTGGATAGTTCACTCAGAAAATAACAGATTTTCGAAAAGTGGTCATAAAAGAGGTGTATGAATTTATGCAGTCCTCCTATACTTACACGTTAAAAAAGAAGAATAGCAGTCCCTTAAGCTAGCCCTGAGGCAGCCATCAGTATGAAGTGTTAACGACTTCATTTTCTTTGCCACGGCATACGAGAACGGGTGGCCAGTCCTCTCCATCGCCGTCTGATCTTCCCACCAGCAGTGTACGGTCAATGTACTCATCATAGCTGAGTTTGTTAAGGAGTGCAGGTGGAGCAGAAATCTCGAACCAAATTTCTGCCCTGGCGAGGAATTGAACCTCGACCTGACGATATACGTTAACACATACGTTAAATTATGCACAAAAGCAACGCCACAGCAGATAGATGTTATTGATTAAACACATTTTGATTCTATTAAGGTCATGTGAATCTGAAACATAGAATCCGAAACACAACAATAAATTTTAAGCCATCAACTGAAACCAATTCTACAACTCGCATGGACATCAACACTTATCTACATGCTCATATTAATAATGCCACAATAATAATTCCTATACCGCCTAAGTTTTTTTTGTATTATCAAAACTGTCACAGCTCCTTGTGTCATATATATATGGAATACATATAATCATATATTTTGATCTTATAATAATCATGTATTCTAGTTTTAATGACCCTGTATCGACATAAAAATACTATTTAATGGGAATAATGAATACTATTTGATGTAATTTCGTAGTCGAATGAGTGGTCCATATGCCCGGTCCACTTGGCAAGGAGGCCTCAACTTCACCTATCGAATTGGTCCAGGATTTACCGACCAAAATCTGTAAGCATTTATCTACATATGGGCTATACCCCGTGATCGATCGAGTCGATCTGCTACGATCGACTTGGCACGGCCGACGATCGACTCGATCGACTTTGTCGACTAGTCGACCTCTCGTCGACTCGATCGACTTGGCAAATAAACGATCGACTTGGTCGACTTTGTCGACTTGGACTGTACTCTGTTGGTCAAAATTGCTGACGACTGTTGCATTCTAATATTCCAGCGCCTAAATTACTTATGAATTTTAAGCTGTCAAACTGTAATTGAACTAGTAAGTAAAATTCCAGGCATTATAATGATATCGTGTGTGGTTGACTTGAGCTGATATCTCAAAAATTCATACTACACACTGCGCACTCTAGACAAAAAAACCTTTAAACTGCTCAGGATTAGGCTACTCAAGTTAGTTACAACAGTAGACTGTATAGTGCATGGGTTAAGGTTAAACAGAACAGCGAAACAAAGCAACCCCAGTATGACAATTATTGCAACTATTATTCATTGTCCGATCATTCTAAACGTAAGTAAGTAAGTATATTCTTTATTAAGAAGCACTAGCAAACGCACAGCGCTGTACATGGTAAACACAATACAATCAAACATGGTAGACATAATATTATAATCAAACAATTAAACAATATAACCAATCATATAAGAGAGAAGTTATTACGAATAAAGTGGGACGTAGCCTAAGGGGGTAGAAGAGGAGAGGAGTAAAGTAGCCAGATCTAGGGACAGCATAGCTTTTGTTGATTGGTTTTAACCTCAGTCTAGTCCCCAGGCTGGTAATCTACGCCTATTGAGCAAAAGAAATTACCGTGTAGGCCCCTATACAAAGATGAGTTTGGGCATTGGGTAAAAATAGTAAGTAAAATATTTCAGAGTCGAGTCAAGTCGAGGAAACAACGATCGACTCGACTTGTCAAAACATATGATCGACTCGACTTGCAAGTCGATTGAGTCGAAGATTTTTTGACCGACTCGACTTGGCCGAGTTTCGATCGACTTGATCGACTGACTCGATCGATCACGGGGTATAATATGGGCGTTTTTCTAACTCTAATAAAGACTCACTAACTGAGTCACCCACCCACCCACTCACCCACTCACCCACCCACTCACTCACTCACTTAATTTGATTTGCATTTGTCTATGCCTTTTTCTTCGCCCTTCTCGTTATTAATATCTCTGACTCTCTATCTAAGAGTTTTCTTCTTTGAGAGAATACTAATGTGCTACTTGTTCTAACAGGAAGACAAAGCTTCACGTGAGGACGTATAACAAGAGAGTCAACGTAAGCAACGTCTTTGCTTATATCAACGGCAGCGTTGAACCAGGTATTAGCAAAAAAATGATCTAAAAAGTTATATATGTTCTGCGATAATCCATATTGAATAGCAATGTGACGGATTTATTGCCATGTGTTAAATCTTCATTGGAAATTATAGGTAGGTAAGATATAGTGAGAGGGAAGAGAGAGAGAGTTTAGGCTTTGTAAAATCTTGGATTAATACGGATGAAATTCAGAATAATGTTGCTAGTAACGCGATGCCAACATGGGGCAACGGTGACAGGTCTATCTCAGTCTCCGTCATCAAGTTTCTGTTGAGACCATGGGCGGCGATCTAGGGGGTCGAGGGGGACATGCCCCGACCTTTAAGAGTGGGGGACACGCCATACATTTGTCCCCCCAAAAAAATTTTTTGAAGAAACACCAAAAAAGGGCAAGAAATGTAATTGCGCGTGAGTGTTTTCACTGCCTTTTTGACCAGACGAGGTAAAAAACTAAATTTTTGGAGAAGTTCCCCCCCCCGAAAATTCTGTCAAAGAAGAAGAAATTCGTCATGAAATTTATTTCAGGGAGACGAATCTCGAAAAAGGTAAGCAATTTATTTGTTAGACGAATAATTGAAATTGAAAAGTAAGTCGTATAAAAGGTCAATGACTAAAAAAAGAAGTCTGGTTTTTGTGGAGATGAATTCCTGAAAAGTAAAAAAAATGTTTTTGGGGGACATGAATTCCTAAAAAAGGTCATTGACCAGACCACGGCCGACTTTGTCCCCACCACCTCTCAGACAAGATCGCCGCCACTGCTTCAGACAGCTGAGTATGCTGTTTTAATTTTGAGACTGTTACGTCTGTAATAAATGTCTTTCTGTATAGATCGGTATGTTTTGTTGGGTAATCACCGTGACGCTTGGGTGTTCGGTGCAGTCGATCCAACCAGCGGAACTGCCGCCATGATGGAGGTCTCTAGGGTTCTGGCCGAAATCGTCAAAGAAGGTTGGTTTTAATCATCATCAGCATCTTCGTCGTCACAATATGAGCATCATCAAGCACAGCATCATCATACAAAGCATCATCGTCTTCATCCGCCGCATAAATCATCGTAGTCGTTAATAACAACAATAGATGTTTTACCTTTGGATATGATAAGAATGGTGGTTTTTTTGCTTCACACACGGTGTGTAAAATCTTCAATAAATTATTACAACGCCGTTTTTGATGATGGATAATTATACTGATGTCGGATTCGTTTTAATAATTATTTTCTTGTCTAATTGTAATTGTATCATCTATTTCTGACAGGCAGCTGGCGACCAAGAAGGACTATTGTCTTTTGTAGCTGGGGAGCTGAGGAGCACGGAATCATCAGCTCCCACGAGTGGGTCGAGGTAGGAAGTAAACAGCTGTACACCAAACATTTACATTTACACATCTTTTCTCCAACACGCATTTAGAATAAATGAATGAAGTAATTTAACGTAATTTAACGTATATTGCAACGCAGTAGAGGACGAAGTATGAGGAGTTTGAACCTTATACATTAATCGAAGTCAATTTCTTTTGCCTTGCTAAAGTGAAATTCAACTGAGATCTACGATACCGTAACAACACGAGCTAGGAAAAGTCCAGATAAAGAAGATGTGAGGTGGTATAGTCTCTATTAAAACCGTAACTAGATTGACGTGTTTATTTTCAATTATAAACATCAGTTTATTGTTTTTTATATGCAAATGTATTTACAGTTTTACATTGCAAAAGTGATAAAACTGATTCTCGCTTGCATGTGTGGCTGAGAATATTTTTGCACACATGGTAATGCAATTCAGTTGCGAGCAAAGCGTTCTTCTTGGTGTGGATGTTATTCTAGGGACAAGTGAAGAATTTGGCGGAGAGGGCTGTTGCTTATTTGAATGTTGACATGGCTTTGGAGGGTCAGGATTTCATGAGAGCAAAAGGAGTCCCAATTCTTTACTCAATTCTTCACGACGCCGCCAAAAGGGTGATCTATCTTAAATTTCAGTTACCTCAAACTTCAGAATTCATACTGTATTTAATTTAGTAATGTAACAGTGTTCTGTATTATTTCAGTTTGCAGTTGGTCATTTCATTCGCATCTTATATGGGTTTTTCACTTTTGTATTGTATTGTATTGTTTTTAAATATTTATAAATTTTGGTAAACCGTCTAATTTATTGTTTCATTATTTTCGGTTTAAAGAATAAGTAAGACTTAATAGCTATGTAAATTTTCTTCTTCTCATTTTTGCATATATTTGATTTGAAAAACCATAAAGGTTCTAATATCACCGAAGGCGTCAATCTTTTTAAAGCTTCAGTTTGTTTTGCTCAAAAATTGATCATATTATTTTCCGAATATCAATCAATCAATCAATCAATCAATTTTTATTGCAACGATATAACATACATCAGTTCAACATTATGTTACAAGAAAACGTTGACAAAGGGAAGGCCCAGAAGGGGTGGAAATCCCGCTAATAGGGACACCCAATTTTGTAAGTTAATTACGTTGAAGATAGAGATTCGATTGAGATACACAGTGATAAGCTTAACTAAGTGATTAAGCAGAGGTATTCATAAGCATACAAAAACAGTGAACAATGATTTGATTATGAACATTATAGTCGTAGATCAACAGTTGCAAGACGGCGTGTAATCCAGTTTAAATCAGTTCCATGAATTGTCATTAATTAATCCACCCGTTAATTGAGAACGCAATAGTTTTTTTAAAAAGATGAATATAATTATGTGAATTAGATCTAATCTTGTTAATCGATAGCCTATATTATATTATTCGCAATTTCAAGATAAACTAATTCTGTATTTCTAATGATAATGTAAATATTGCTGGATTGATTATGCGTTGCACCGAAATGATATGTAGGCCCTCTATACTTTCCAGATTTCATCAGCTAATAACGATACCTTGACCTTGTACGATGAGTGGCTCAGATATTTTCCGGACAAAGAACGTGATCCATCCGTACCACTGTAAGAAAAACCCTTCCACGTTTGACTTTTGAAGTGGAAGGACCTATAGGATATTTTTTATGATGCTTCACTTTCAAGAAGCCAATATTTAAGGGTAAAACATTTGACTAACGTAATATTCAGTACTGGATAAATTCCGTTACTTACGGGGCGATATATTAAAAATCTTGAGGCATACAATATATCATTATGCATTCATAATAGCAGCATCATATACACCAGTTAATTATATGATTACTTATGACATGTGATACTAAAATTTGGTTAAAAATCTGAGTTTTTGAAACTTTACCTTAATACATAATCCTCGGACATCTTACTGTAATCGACCATTCTCTTTACAAATCCTGTATATTTTCTAAACTTACAAAACTTCTTTGCAAGAAGGTAGTATGCGCCAATGTCAACGCTCTAGTAAACAATTAGGGGCCTACTGCACTCATATAAAAGTTACATAAAAATTAAATAAATTAATGATTGAGATCAAGAAAACGTTGTAACCACCTGTAGCCAAACCGAATGCATAACTCTCTAGTTGAAACAAATGTATGTGACTTTTATTGATTTTACTTTTTTATCAATCTCCTTCGCATTATTCGGTAGTTAATAGTCGATATAAGTCGATTCAAATAGGCTACATTGTTTTGTTTATTTTAATTTCATGGACGAGTGATTATATTTACTTCAAGGGTTCTCCCATTGGGTGGCGGAAGTGACTTTATGGCGTTCGTTGGGTTCGCTGGTGTTCCTTCAATAGATATTCGCTACACCAACGACCCCAAGACAGTCGACAACCCTCTGTACCACTCCGCCTACGAAACCTACAACATTGTCAAGATTTACATGGACCCAGAATTCAAAGTATGCTCTATTCTTCAATTGAAAACGAAACACAACTGAACTAAGCAACATACAAGTATATAACCAAATATAACCACAATCCAATGGAGAATACAGCGTAATTGAGCTGAAGACAAAATTAAGTTTATCGAATATAGAACACGCATTATTTATGATTAAAAGTGCTCAATAATAAGTTGGATATAATTTGAAACCTTCAGAAAAATTTTCCATTGTTGCATTAACCTATTGAAGCCTATTTCTGTTTCTTAGTAGAACTAACTTGATTGTTATACTGAAACTCTGAAACCCTATTAAGTGTCATACAAATTTATGTCAAGTCATTATTGTGGCAGCTACTATTCATTAACAATTTTGTAAGCGTTTGATAACGGTGTTATCTTAGGCATCACGGGATATCGAATACGTTCATCTCGATTTATATCCAGTCACATATATTTTTAGCTGAGCATCTAAGTAATAATTATATTATAATAACAAAAAAGATAGTAATGATAGAAATAAAAGTAGTAATGATTATTATTAAAACTAACTTCAAAAATTATTCTTATTATTATTATCATAATTATTTTTGCCGCGAGGTACACATGATCCCTCAAGAATTAACAAATATCCATGTGATACAAACATTTCTGGGACTGTTATAAACTCGCCAAGATCTGGAGCATTTTATTATTATTATTATTACTAGCTGGATTACCCGGCGTTGCCCGGGGTTATAAGCTTCACACCACCACCACCACCACCACCACCACCACCACCACCACCACCACCACCACCACCACCACCACCACCACCACCACCACCACCACCACCACCACCACCACCATCACCACCACCACCACCACAACAACAACAACAACAACAACGACTGCTTAGCAATCTTGGCAGTCGCCCTCTGGCGGCGACTGCTTCGCAGTCTTGGAGGCCCTTGTGGCGTCTGGCGACCTGTGGCGGAGACTGCTTCGCAGTCTTGTAGACGCCTTCTGGCATCTAGCGACCTCTGCCGTGGACTGACTGCTTCGCAGTCGCCCTCTGGCGGCGACTGCTTCGCAGTCTTGGAGGCCCTTGTGGCGTCTGGCGACCTCTGGCGGAGACTGCTTCGCAGTCTTGTAGACGCCTTCTGGCGTCTAGCGACCGCTGCCGTGGACTGACTGCTTCGCAGTCGCCCTCTGGCGGCGACTGCTTCGCAGTCGTGGAGGCCCTTGTGGCGTGTGGCGACCTGTGGGGGAGACTGCTTCGCAGTCTTGTAGACCCCTTCTGGCGTACAGCGGAGACTGCTTCGCAGTCTTGTGTACGCCTTCTGGCGTCTAGCGACCTCTGCCGTGGACTGACTGCTTCGCTGTCGCCCTCTGGCGGCGACTGCTTCGCAGTCTTGGAGGCCCTTGTGGCGTCAGGCGACCTGTGGGGGAGACTTCGCAGTCTCTCATGGACTGACTGCTTCGCAGTCGAAGAGGCTGAACCGGGAGTTGGCGTGTTAAAGAAAACGCCAGAAATCTAGCCCTCACTGCCGGTCTGTAGTCGGCCTCGCCCTTAGTAAAGCAGACTGGTTGTTTCATATACTGTAAATAATTTAGATCTTTGTCTTTGAACATACATGTGTTAAAATTTAGCTGTAAAACGACGAATATACTTCGAATCGATCGTCATTAAATTTTGTGCGAAAGTAAACAATTTATGCGCATTATTAATGACGTTGGGAATACCGGCGCTATAAATAGAACCGCGGTGTCGTTACGCGCATTATTAGTGACGTTGGGGAATACCGGCGTCATAAATAGAACCGCTTCGCAGTGGAATAGGCGAGCTTGAGCGTGATTGACGTCGGGTGGGTAGAGTTTTGGGGCATTTTCACCATGGTAGGGGTGAAAACGGGGGACGCGAACCCCTCCACTGGGTGTCCGAAGCCGAGGCCGACACAGCAGTGAAGGTTTGGAGTGAAAAGGTGCAAAATTGTAGAAGTTAAGCCCGGTCAAACAGACAGACAGAGGGACACACACACAGAATTCTCGCTTTATTATATAGATTATTATTATTATTATTATTATTATTATTATTATTATTATTATTATTATTATTATTATTATTATTATTATTATTATTATTATCATCATCATCATCATATCATCATCATCATTTTTCATAAACTCACTGTAATCTTTCAGAGAATTTTGACGACTGGTTTATACTGGGCTGAAATGGCTCGAGCACTTGCTGACCCTTTGATTCTGCCACTTAATGCTTCCACTTACTCTGAGATGATGTCCATTTACATCAGGGACCTCGACAGCGGATACGGAAATCTCATGCGGGCCAACAATGTGTCGCTTGGTTAGTATTGTTCTGAGAAGTTTCAATCTAATTAATAGGAACAAAGTGTAGGCCCTAAAACTAAACGGGTCTAACTGATGAAGAACCGTTGTACTTTTTTTTATGCAGTTTAGATTTCAATATGTTATCAGCAGTCATTTTACGTGCATATTTGTGACAAGAATCAGGAGGTAATGTTGAAATAAATTTCCTATTTAAAAAATGCATCTTATAATGCTTATCGCTTCATATGTAGGCCTAGGCTTAGCAATTTCACTTTTCTTTCACAGATGATCTGTATGATGCTGGTAGAAAATTCGAATCATCGACGCATTCTTTCATGGACAGACTCTGTCAAGTGGACAGACAAAAGTAAGTATGGCAGTTGATCTTATTAGACTCACCTTTTCTTCAGGTATATGTATGTCACCAGTTTCAATAACTGAGAATCGATTACTGAAAAATTGATTTAACTAAATGGTTGGCATTGTTATACGGTGGTTTCAATACCTCATTGTATCTATATGTCCTGTTAGGAATAGTGATAACCTGAATGATAAAAAAATAAGGCTGATAACATGGAAAAACGTAAATACTTTTACTAACTTGGCGACTTGTATACATGCATGCACACACACACACACACACACACACACACACACACACACACACACACACACACACACACACACACACACACACACACACACACACACACACACACACACACACACACACACACACACACACACACACACACACACACACACCTACACACACACACACACACCTACACACACACACACACACACACACGTGCTTTGACTGTTATGAAGAGATCCCTCTGGTCGTGCTTTAATCGAATATTCCGAATATTCTGTTGTCAGTCCCATTGAAATGCGCATGTACAATGATCAACTGATGCGACTTGAGAGAGCTTTCATCAGCTCCGATGGTCTACCACTCCGACCGACCAAAAAGTAAGCAGTCGTCTCTAGTCATAGTTACGCATATAAGCTCCTATCGTATCCTGCCGAGTCCTATTCATTTTATGCAATTACGTTTGAAAATTTCTTTTGGATCTTCTTCGTCTGTTCCTTTTTCTGTCTCTGTTTATCTTTCTCAACCAATGACGATCACTTCTTTCTTTTCAATTCTTTTAATTGATGTAATATAGTTGTCATTCAAATACCTCATATTTCAACTAGACTCTCTTCATTTTGCCTGTGCAGCCAAATTCTTTTATCTTAACTCATTTAATTCAAATACTCTCGATTCTATCAACTAAGTATTACATCAATTAAACTAATTAAAAGAAAGAAGTGATGGCAACTGGCTGACAAGATAGACAAAGACAGAGGGTCCAAAAAACCACCTGCAGAACTAAGAGCAGAATTTACAGGCGCAAGTCGTGCATCAAGATATATTAGAATCAAATATATAACCACAGTATCAGCATACATAGGGCCAATATTACTGCCATTCATCTTTTATCCAGACCACCAAGTATCAATTCAACCTTTTATCATACTCAGATTATTAGCTCGTTCGTTACAGAGGATACTAACATACTTGTTTAACATTTAAATGTCAGAAAAGTGGCTTAATATCATTTATCTTGATCGCAGAATTAGTCATTACAAACTATATGACTAATCTTTTGGAAAGACAAGTTTGCTAATTACATCTAAAGTGTTAATTTTTTTTAAACTTTTCAGACACGTCGTGTTTGCGCCTAGTACGTTTGATACCTACGCTGGTGTTACATTTCCTGGTCTTGTGGATTTGATGTATGAAATTGAGGATCTGGAAGATGAGGAGAAAGTTGAGAAGTGGGAAAAAGTAAAGGAACACCTTGCAACGATCATCTTTTGCATAGATTCGGCCACGTTTGGCCTAAAGCCGTGGACATCATTCGACTAACTTATGAAAACATATTTTATTAGCCTGGCATTGGTTTATTACCTCTGTTGTAACCTTAGTAGGAATTTCGGCGGTAAATGTAATGAAAACTGCGTATGATTCAACCTGTGAATACCATCCAATTACATTTGGAACAAACACTCAGTACAAGTGTTGTTTTATTCAATTACATTTTGGGCTAGATAGTTTTGGTATAAGTATATACCTAGGTATATAAAGTTGGTATACCATTAGGTATAATTCCCATGTACAGATTCCTTATATGTCTATTGCGCTATCTGTTGGAAGCCCTTCAGGTTAGCAACTTAGCAGGTGTTACAAGCAGCTTCTTTATGTCGGTCGTTCTTCTGCTGTGTTGATCGTTTCAAACCCATGTGTGATCAGATCAAATAGTCGACCTTATTATAATTGTTAGTTATGGATGCTACAGTGAAACGTACGTAAATTCAGTACCAAGCAAGAATCGATATTTGATTTGTCTTTGCCTGATGTGTCATTGGGAGGTAGCCCCATATGTAAGGAGAACACATGAATAGTATTGTAATTTACTTTTCATTTGTATCATCACGAGAGACCTGTATAGACTACAAATGGTCTGAAGAAGAATCATAATTAGGATCCCTCATATTAGCATTTAGCGACTAAATTGCCTTCATTACATTGGATATCTGTTGAACAGTGAATTCAGTTTCAATTTGCCTCATAGTTCACAAAGAATTACCGGTACATCTCGACTAGACGGCACATCAATATCCCATGCTCACCAACGTTCCCTCTAAGCTGCGCGGCTGCGCGGCCGCGCAGCTCATTGGAAAATGCCGCGCAGCAGTTTCAAAATGCCGCGCACAAGTTTTGGTAGCAAATGCGTATGAGCTAAAGTTTTGTTTAACTTAAGGTAGGCCATTAAATTATTAACCTACTTACTAATCTTTGGGTCAACGGAAGGCCAAGATCTGTGTGCGCCCGCAGAGGAGCATACCAGCGGCAACTGTTGGTCACAACCACGGATTACTAGATCGGTGATCACACCTCCACATCCAGTGTCTGTCAGTGTCAGTGTCTCTCATTAACTGGGATGTCTTGCGTTGGTTCATAACCAGCAGAACAGCTTGGTGGGCAAGCCTATTGAGAGGAATGCTGATAGCCAAAGGTTTTCTCCACTGAGTGGAAAGATCTTGCTGATAGCATATTGAGATTTGAGAGGGATGCCAAGGTTTCTCCACTGAGTGGAAAGATCTTGCTGATAAAACTGATGCTGGTGAGCTGCCTTGCCGCTATGTGGCTGCGCCGGCTAGCTAGCTTCCAACCGATGATGCCTTAATTACTATAATTAGGCCTGTGTGTCCATCAGAATATCCGTTTAGGATTCCACTTTGAAAGTTGCTACCGGTTTGATACAGCATAATATTTCTTTGTGACTAAAATTTGTAACCGATGTCGAAACGTAAAATGAACCATGCAGACTATAATTATTAGACAGTTTAAAAAAAGTGTAGTTCTAAGCTTAAAACCGATCGAATGGCTTAGTGAGCTGGTAGAGACAGAACTTCCAACGTCAGCAGAACACAGACTAAACGAAACTGGGCGATGTCTTCATTTATTGTGAGAGCACTGATGATGTCGTTTGTCAGTTGTGTCAACAAGCTCTTGCTGTTGGCGATTTTAGTACCGGGAAACGCTGGGACGATTGGAAAATGGATTAGTCTAGGGCCTACTTGAAGCGCCACCTTACCCAGAAAATTTGATTTGGATTCGGTGTCTAAACTAAAATGCCAAAAAATCCGGAGGCCTCCACAAACTACTAACTGAAAGCGCTGAAGATCGAGATTACAATTACGATTAACAATAGATATTGTATGCCTACTCGCTGAATGAACAATGTCACTTTCCATGCATCATCCGAACCCTGTTGGGCTCCTGGGTTGTCTCAGTGGCTAGTCTATAGCTTTAGAATTCACTGTTGAGTTCAGTTCGTACTGCCAGTTCTTTGATATAGTTTGTATTAAGGTCTACAATCATGATTCGTCTCCTTCAATCTACTTGTAAAAACCCACCGCAGGCTGCCTTCTGGTCTCTCTAGTCCATCAATTTCTGAACGTTCAGAAATTGGTGGATATAAGTTTTGAGCGCTGTTTCACTTGGCCCAACCAAAACAATCTTTGACATTATGATAAAGATTTCCTTGGATGAGACAAGTGAGATTAAGTAATGAAGTAGACTAGTTTGGGCTGATAGTGCGGGCATTAGAACCTAAGATAGTGAGGTGTGGCTTCACATCACAGATACTGCGTGCTGTCGTATAGCGTCCTTCCGACTCACACCAAAAACTGCGTCTAGTGCAAAGAGGACATATTCATTGTAATATATTTTTATGTTTTACGTTTGCGATGCATCAAAAATGCAATAAGCAATAACTCTGTCCAATATCATAGGCTATATTTCAGCAAAGAAGCGAAAATTAACGACATACACAGATGACATGAATCAATATTGAAACAGTATATCAATATTGAATTGGTGGTGAAAATGGGGGAAACGGACCTCACGCGGACAGTAGTGACAAACGTTTGTGTTCTAAGACGGACGTGTGGGAGAGAGCACGCGTCATGGGCTAAAGTCGGGTCAACGCATACGTACAGGCAGAGAAACAAGCAGAATAACAGAGAGCAATAACCAGACAAAGACGAAGAGAAAAATGGAGGTGTCACAGACGGGCATAAAGTGACAAATCGTTGAAATTACAGTAATAATGTTATGATGAGGTGGACGTTATGTTGGAAGGATATATTAATCTTCAGGTACATATACTCTGATCTACATACAAACTGAGCCAAATTATTTGACAGACACACCTGTGTGAAAGTTGGTACTGAAGCCTAAATTACTTAACCCTTTAGGGCTTTCCTAAACTGCTCTTAGTGTTAATTTAAGGAACCATACATAAACATATCCACCATTCTGATAGTACCGAGTTCACAGTCTCATCCAGGAATTATAGTAACCGATTGGTTACGGTGCTTGGCTACAACGAGGAGAATGCGATTTCGAAGTAGCTTCAATGCAGTTACACACTGAGCACACTTGTTCAGCACTATTGTGTGCATTTCTAAATTTAGAAAATCATTAGTATTTTTACTACATTTGTATCATTATTTACTGGATTCCATGGAGCCTTTCCCCATAGCGCTGATTGTTTTAAGAAAGTTTAAGAAAATCTAGGCCAGCAAGCGTTTCTCGTGATTACACAAAAACAGGCCAGATATTTTCCAGCGTATGATGCCTATGCTAACAGTGCAGCTGCACAGGTAAAACACACAGGATCAATTACACACGCAAAATACAGTGCAGGAATAAGCCCATGGATAAGCGATGCAATAAAGCAACACAGGTGGCCGCTGCATAGATGCTGATGATATGATATTGGCAATAAAACCAGCCAGTGTTTAGATGGGCTATAGGTGGGAAATATAACGCCACCTGGTGACCAGTTGCACTTCTCATCTCGTGACGTCGGTAAATGAGTTCTAACGTAGGCCGTATCCTTAAAATGTATCATGTCTTTACATTGCTTTGCTAATTGTGTATCATATCTTTACATTGATTGGTTAATCGTGTATCATATCTCTACATTGATTGGTTAATCGTATATCATATCTCTACGTTGATTGGTTAACCGTGTATCATATCTTTATATTGATTGGTTAATCGTGTATCATATCTTTACATTGATTGGTTAATCGTGTATCATATCTTTACATTGATTGGATGATCGTATTCCTACCTCATCCGCAACATCCTTCGGATATTTCTGGACCATTCTGCTGAGGCGTTCTATACAGAAACGCATGCGTAGGTTTGTTATACTTATCTCTTCACACACTGACACTAACTTTTTAGGTACACTAAATCATTCGGCATGTACTTCTTAAAATTATAGACCTACTATTAAGCAATATGCAACGCCAGAAGATTGTGCAGTCATATGAAATCTGCAATGAATGAATGATACGTATAATAATATAAAATATGTAGGCTAAGCTAAAAGTACCTATACACATTTTGTTATATAATATTATACAGGTTAGCAGTAACTGTTGCATAATTTGATATGCGCTGTACAATATATAATAGGCCTATAATACAGTATTATAAGCAGCAATGATGGCGACAATTATGGGTAACAGTAATTCATTCTGGGTAGATTCCAAAATCTCGCAATTCACGCTTGCTGTCGTTTCCGAAGCTGTTGCTTGAGAACACGATATTTTTAGTAATTATCTATGTACTTACGTACTACTGCGTTGCTCACACTAGTCTCCTATCTTTTTACTTGCATTTCTGACAAGATTAATATATACGGACCCACGAAACACGATCATATAATTTCACTTAATTTCACATAAAGCTTGTGACTGTCATTGGATATTGATAAATGGACTTCAGTATCGACGCCTAGATTGAAAGCTTATCGAAGGCAGCTGTAGTATAAGTGGGGAATCAGAGTCAACTTGGATACAATTGATAGGGGCGGATAGGAACAGTAGAGCGGGTAAGGTTACATGTTGGAATAAAGATGTAAAGCTAAAATACAACTGTAGCTACACTAATTAAGAAAATTAGACAAATCAGCAGTTAAGGACCACAGTCAGAAATGATTTTGATTTATTTTTAAAGGGAAGCCATGCAACCAATGTAACATCAACGGAAACAATTAAAAAACTTCTCAGAAATCCTACAAAGTGGGCCCTACTTGAGAACAAACAAAAATGAACTTGAATCTCGTTTTACTCGGAGCCAATGTGCTGCTGGTTGCTTTTGGAATATGCGAGGCGCAAATACCATGCGATGGAACTTGCCTTAAAGGAGTGGCAAGTAAAATAATCGAAGATGAAGATCCAACTATTCTCGACAAGATCAAAGCAAAGATGAGTGCCGCCAACATCGACGCAAATCTACGGTAGAAATACAATTTTTAACCAACAATAGTATGTACCTGCAAAACAAGATAAAATAACAAATATGATTTAGTAATGAAACAGTAATAGTAATAATTGTAATAGTAGTAATTGCAGCAGTAATAATAGTAGCAGTTGTAGTAGAAGTGATGGAGTAATATTGATAACCTATTGATGTTAGTATTGTGCTAGTATAATTATTACAAAATGAAGTATTTTAAGAATCAAGATGGTCAAATCAATTGAACATTCTCATTATAGTCAAGACTTTGTTTAGGTAACATATGTCAAGGAAAACCATCTCACTAAGCGCGAGCAAATACTCGCAAATAGCCCTTTGGTCTATTTTAAGAGCCTTTAGCAAAGATCCTCACCTCGCGGGGACTTCAGGTGATGAGGCACTGGCTGACGAACTACATCGGATCTGGACAGAACAAGGAATGGATCATGTGACGAAGGTGACCTACGACGTCCTGCTGTCCTATCCGAACCAGACGGATCTCTCTCGGATCTACCTTCTCGGTCCCAATGACACAGTCATCTACGCGACGCAGGAAGTGGAGAAGGCTCTTAGTCCGAATCAAAACAGATCAGACATCGTTCCACCGTTCAATGCCTACGCCAAAAGCGGTGACGTAGAGGTAACATTATTCAGTAAATATACACAATAGAGAGAAAAAAAATACTGATAATTGAAAACATGCGTTGATGGCAAAATGAATGGCCCAGTATAAATACGAAAGAGGTACATGTATGTACCCCTAATATTCGACACATTAGGCCTACTTCGTTCATATTATAGTAAAATTCGCAGATAACACATGCAACGTGAATTTATTTAATTCAATCTAATGCAATCCAGTGCTGGGCGAGAAACATCTTCTAATGTGATATTCCATTTCCATTATTTCTTATGTGATATTCCATTTCCATTATCTGATATTCCATTTCTTGTTTAGCGAAACCGTAATACTTATTTTTTTATTAATTATTGGTTTATCTTCTTTCAGGGAGAACTTATTTATGTGAATTATGCACGAATTGAGGACTTCACGGAATTGGTGGATAATTACAGTATCTATGTCACTGGAAAAATTGTTATAGCGCGATATGGGAAGATGTCCCGAAGTCAAAAGGTAGGCAGTCTGGGAAATTTTGCTTTTAATATAGTGAATTTAGTATAATACAATGTACACAAAACGAGTAAAGGAAAAAAGAAGGCTATGCGACAAAGATATGAGATTTATAAACATAAAAAACATGGCCTAAATGATATGCACAAATAGACCTTAGCGTAAGCGAAGAACAGAGTAAACTACGAGCATGTGTTTGGATGTAAAAGCAATATCAAATTAGAGCCATGACAATCGCAACAATAGCAAGGATGTCAGCAACCACAGGAATGACATTGATATTACATTCAGTTAAAGCTATGTCGTGAGTGGTATTCATTGTTGAACATATTCCTTTTGACGTGACAACGGCTACTAATGTTACGTGTAATTTCTATCTGACTTATTTTATTAACCTAAAATCTAATTTTTTTAGGCCCTACTTATACCAGAAAACTATTATAAAATGGCTACGTCGCCTTTCGATAGGTTTGGTCTACTATTGGTCCGTGGATGCTTGTGTATATTTATTTAGTTCATGTCCTTTTTGTTTTAAAATCTCTCATTGTGAAATTTAAAGACTTTTCAAAAACGAATCAGGTTGGTGTTGGGTAATAAATTGCTTCAAATTTAATAAAATTAAATAAAGCAGACGCAAACAATGAAAGAACCAAAACAATGAAGCAAATACAACATATAAAAAGAGACACAACAAAAGCAGCAAAATATCTGTTAAAATGTAACATGACAAGTGTTATTTAAACGGGTTGATGAGGAGTAAAGTTAAAGTAGGCTACTTTTCTGTGCCATTAGGTGTCGATAGCTGCCGACCATGGTGCCATAGGAATCATTCTCTATTCCGATCCTGCAGATTGCTTAGTGAACATCAACGATCCTGTCTATCCGGACTCCTGGTGGCTTCCAGGAACCGGAGTTCAGCGCGGAACAATCCTTAATGGAGACGGAGATCCATTGACGCCTGGATATCCTGCCACAGGTAGTTTGTCCACCGTAACAGTAACTACCTGGGTGTTCCACCATATCGAATTAATCCACCATTGAAAACGCTAAAAGTACCCAGCATTGCGATGGGGTATTTTACAAAAGACTTCACGATAGTTTCTTTACACTATTGTGACAGATGTAGACCGTGTGCTTGACCTTGTTTTGGGCCGATCGACCCTCAATTATCGGGGTAGCCCGAATGACTAAAGGCGATCAGCAGTCGCATTGCTGTGTGCATCAACAGGCGATCTTTTGCAGTGAATCTCTATGTAGTCATTGCCGTGGGTAACATCATCGTTAATATACAGTTAAAACGTTGGCTACTGAGACAGTGAAAAAGGTATTGAAAGGATAATTTCGAAATAACATTTCTCTGCGCCCGCGTTGCGGTATTTGGTAAGGCATGTCAGGTTTGTGCTACTAGATAACAACTTGTTTTTGGTGTGCCATCAGGTTGTGCATTAGACTATCAGAACTACTGTTCATCTCTCTCTGTCTCTGCCTATATGTATCTGTATCTGCTTGGGTATCTTCGTCTTCCTCATTTCTCTTACATGGCGATCAATCAACGCTCTCCAGTCTGGTATGCCAAATTGGCGACGTTGCTTGTGGGTGGGTCAGTAAGGACGCCTATTTGTATTTCTATACTGTCGCCATAGAAGTCGATCCCAAACGATTACTAATGGTCTAGACGGAATATATGCATTAAGCGACTAACATTTTTGTTTTCAGTGAACTCTTGAACGCCAATGACCTCATGACCTCTGTCGTATAATGCAGACGATCGCTATTTGCCCTATATTAATATTAGGACACTCTAGAAATTGTAAAAATTGTTTAATATGTAACTGCAGGCTTTGCTTGCATGATTATCTAATAACGACAAACGAGACAGCGTCGTAAATGGCAGGTTACTAGGCCTACATTTAAGGTGATTTACAATGGCAATTGTCAGCACAGTTATTGTTAAGCTAATTTTACTTCTAATGTTGTTTCACTGCTCTTATCAATACATGTAGTATGGCTTGTTCTTATCCCTGATTTCGTTGTTATTACCAGTATTGCTTTCTATCAATCGCTTGTTGTATTGCATAAAATTACTTGACAGCAACGGCTTATAGAATACAATATCCCGATCTGCCAACTATTCCGTCACATCCAATCGGTTACGAGGATGCGTATGAGTTCCTGAGGTAAACAGTAAACTTTCTATTGATTACATTGCACGTTTTGGAGTTCCATTAAATAGTGCAGATGCGAATGCCGAAAACGCATTTGTTGCCATTCCATGTATACGACGTATACATATTGCAGCTGTGAGCTTAACGACAGACTAACAGACTAGCTTAAAGAGGTTTCTATAACCATACATTTAGATACGCATTCAACTGAACATGAAAGCAATGTTCATTTCATTATGTTTTCATTAACTTGATGCTCATATCATTGAGGCTTTTCAGTTTTCTATAAAGCAGTGTGAATGATTAATGTGGATTTTCATCATCGTAGTTTTCACTTACGCGCTTATGAAAGACTATCTAGATTTTAGTATATGATATAACATTGGCCACAGAACATTAAATGAATGTCCAGTTCTGGGTGCATGTAGGCTTAGGTTGTACATTAAAAAATAAAATAGACAAATATTGAAATAAATTGTTTCGAGTTATTTTTAGGTAATTGTTATTATTTCTAAATGTGCTACATATCATACTACATATTTCATGATATGATAGGTTAACTATCTTATTTTGAAAAATATCATTGTTTAGTGGCGTAATTTAAACAAGATACAGTGTAAATTACCTTTTCATAAAACCGATGAATGCTGAATACGAAACACTATTTACAGTCGAATGAGAGGTCCATATGTTCAGTCCAGTTGGCAAGGAAGCCTCAACTTCACCTACCGAATTGGACCAGGATTTACTGACCAAAATCTGTGGGTATTTGTAGGGTTCTAGGACTATTGGTCATAGGCTGATTGGTCATAGGCTTATTGGTCATATGGACGATTAGTCATAGAACCTATTGGTCATGGGACTATAATTGGTCATACAAACTATTATATCATACGCTACGGCTTTGAAAGGACTAGGCGTAGTAACTAACAAAAACGTTATGTGTTCTAAAAATATTAAGAAATCTAATGAGTACATCACATCTATTGAAAAAATACATAATGAAAACAGGTAAAGCAAATGTCCGTATAGCATTTGTAGATTGTGTTTGTATGCACTTGTCTCATGGTGATAAAGATCACTCACTTACTTATACGCCAATTACATATATAAAGTCATTAACCCTACCCAACCCCCCGTACTGTCATAAGCTCTGAATTAATGTTGATTATAGTGTTTGATAATTAATATATTGTAACCCCTGCCTCTTTTGTCATAATCCTCTGAGACTTTACCCTGTCCCACTCCAGGGTGCCTTGGCGTCGTCTTTCTGTGTCTCTGTTTATGCCGTCGCCTTTCTCTGTGCCATTGCCTTGATCTCTAATTTGCATCTTCCCGTGTCTCTTTCTGTACCTTTATCTATGTTCTTCTGCCTGTCTCTACCATTTTCACGTCTTAGTGAAAGAAGTAGTGAGAAGTTAATTTGTTCTTTGTTCTTTTAGAAAGACGAAGCTTCATGTGAAGACGTACAACAAGAGAGTAAACACAAGCAACGTCTTCGCTTACATAAACGGCAGCGTTGAACCTGGTAATAGCAAAGTAGCGATCATAATGAGTTGGATCCGTTTTGCTTTGGTTCGAATAGGATAGTAATGTTACGGATTAGATTCGAGCACAAGAAAGTTGCAGATTTAGGTATGCACTGGAGAACATATGGGCAACGTCTGAGTCATATAGGCCTATGCAGCGCAATGTAACTGTCAGGCTCCAGACATTAGGGATTTAACTTACTAACTTATTTAATTGTCTTAAAGGGCAGGGATACAGCCTGAAGGAAGTCACTGTAATGGCGGTTGAGAAGATAAACCAAAGACACAACGAGAAAAAAAAGTATAATCCACAATTTAACGTTTGGTTTGTTTCTGAACGTTGACTTAGAACTAACTCGCTACAGTTATCTCCCTTTTTTGTTTCTTTTTTGTCGTAATCAATGTTATGAATCACTGATTTGGCTATGTTAGGCGTTTACGATACCATTTTCATTAGCGACAGACAAGTGACGCCGATGTCTAGGCCTATTGGTTTTTATGACAAAGTAAGTGAAACGATTTGCATACAATCCAGTGCGAGTTGCACCGTAGCTGCATAATCATGTATTAGGCCTAGTCCAGCTGAAACTCCAAGAAACTTTAGCGAGAACGATGCAGTACCAACAGAGGGTGCACCGGTGATAGACCTTTTTTGTTGAGGTAGTTGATTATGCTGCTTTATTGTACTTTGAAGTCTATAATAAATGCCTTTCCGTTCAGATCGCTATGTCTTGTTGGGTAATCATCGTGACGCTTGGGTGTTTGGAGCAGTCGATCCAACCAGCGGAACTGCTGTCATGATGGAGGTCTCTAGGGTTCTGGGTGAAATCGTTAAAGAAGGTTCGTTTCAATCATAATCACAACCACCATGATCATCATCGGCATCAGCAACAACATCGCCAATACCTATTTCATTAGAATCTCAATCTTCATCAACAACCTTATCGTGATATTGGTTTTGAGAAGCAGCCGTTGAAACAGTGCTAGATGCTTTAATAGTGATTGTAAATGTAATTGTAATCTGACATTTATGAAGCGTCACTCCAAACAAAATCGTTGATAATGACCATGAGAATGATGACGTTATACTATATATATATACGCGACGTAAACAAATTTCAATATTGTTACAACGCTTATTTCAGACCAGTTATGCCAACTTTGTTTTCAAATTCTAATTCTACATCTTCATCTTACAGGAAGTTGGCGACCAAGAAGGACGATTGTGTTCTGTAGCTGGGGAGCTGAAGAGTATGGAGCGATTGGCTCTCACGAGTGGGTTGAGGTAAGAATTATTTTGCCTATAGCCATAATTTGCGTCTCCTTCCTGTTATTTTCTATCATGCGATAAATTTATACGGGCCTATAGTCTAACAGGATACGATACGATACCGTATTAAGTTTTGAACGCCATAAATTAATCCTATAAATTTTCTTCACTGTTCTAAAATGAAATAATGCAAGTAAAGACTAATATAATAGAATTTGAACCATGGAAAGATCGAATAAGGCTATACAATGCACATTTGCATCAAGTAACTGGAAAAGTTCACTTTCGAAACACAAATTTTATTTAATTTCTTCTTATGTTATGCATTTACATGGATGAGCTTTACCTAAAAATTGCTAATTTTGTTTCTCGCTTGCTTGTAAGACCGAAGCTCTTTTTCAAAACAAAAGGTGGAGCTGCATAAATGAGTGCATCAACATTTCTTAGTTTGCTTTCAGGGGCAAGTGAAAATTCTTGCGGATAGGGCTGTGGCATACTTAAATGTTGACATCGCTGTGGAGGGTTGGGAGTCAGTGAGAGTAGATGGAGTTCCTCTTCTCTTTTCGATTATCTATGACGTCGCCAGAAAGGCAAGTTATCTACAAAATCAAGTGTCCACCTTGCTTTGTTCTCACTCACTTGTCAATATGATTTTATTGTCTGGTTTTTATTTCAATCACATCTTATGCGGATTAAACATATTGTTACTCTCTAAGTTTTTGTTTAATTGCTTTTAGCTTTCTAAGACTAATTATTGCTTATATATTTTTTTCATAAATCTATTTATGATTGCGTTTTATACTTGAGGTCGATTTGTTCTGAAGATCAGCGAATATGAATTGTTTGACTTTATCAGATTCCATCAGCTAACAATGATACACTGACCTTGTACGATGAATGGCTTAGATATTTTCCGGATAAAACACGTAACGCGTCCATACCGCTGTAAGAAAAAGATTTCTATGACTAACTTTTGGAAGCAGTGCATAATATTATCATAATGCTGGTTCACTTTCGTAAACCCAACATTCTATCCGATAGCTTTTGATGAGACTAACATGTTCACAAACAACAGCAATCAAAATGTGGATAATTTAATAACTAGCGATGGCAGCGCGGAGTGAGGCACCTAAGAGGCTCCATATTACAAAAAAACTATCTTGATGTAGACAGTTTTCTGTGCTTTACTTTGCTCAGGAATATTGATTAAATTCCTGTTTCTGATGAAATAATTTTTATGGAACATATTGACTAACGTGTAAATCGCATCTGAGTATTTTGTTCTTGAAATGGCGCCATTTAAATGTCTAAATGCTGTTATAATATATAGTAACATACATGCCTACATACACACACAGGCCTACATACATACATGTATCAGCCTACATATATACATGTATGCATACATACATACATAGATGTATGCTTACTGTCGCGGTCGACTCCTTCGATCGCAACGACGAACCAACGAAGGAACTATTAAAAGATCTTTAATTAAAAATAAAGTCGATTAAGTGTAAAGTAAGTCAACTCGTCTATCAAATATCACAATCGTAGACAGCACACAGGTTGGCTGGTCTCGATTGAACGTCATACGATCAATGTTTCAACGTTTACAAATCTTCGTCAAAAGGCCCTTAATGTACAGCAGGTCTATCTTATATAGAGTTCTCCTGGATTCCAGAACGTTCTGTGACGTCACTGTACTTTTCCCTGGAAAGTCCTACTGAACACGTATATCCTTGTTGCATGCAACGAATTAATGTTGACAGCTTGCTGCAGAATTTTCCGTGCGTTGTAAACAAGCTTGTTGACGCGTCGGTTTTCTTCCCTTGATGCATGCACCCGCGTAGACCACGACATTCCCTCCGCCCTCAGATGATGACACGTCTTCAGCACCATCCCGAACGGGTCATCACAATCAAGCCGGGCCTCCAGACTCCATCTCGACACAGCATATACAAACAAAACAAAACACATCAGTTAGTCAATTTATTTATACAATTTGCGGGCTCGATCCTCGTGTGCCGGGCCATTTCCCCCCTTCACCATCCGAGTCACAACCGAGAGAGGAAATCAGCCACCGTGTTCTGACGTCCAGGACGATATCGAAAGTCCACGTTAAACTCTTGCAATGCTAACGCCCAACGAGTCAGTTTCGCACTCTTAGGGCTTGCATCTGTGAGATAAGACAAAGGATTATGATCTGAATAAATGATTATCTTTGACAAGAATATCCATGACCTGAATCGTTTAAGTGCCCAAATTACTGCGAAAGCCTCTCTCTCAATTGTAGACCAATGCATCTGTGTATCTGTAAGTTTAAGGCTAGCAAAAGCAATTGGTTTTTCCTGACCTTCTTCGGTCCACTGAAACAAGCAACACCCAACCGCGGTGGCACTTGCGTCAACACTTAAACCAAATTCCTTAGTGAAATCAATGGTATGCAACTGTGTAGCTTTACTGAGATCATCCTTTAACTTATCTAGTGCTTCTTGATGCTTTTGCTCCCAAGGCACCTTTTGTAAGACGTCAGCAATGTCTGGGGTCGGGTAACAATCACCTAGAGAATATTTGTTAACATGGCGATAATCAATTGCCAATCGAACGCCATTTTGACCTTTGGGTCCCTTTAAAACGCAAACTACCGGACTGGCCATTTCACTTTTCGATGGTCGAATGATGTCTAATGCCAACATTTCTTCTATCTGGCGTTGTACTTCAGGTTTAAGTAGCTCAGGTACCTTATATGCCCTTAAACGCTTAGGAGTGAAATCATGAGTTATCTTAATTTCATGTTCTAATACTGGACAATACCCAGGTTTATCCACAAATACTGCCGTGTTCCGATCCAAAACTTCAAAAAGTTGCTTCTGTTCCTCTTGCGAAAGATGCGCTATAATCAGAGGATCAATTCGCTTACTCGGGCTTATTTGTTCACGTTCTTCCTGATCTACAACCTCTACTATACCAAATTCTTCATCTTGATCAACAATTACTGAACAGCTATTGATCATCGCTTGTTCGAGTCGTTCATGGTATCGCTTGATCTTATTTGCGTGTAAATGTCTTTGTTTTCCCTCTATTTCTACTATATAAGAATATGGGGATTTAACCTTGACTACGGTAGCAGGTCCTTGCCATCGACTATAAAATTTAGAACTGCCAAAATCTGGTGCTAATACTGCTACTTTATCTCCAACTTCGTATTTTCTGTCAGTACTACGCAAGTTATAATAATCTGCATACCGCTTTGTTTCTATATCACTATAGTAATCTGCATAAACTTTCGCGAATTCGAGGTTTTCCTTCAGTGATTGGAGATACTCTTCGGGTGATTTACCTAAGTTAAGAGGTACTTTTCGTTCGCCAGCCCACGATTCCTTCAACACACTAAGTGGACCCCGAGGAAGAGTTCCATAAACCATAGTGAATGGCGAAATATGAGTCGTGCCTGAAGGTTTTTCTCTAAGGCTCCACAGAACAAACGGTAACAATTGGTGCCATCCACGAGGATCAGATTGAGCAAGCTTAAAGATCATGGTTTTCAAGCTTTGGTTGCATCTTTCAACCAATCCAGCTGCCTCAGGATGTCCAGGGGTATTAAACCTGGGACTACAACCCATTCGCCGCAAGAATTCTTTCGTCAAACGACTGGTAAAGTTGGTACCACAATCAGAACTGATGATCCTTGGAATAGAAAAAGTTGTAAAAACTTGCAACAGAGCTTCACAAACTCCCTTTGCATTCAGCGATCTAAGAGGATACGCCATCGGCCAACGAGAAAATTTGTCCACCAGAACCAGAGCATAATTGTACTGGGGTTTCGATTTGTTGGATTCTCCAGTCACTACCATAGGGCCAATACAATCCATATTTAGATGGTTAAAACAGAGTTCATCCGCCCTCGGAATAGGAGTGATCGGGACTCGATCTGCCACTTTAACTGGAGTTCTTAGTTGACAAATTTGACAAGACGCACAATATTCGCGAATCCTCTCATCCATTCTTGGAAACCTAAAGTTTAATTTGATCCTGGCTCTCGTTGCCTTAAAAGCCATGTGCCCAGCACATGGGGCATCGTGTGCTACTCGCAAGACAACCTCGATTCTATCTTCCGGTAAACATAATTGATTAACCTTATGTCCCATAATTTCCCCTTTGTGGTACAGGAGGTTATTATCTATAAAGAAATTATTTTTATTCTGTCTCGCTTGTTGCCAGCAAGATATAAGATTGTGACAATTCTGTTGCTCACGCAATAAAGTATCATTATTCGCTACTCCCTCATCAGACTTGAACTCTGTTGACTCAACATCAAGAAAATTATCTGAATCATCAACTAGTTGCTCCTGAGAATATTCATTCACTTCTGACGGCAAGGATTCGTTGCTGTTAACTTCTAAGTTATCTTCTTCTGCCCCTTTATTTATTTGTACACATCGATCTACGCCAGCTACCATCACTACATATTGCGAACTATCCCTTAATAGGTCCACAACATGGGGTGTCAAAATAACCCGTTCATTTAGTTCAGGGACTACAGCGAACATGACGCACAAAGATGGCGCAATGTTTGTCGTTCCTTCCATTGAATTAGCTAATTTCATTTGTAGGTATACTACATCTGCCTTACATCCTTCTCCCTGAAAACCAATTATATTAATCCGTTTAATCACGGGTAAGTTTAGTGACTCAATTAATTTCTTATCAATACAACAAATTTCTGCTCCTGAATCAGATAATGCTGGCTGAGAAGGGAGATCTTCAATCTGTACATTGATATACGACCTCTCGTGTAATCCATCAATACTATTCTCGTATACCCTTACAACAGTTTCCAACCCTATTGGTTTAGAATTATCCAATAAATTCCCTTGCTTTACCTGTTCAGGTATCTCATGCAACACGTTGACCTTCTCAACAAATAAGTCGGTCACTTCTTCAGTTGGGTTCCCAGATATACAAGTACTCACTTTTTTAGAACTTGGTTTGGTCTGGCACTCCCTTGCCATATGACCCTTCTGATGACATAGGAAACAGAGACCCTTTACCTTGGCCTCCTCCTGAGACACCCTCGCACCTATCTTGGCTTCACCCCTTAATTCCGGTTTGGGAGACTTGGGTTGAGCTGTCTGGTTATTGACTTGAACATGTGGTTGACCTCTCGTCCAATTATTATACTTCGGTGTCGGATGACTACGGCATACTAAGTCATTCCCACCATCATGCGACGCTACATAAATGTCAGCCGCATTAGCTATGTCTTCACAGCTCAACCACTCCTCTTTTTCTTGGGCCAAGATATAATCTAAACAAGCCTTCGACAAGGACTCCTTAATCCGATCCGCAACCAATAAACTTACAAGTTTATCAAACTCATCAGTTATCTTTCTACTTTTCAAATAATACATAAGAGCCACACGCAATTTGGATGAATAGATCGTAAATGATTCGTCCGATGCTTTGTGCAACGACCAAAATCGGGCTCTAAGATTTGAAGGGCTTATCTTAAACTCCCTTAGCAAAAACTCCTTCAGGAATTTGTAGTCATGGAGCTGTGCCTCAGTAAGGCGCATGGTTAATGCCTTAGCTCTTTCACTTAAAATGGCTAGCAATAATTTTGCTCTAACATCTTCATCCACCTCATACACATTAAACAAACCATCCAAGTGATCAAAGAAACCTGGAATTTCTATAGGGTCGGAAGGAAATTTCCAAAGAATATTCTTGAGGGCATCACTATAACGCTTAGTACGACTTGCTAAAGAATCTCTAACATTTCGTTCTTCCTGCTTTTCCTTCCTCTCCCTTTCTTCTTTCTCTTTCCGTTCCTTCTTTTCTCTTTCTTCTTTCTCTTTCCGTTCCTCCCTTTCTCTTTCTTCCTTCTCCCTTTGTTCTTTCTTTTCTTCCTCTCTCCTCTTTTCCTCCCTTTCTTCCTTCTCCTTCCGTTCCTCCCTTTCTCTTTCTTCCTTCTCCCTTTGTTCTTTCTTTTCTTCCTCTCTCCTCTTTTCCTCCCTTTCTTCCTTCTCCTTCCGTTCCTCCCTTTCTCTTTCTTCCTTCTCCTTCCGTTCCTCCCTTTCTCTTTCTTCCTTCTCCTTCTGTTCTTCATATTTACGGATTTCGAACTCCAGACGGCGCTTCTGCAGCTCGTAATCCACTCCTGTTGGAGATATTGGACTACCCTTAAATTCCTCTTCCTCTTTTCCAATCTCCATGGCCCATTCTTCCATTAATTGATTTCGATCCCATGACATAACATCATCTTCGTCCCTTCCTGCCTTCATAAGATACACCCTAAGGCGCTCAGACGACATTTTGCGAATATTCGCTTGCATCTCTGTTGTCAACGCTTCCATTTTTACAAACAGTCAGTCAACAACAATCAACAAAAAAAAAACAGACACCACGCGGCAAACCCGCCACACAAAAGGAAAATTCCACAACCCAAAGTGCAACTATTCAGTATCCAAAGAAGTACACTCGCCAAGTACGCAAAAACTATACAAGCTCACGCAAGTCTGGCCTCGATCACAACAATGGATCAAATTTCAAAGAAATAATCAGCAGATATTGAAAGAGAAATAATGGCTGCCTCCCACTCGGCTGCAACTCCACTCTCTTTTCTCCTTCTCAGCCACGACAACACCTAGGATCTTACCCGTATGTTGACTGCTGTCTTCTGCTGTCTCAGCCGAACGACGCACTTCGTCCGTCCGACTGTCGTATGCCGATTCACCCGTCTCCCACGGTAGAAAGGCGTCTCGATCCGCTCGCTGTCTGGAACAGACCGTCTCTTGATCCTCCGGGTTGACTCCTTCCTCCGCCGGCTCGCGTCTTCTTCACCGGATCCAACACCGATGATCCCACTTCTGACACCAATAATGTCGCGGTCGACTCCTTCGATCGCAACGACGAACCAACGAAGGAACTATTAAAAGATCTTTAATTAAAAATAAAGTCGATTAAGTGTAAAGTAAGTCAACTCGTCTATCAAATATCACAATCGTAGACAGCACACAGGTTGGCTGGTCTCGATTGAACGTCATACGATCAATGTTTCAACGTTTACAAATCTTCGTCAAAAGGCCCTTAATGTACAGCAGGTCTATCTTATATAGAGTTCTCCTGGATTCCAGAACGTTCTGTGACGTCACTGTACTTTTCCCTGGAAAGTCCTACTGAACACGTATATCCTTGTTGCATGCAACGAATTAATGTTGACAGCTTGCTGCAGAATTTTCCGTGCGTTGTAAACAAGCTTGTTGACGCGTCGGTTTTCTTCCCTTGATGCATGCACCCGCGTAGACCACGACACTTACTTACGCATATGCATATACACATACGAGGAACTTGTTGCTGATCAGAGACATTGTGTCGCAGTTTGCAATGCCGTACGTGTACGACAATGGGATTATTAGCAAAAATACATGACATTCATTCCTAGCCTTACTCAAATAAATACATATAAAGTCGATTCAAATTCGATCTGAATGAATTACTTTTTAATTTTTATTTTATCTGATTGTAATTATAATTATAATATTATTATATGTCCAGTTATGTTATATTTCAAGGGTTGGTCAGTTAGGTGGTGGCAGTGACTTTCTGGCGTTCATTGGGTTTGCTGGTGTTCCTGCAATAGATGTTCGCTACACCTACAACTACACGATAGCCAAATACCCCCTGTACCACACCGCCTACGATACCTATGACGTAGTCAAGGTCCACATGGACCCTGAGTTCAAGGTTTGGTAAACGCTTTAGCTTCGAAGAAATAGCAAAAGGACAAAACGGATACTAACAGACACGTTAAAATATAATCACAGTCTACAAGAGCTAACAGAGCGTTAAAAGTTGGAATACATAATTGTGGTCATAGAATATGGAATTCTCATAATATACACGTCTTCTTAATCAAGAGTTCAAGAATAAATTGCATTCTATCGTGTGGGGTAAAGCGTTCCATCTTGATGAATCATCTAGTTTGTGATTTTGAGTTTACATTAAACCTAACGAATTCTATGCAAGTGTTGCTTATAATATGACTTACTAAAATGTTACACTAAGACCAAATTAAATTATAATAAATAATGTAAAATCATTATTATGACACTTCATGAAATCAGTGTAATTCATGTTTCAGAGATCTTTGGCGATTGGTTTATTCTGGGCTGAGATAGCTCGTGCACTTGCTGATCCTTTGATCTTGCCACTTAGTGCTTCAACGTACTCTGAGATGATGAATATTTACATCAGTGACCTCGACAGTAGATACGGAAATCTCATACGAGCCAACAACGTGTCTCTCGGTTAGTATTGTTCTGAGAAGTCTAAAAACTAATCGAGGATAACGATGTGGAAAGTGTAGACCTTACAACAAAATGCTTATAATTAATGAAGAGCCCTTGTGTTTTATAATGAAGTTTAGTTCGGGTTGACTATTTTAAGTACATTAGCAATTGTTCCTGTAGAGTTATAACAAATAGGCCCTAATGCTTTTTAGTTTGGAAATCTTTTATATTAGGCAAAGCCTTTTGTTTTTATCAAATTCAGAAGTGCTAGACAGACCGCACTTCAAATTTCAATCTGCTTTTCAGATGGTCTGTATGATTCCGGTAGAAAGTTCGAATCCGCGACTTACTCGTTCATGGACAGACTCTCTCAAGTGAACAGACAAAAGTAGGTTTGGCATTTGACCGCATCAGACCGACCTTTGCTTCTGGTCTAGCTATGGTATTGGTTCAGCAACTGATTACTAATTCTTTTAATTTGCCAACTGGTTGGCATAATAATAAGTGCATTTCAAATTACATATTGCGTTTAGATTTGTGGAAGAAAATGAAATTTAGATTAAATACACAGTGATAATGAGAAAATGGCTGATAAGTTAGCGAATCATCAAAACGTGTAGGCCTACTTCGTAAGCTAACTGCATACAGCTATTTGCTTTCAATGTTATGAAGAGATCCCTCTGGTCGTGCTTTAATTGAATATTCCTAATATTCTGTTGTCAGTCCCATTGAAATGCGTATGTACAATGATCAACTGATGCGACTTGAGAGAGCTTTCATCAGCTTCGACGGTCTACCACTCAGACCGATGACAAAGTAAGTAGAAATCTCTATTCATAATCCACTTCGACTCATATCATGTTCAACGGCGACCTATTCAGTTTCATAGAGTCCCGTTTGCAGTCGTTAGCAGGTCATAATGAGCAAAGAATTCACAAACAATGACCTCGTTTTACCAACACCGAAATGTACATCCTCAACGTTCTGTTAAATCCCGATTAGCTTCTTCCTAGTTTTTAGTTAATACTCACAGCTAAGTTTTCTTGAAGAGATTCTATGTAGGCCTAAATTAACTCTTACAATTACAATTATTGAGATAAAGTAACATGGCTTAATATAATGCAAATACTGATGGCAAGATTAAATATTACAAAGATTATGGCAATCGTTTTCGAAAGACAAGTTGACTTAAATAAGTAGGCCTATTGATTTTATTTGGACCTGTTCAGACACGTCCTGTTTGCGCCCAGTTCGTTGGACTCCAACGCTGATGATATATTTCCTGGTCTTCTGGATTTGATGTATGGAATTGAGAAGCTGGAGGATGAGAAGCAAATTAAACAGTGGGAGAAAGTAAAGGAACACCTTGCAACGATCATCTTTTGCATAGATTCGGCAACTTTCGGCCTAAAGCCGTGGACATCATTCGACTAACTTATGGAAGCATGTTTTAATAGCCAGGCATTGTTTCACAGTTGTTGACTCTCTAGCTTAAAGTTGTACAACTTTGACGGGAAATGTATTGGAAAATTTGTGTTATTCAAGCAAGAAATATCGTCCGATCAATTTGAGAACAAACGTTCAGCACACGTTGTTATCATTCTTTAAACACTGTTCAATGGACTTACATCTTGGGAAAACTATCTAACAAGATTATTTATTTTTAAATAGTGAGCAAGGGAAATAAGTAAATAAGAGGAGATGACAATATAATTAGTCTTGTTTTGTCTTTAACGATATATCTGGCAAACGCATTGGTCTCCAGTCGCCTTATTTACTGTTACTCGCTTTTTGCCGGTATCACAAAGTCACTCATGCTAAAACTCCACAGAGTTCAGAACTCCTGAGCAAAAGTCACAGCCAATACATCAAAATGTGAACATGTACTTCACATGGTTATATGAAACTTAATAGCCATAAGCTTTGTGGCTGTGCTATTGTCTGCTGCAAGCAGGAACTAGCCGCAAGAGCGAAAATTACATTACATTACGTCAAAACATAATTATTATTCTGCATTCTGCTTCGGAAGATAAAATTAGCTCTGTGGAGGGTTGACACTTGACACTGAGTGTCCTTTCCCTATAAGTTTTACTATTTGCACACAGTCCTCGTCCCGTCGTACGTACGAAAACAACCACCTGGCTTTTCAGTCAGTTGTACATGTATGTGCTACGTGTTGGAAGTATGAATGCAACTGGACTTTTATAAGGAGAATTTTGGGCCCCTTCTAAAGCGCTATGTAGTGACAAGCGCAGATCAAGTTAATATCGACCTTGAGTAAACGTAGGCCTATCTGTTACTATTCGTCTGTCTCCCTTATTTTTTTTCATTCTATCTTGCCATGATTAGGGTTTGAACTCTCGTGATCTTCACATTGGAAAACCCGTCTGAATTGCTGGAGTGTTCTTACCCGAAGTTCACACAACCTCTTATCTTCTAGACATCGTGCGACCTCACAACAGCGTGGGACCGTATCCTGAAATCAGATCCGTTGAGCTGGTTTCTGAGTCGGACAGCGGTCGTTATGATTGTAAGTTTCCTGGTAATGCTCAGCCCCGTTGATTCATGTAGTTAGACTTTTTCTTTAACGACGCCAGTGGAGTTGGTTTTGTAGCGTTTATGCCTTATTTCACAAAGATTACAGGGACTCGGATCGTTCTGACGCTGACTTTAAAGTTTGGTGCAGACTCGATGTCGATGTTGCGAATGTGTCGTTCTTCAGTTCCCACAATCTCTTATTATTCCGCTTTTAGATAATTAGTACATTACCCGTAGAGTAATGGATAACACACTGGCGTGAAGATTATAGGTACCGAGATCGAACCCAGTACACCCCGTAAGGTTTATTCAGCCTTCCACTCGCTAGGTGGCAGCGGTGGTTAAATGAATAGTATCCCGTGATTGGAGCCTTGTGGCTGCCGTTTAAACAGTCCTGTTCGACTCCTGTAAAACTGTTATCATGTGCTTTTACTGTATACATGTATGTAAGGCGCCCTGCGTGGCTGCCGTTTCTACTATATTATGTATGTTCACTGTACAGCGCAGCACGGTTAGCAGGCGCTTAAATAAAGAAAAGATTATTATTATTATTATTTATTTTTTTTTTGCCCTGAGGTACTTCATTCCCTCAGGGACTTAGAGATTACGTGTGTTATTTTTCTGGAACGGTTATTCCTCGTCCAAGTCAGATTGGGCTGCCACCATAGAACCGCTGAAGGCTACAGCGTTGAACCGTTGGATGATAATCGAGATTCTCTGGTGTAAGAAGCTGGCCTCGCGCGGTTCCCCGGAGGTGCAAGAGAGATGTCGCCCCAAATCTGCGATAAAATCTAGGCCCTTGGTGTTAATGGGGCCCAACGTTTCCAGCGCCAGTGGTACAAAATTGTGAGTGCCGAGGAGGGTCTGGTACTTCTGCGTTTTCCTTCCCTCTGCTATCTCAGCAGCCGCGCCCGCGCGTGCCGCCGTTGAAGGGAGGTAGGATGGGGCCAGTGTGTCCACCACAGTGGCGTCCCATATCAGTCCTCTTCCGGCCTTCCACGGGATGAGAGTGAGGCCGTCAGGTCTTTTGCCATCCACGCGAGTCAGGCCTGCGGGCTCCTTGACCGCCGGAAACCCCGCTCTGCACAACGCCCTGCAGATCAGGTCGTTGATGGCAGCGTGTCGGGCCATCCGTCCGAATCCCAGGGGGCACGCAAGGCCGTGCGATCCCCTTGCTGTGACCGTCGCGCCGCACGGGCAGGCGTGCGGCTCACAGATGACTGCTCCGATCCTCAACCCGAGGATTATTATTATTATTATTATTATTATTATTATTATTATTATTATTATTATTATTATTATTATTATTATTATTATTATTATTATTATTATTATTATTATTATTATTATTGTAATAGGTGGGTCGGTCCCGTGAAATCTGATCTGTTGAATCATGTCTGAATTACTGAGGGGGTATTATGTCTATGACCCGCCCGGAGCTTACAAACCAATCTGTGTTTACAAGCGATAAAACAATTGTTTATCGATCGGAACAAGTGAGGTATATTCTGTAACGTTAGCCAACCTCTTTGCTTTATGCAGCAGCAGCATCAGGTCCTGACGCCTGCCATTTTCCGGCGATGGTACGAATAAACAATTTCCCTTGTCCATGGTCATTGGTCAAGTCCATTACCCCCTTAGTGTTAGCCCAAGTTGTGTCATTTATATTCATTTATATTCTCTATAATGCGTAGTCTTGGTCTGCCTTTGTTTCTCTTTCCTTCGAATCTTGGATGTAGTGTACTGTTTTGAGATTCGGTCAACTGGCATTCTCTCTACATGTCCAAACCATCGGAGCCTCTTTGGACTTCTTTGTCCAGCAGAGTTGTTTGGTTTACGCAGACAAGTGTATTCTCGTGTTAATTTTTGCTGGAGGTGCCTTTCCTCGAGTTTCGAACCGCTATTTGTCCTACCACTATCGGGACTCAGACCGCTTCGCGATCTAGTAAACGGATAGGCCCTATTCGACTAATGTATCAATGAGTCGTAACCACACAGTGATTGTTTATGTTGTAACTCGGGTGTTCCCTGATTAGGCTTTATCTCGAACGTTATCTTGTCCTAATATATATTTTGCAATTCGTCAGGATCCGGATTTGAATTTTATGCGCTACATTCGACTCACACTCTGAGTGCACTAATTATGTATCGCTAACCAAATGATATCCGGTTGCCTTAACGTGCAAATATTAACAACAACTCAAGTTAAGGGTTTCTTTCTATTATCCAATTCAGTTAGTAGCAGCATTTAGACCTAATTTATGCAGACATTGCAGTAATTCTTTACAATGACTAAGTAATATGACACTAGCTTTTAAACGCTGCACGAAGTTCAACACATAATTATAGCAAACATTACAAATATTTGTAAAAAAGCTGATGCGATCTAATTGGTGGTTTTTATTCATCAGTTCTAAAAGCAAGCACTAAAGTTTCTGCACATGAAAAGTCTTGTAATAACAAAATAAATTTATAAATTTTTTGTGAATGATATTAGCCTGAATGATCCCATATTACTAATCAGTTAGTTAGTTATCTAAACCTAATATAACTCCTTTGTGCCTAAAAATCTGCTTAAGAATTTTCTATTACTTGAGCAAGATTTTCTAATGGCAAGAGATTAATCGATGTTAATCAATTGACCTACTCGTTAAGCTGGGATATGTTTATAATTGCAATTTTTCTGATTATTTAATGGTTGTGTTCAATTAAAAGAATCAAAAGTCATGTCTTATTTGCTGCATCAGATCAGCATCTGCGGTCGATAGTTTTATCCCTCACCTCCTCGCTATTCAAGTACACGTCCCGCGAGTCTTCGAAGTCGTCGCTGAAAAATGTCTCTCTATTCTGATCGGGTGTCACTCGTCCTTCTTCTCTCTGTTGTCCCAAGGCATCAGTTGGATCGACAGTGTAGTGCATAGATGAATCTTTCTTTGAGTCTTTTATGCTTTTCGCACTGACGGTAACTTCTACCACAGACAGTAGAAATATCTGCCTTGAGTAGTGGAATTTGCGACAGTGAGTGATTGAGTGAGGTTGTTCTCCGTAAGGTGCAATGACTTGCCTAAATTAGCCATTCAACATGTACGTACTGATGACTTGTCTTATAGATATTATGCCCTTAAGATAATGAGGGTGCGTAAAATTGTCCTGTAGGAAATTCAAAAGCCTTTAAAATCTACTAAGTTAAACTGTTTTGTTAAGGTGATTAAGACAAAGGTGAAGGAATATGATTCATACCATGAATCTTATTGCTACGTCTTGATCTGCGCTTGTCCCGAACGATCAGTGCTGCCGTAGTGAGAAGACTAAGACCCAAGAGAAATGCAAGTCCTAATATCAGCAGCGCGGAAGTGGTTGGTCCTAAAGCTGCAATCAATATTAACGATAAGAATAAATAAGTAACTGGAATTCTATTCAAATAGCTGCAATAGAAAATTGTATCAACATTAGTATGAATGTAGGTCTATACGCAAGTAGCCTATTCACCCTAGCATAAAATGCCGGCTCTTAATTTACGATGCATGCGTTTATAATAATTGGTCAGATAATAAGAGTATCTTTATGGTAAGAAATAATCACAAAATATGGTCTTCTGATATTAGGACTACTTCAATTGAGTGCGCATAAATGCATATTTTATTTACTAGGTCCATATATATGTATCTGCATATGTTAGGGTTGATACACTTTGAAACAACTTGGATCATTTGAAGCTGTGCATTAGGATTAAATTTTTAAATTCAACGCACCGTCAATAATACTGATGAGGATCTTGTCAATGATAGAATTCTCGATTGCATCAGTTGTAATGGAATTGACTACAGGCGTCGATGTAAAAGTCGGCTTGTAAGTTGGAGTCGATGTCGAGGTTTCGGTTTTTCTTGTCTTCAACAGCGACTGTGTAATAGATTCTGAAACTTACATGAGAAATTGTTGTTTAATTTGCCCAACAAACAATTAAAGCGTAAAATTTTCAAGGAAAGAGGAAGGTCGTCATCATCATCAATAGAATTTTCATTATTAGGCCTATCGTCATCATTGTCATCATCTTTCCTTCGGCTTCGGCTGAGCTACGGCGCTATAAAAATTGACTTATTATTATTATCACTATTATTATAATTATTATTATTATCATCATCATAATAATCGTCATTTATATCATCGGCATCACGATTTCAATCATCATTATTATCATAGTGATCATCATTATCATCGTTATTATCGCGTTGTCGAGATTCTGCGATCGTAATGGTCTTGGGCGCGTCTCCAGGCTGTGTTGTAGCCGAAAATTTGCGGGGGAGTCTACTCAACTGTGCAAGTCCTTTTCTACCTGAGACAGCCCACATCTTTAGCTAAAAAAACTGAAGTATTATGCCTTTTACTTCAATATTTATCGCGATGTGGAATATTTCACAAGAATTATAAAATTAGACTAGGAAAGATACAAAATAAAAGACACGTAGAGAAACGAGACTGGCGTTAAAATATTTTGATTTCGGGCAGATGTTGTTAAAACTCTAGCATGTCTGCTGTGCGGCCACTCTGTGTGGCTGAATCTTTCGACAGTAGTATTAATCCTTTAAGGACGGTATTTACAGCGTCAAATAAATTTAATGCAACGGTAATTCACCTGATAACAAACAACGTAGGTGTAGTAGATAACGAAAACAAATAACTTTGGTAGATATTTACCGAATCTACTGACTTGAAGTTCGACCGAAACCACTGCCAAAACCAAGAAGAAAGCTCGATATAGCCAGAAAGAATACATCATCGTTTTTTTATGAAACTTTGTACTCTTTGCATACTCCGCAAAGTATGCTTCCTTTAAAGCGCAAATGTAAAATTGACGTCAGCATAGATTGTGAAAGAAATGCGATGCATCATAGTATATAGGCTGGAAATGTACAACGGAACAAGTTAATCCGTAAGATAGGGAAAATGCATTGTCATTCATTTGAGCGTAGGTTAATAGTTTGAAGCCCTTATAACTGTGAAAGTTTGCCCTTGGTAAACAGATAGTAAGTGATATAGGCCAGGGCTACTGAATGCACGCAGCGTCTATTGCACACCACTATCTATGAATAATTTGTTTCTTTACCTACGCTATGAAAATTAGTCATATAATTTATCGGGTTATCAAACAAATAGACATAGGGCCCATATAAGCCGCTCCCCCTGAGACAAGATGTGGGGCCTTTTCCACAGTTTATTTATTCCAATCGTTCACAATTTATTTATTCCAATCGTTAAATTGAATTTTTTGTTATTATAATTATTACAACACGATTTTCAACGTGAGTAGTGTAGGCCTACCGACCGTTAAAATACGGTATACGCTCTACAAGTTGGACCTATGTCTTTGTTTAGGCATATCTTTGAAAATTTTACGTATAGAATTCTCTCTGGGTAATATGAAGATTCATATTGTCAACCCCGAGAGGGTCAAATCCATTCAGTCGTGTCGAACTGTCGGCTAATTGGTATCGTATTCCCTTTACCAGCGGTTCTTGTGTTGTTTTTAGCCGATCGATGCGAGATAACAGGTCTGGCCGGGGAACCGGGTAGTCAGGACGTTATATATATATAATATATATATATATATATATATATATATATATATATTAGGGCTTATATGTGTAGACGGTATATCTGAACATTTCATGGCTCTTTTAATTACCAACTTAAAGTGAAAGAAATTATTTGCCAGAATCACACACATGTGCTTCGCGCATATTCAGGTCATCTAAGAAATTATCCGTAACTAATCAAACAGCTTCTACTTACATAACCCTTAACATTATTATTTATTATTTCTGTATTTTTCAAATTGATGCTGCGATCATAAAATTAAACAATTTTCACAACCGAGGCACTTAGGCTACTGTAATGATGCCAGCTCATTATTTTCATTTTTAAGATCATGGCGGAAGTTTGCGTAACGAGAATTCTGGAATATAGAGGAAGCTAAAATATCAGCGTTAATATATTTAGAAGCAAACTGAATGGCTGCTACCATTTCACTTTTATTTTTTGACAAAAGAGAAGATGTAATAGGAAGCATAATATTATTACTAACGTGTCCTGTTCATGTTAATTTTCTGTGACATTTTCTGGCCCCTTTAAGTTGCGGGCCCCGTGCGACCGCAAGGTTCGCACGCCGCTGTGGTCGACATAGATAACACATGCCTCAGTTTATTCTGATCGCAGCAAATTATGTGTCATAACATAATTGTTATTCCCATTTTCTTCGATTTCACCATATATCTATTGATATTGACATGGTACACAATACTGAACAGAAATACCACTTGGTTTGCCGAACAGTAGGCCTATATGCAGCGTCCGGCCGGATGAGGCGCAACTGTCTATTAAAATTGCCTAACCTACACTAATACCAAAAGCACTTGCCACATATTCAAAACTGGTATCTCACATGAAATATTTCGCATTAGGCCCTATAATAATGAAGAACAGTTTGGCGAACGCGATTTGAATTAGAGCAGGATGTCAGAAGAGAAACGTTATTATTGTTATTATTTTTTGTTGTTGCCCTGACGTACTTCATACCCTCAAGGCCTTAGACTCCTTAGAGATTAGGTAATTTTTTTCTGCAACGGTTATCCTTCATCCAAGTCAGCTTATATTATTATTATTATTATTATAATTATTATCAGTGCTTTTTTCTGGAAAAAAGGTTCCGGAACGGAACAATAGGTTCCGGAACGGAATAATTATGGGAGGGCTAAAATCCCGAGAAAAATTGGATTGGGGGTTGGGAGGATCTCAATAAAAACTAAAACACTGAAATTAAATTAAAATAACTAAATTATTGTTTTTATTATTAAAATCAAGAAATTGATTTTTAGTACCTGAAAAAGGTGCCGGAAAGCCGTTACGGCTGAAAAAAGCACTGATTATTATTATCATTATTATTATTATTTATTATTATTATTATTATTATTATTATTATTATTATTATTATTATTATTATTATTATTATTATTAATATATCATCATCATAATTCATAAACGCACTGTGATCCTTCAGAGAACTTTGACGGTTGGTTTGTACTGGGCTGAGATAGCTCGTGCACTTGCTGATCCTTTGATTCTGCCACTTAATGCTTCAACGTACTCATAGATGACTACCAACAGCGTCTCGCTCGATTATCAGTGTTCTGAGAAGTTTCAAAAATAATTAAGGACTACGGTGTGGAAAGTTTAGCCTTAAAACGAAATGGTTCTAATTAATTCCTTCGTGTTTCATGATGAAGTTTAGTTCGGGGTGCTCGGTAGTCTTGTGGTTAGCGCGCTGGACTGTCAATCGAGAGGTCGGGTGTTCAAATCCCCGCCAGGGCAGAAATTAGGTTCGAGATTTCTGTTCCACTTGCACCCCCTAGCCAACTCAGCTATGATGAACACACTGACCGTACACTGTCAGAGGGAAGATGAGCCGGCGAGAGAGAGGACTGGCCACCCGCCGTAATATGCCGAGGCTAAGTAAATGAAGTCGCTAACACTTCATACCCATGGCTGCCTCAGGGCTAGCTTAAGGGACTGCTCTTCTTCTTCTTCTTCTTCTTCTTCTTCTTCTAACTATTAAGTACATTAGCAACTGTTGCTGTAGAGTAATCGCAAATAGGCCCAATGAGAAATCGTTTATATTTGGCTCCTCTCTTTGTTTTCTCGAATTAGTAGTGATAGACAGACCGCACTTTAAATTTCAATCTGCTTTCACAGATGGTCTGTATGATGCCGGCAGAAACTTCGAATTCGCGACTTATTCGTTCATGTGACCAGGCAAAAGTAAGTATGATATTTGACCTTATTAGACAGACCATTGCTACTGGTATAGCTATGTCAGAGGTTGAGCAACTGAGAACAACCGATTACTAATTACTTTATTTAGCCAACTGGTATAATACTAATTCCGTATTTAATGACAGATTGCTCTTAGATTTGTTTAATAAAATGAAAATTAGATTAAATAAACAGTGACAATCATTACTGCCTGATAAGTTATAAAATCATCAAAACGTGTATTTCATAAGCTAACTGTATACAGCTATTTGCTTTCGATGTTATGAAGATATCCCTCGGGTCGTGTTTAAATTGAATATTCCTAATATTCAGTTGTCAGTCCCATTGAAATGCGTATGTACAATGATCAACTGATGCGACTTGAGAGAGCTTTCATCAGCTTCGACGGTCTACCACTCAGACCGATGACAAAGTAAGTTGTAATCTCTATTCATGATCCACTTCAACTCAAATCATGTCCAACAGTGACCTATTCAGTTTTATAGAGTCCCGTTTGCAGTCGTTTGCAGCTTATAATGAGCAAAAAATTCACATACAATGACCTCATTTTACCACACCGAAATGTACATCCTCAACAATTCTCTCATATCCCAATTACATGTTGCTCATTCCCAGCGTTAGTTCATACTCACAGCTAAATTTTCTTACAGTGATTCTTCGCAAATATGCACTTAGAATTACAATTATTGAGCTACAGTAAAATGGCTTAATATAATGTAACTACTGATGGCAAGACTAAATATTACAAACCTTATGGCTAACGTGTTTTGAAAGACAAGTTGATTTAAATATTGATTTTTTTTAAACTTTCAGACACGTCCTGTTTGCACCCAGTTCGTTTGATACGTAGGCCTACGCTGGTGGTGAGACAGTTCCTGGTCTTGTGGATTTGATGTATGGAATTGAGAAACTTGACGGTGAGAAGAAAATTAAACAGTGGGAAAGAGTAAAGGAACACCTTGCTACGATCACCTTTTGCATAGATTCGGCAACTTTTGGGTTAAAGCCGTGGACATGATTCGACTAACTCATGAAAACATTTTGTTAGCCAGGCATTGTTTCACAATTGTTGACCAGTTCTCATTTATATTATCTATCCAGCTTAGTCTTGGTCTGCCTTTGTTTTTTTCCTTTCGAATCTTTTGCATGTGTGAGATTCGGTCAACTTGCATTCTCTCTACATGTCCAAACCATATGAGCCTTCTTGGGATTACATTGTCTAGCAGAGTTGTTTGGTTTACGCAGACATGTGTATTCTCGTGTTTATTTTGAATGTAGGTGCCTTCCTCGAATTTCAAACAGCTTCTTGTCCTTCCACTATCTGGACTCATGCAGTTTCGCGATCTGGTAAACGGATGGGCCCGAACCCTGTTCGATGAATGTATCAATGAGCCATAACCACGCAATGATTGTTTCTGCTGTAACTCGGGTGTTCATTGATTAGGCTTTATCTCTGACGTAATCTTTTCCTAATATATATTTTGCAATTAGCCCGAATCCGGACTGAGTTTTATGCGTTATGTTCGATTCATACCCTCAATGCATTGTATGTATCGCTAACCAAACGTTGGGCCGTTTTAAGGTCATGGTAGGCCCTAGGCACTCTTGGAATCGTAGGCCCCAACTCAACTTCCAACTCTGCATTAAAGCTAAACGCATTCACATTAGCTTAACTTAAACTGTTTCAGTACAAAAATTTATTGTATTATCTAAAACACTTGGAGCAACACTTAGACGGTAGACCTCGTTTATGCAGACATTGCAGTAATTGTTTACAATGACTAAGTAATATGAAACTTGTTTTTAAACGATACACGAAGTTCAACACGTAAATACAGAACACATGACTTTTTTTATACAAAACATCCTAACGTAGCCTAATCTAATTGGTGGCTTATTTAACAGTTCTAAACGCAAACACTAAACGTTTTTGCTTATAAAATATAATCTTAGAATTATAATAAAATAATTTTATAAATATTTTGTGTGCGATGTTAGCCTGATTTTATTCCATATTAGTAATCATTTATTTAGTTATCTAAACTCAATGTAAAAAAATTTGTAGCTAAAAAATCTGCCTACAAAGTTTGTATTCCTTGAGTACGACTTTCTAATTAAAAGGCATTAATCGATGGTTATCAATAGACCTACTGGGATATGTTTATAATTGCAATATGTCTCATTATTTAATGGTTTTGTTCAGTCAAAAGAATTGAAAGTCACAGATCTTGTCTTATTTGCTGACCAGATCAGCATCTGCGATTCTGCGGTCGATAGTTCTCACCTCCTCGATATTCAGATACGTGATCTGCGGTTCATCGAAGTCGTCGCTGCAAAATGTCTCTCTATTCTGATCGGGTGTAACTATTTCTTCTTCTCTCTGTTGTCCCAAGGCATCAGTTGGATCGACAGTGTAGTGCATAGATGAGTCTTCCTTAAAGTCTTTCATCCTTATCGCACTGAAGGTAACTTCTACCAAAGACATAGCAGGAGTAGACATAATTATCTGCCTTGAGTAGTGGAATTTATGTGAGAGTGATTGAATGATTGATTGATTGATTGCTCCTTAAGGTGCAGTGACTTAGCTTAAATCGGTCATCAAACATATACGCACTGAAGACGTGTCTGATCCATTTTATGACCTTGAGATAATGAAGGTGCGTCGAAGGTCAAGTTGAATATTCAAACGCATTTGACATCTACTAAGTAAAATTGTTTGTCAAGGTGATTAAGAAAAAAGTGAACGAATATGATTCATACCCTGGATCGCACTGCTACGTCTTGATCGGCATTTGTCACGGATGATCAGTGCTATCACAACGAGAAGACTCAGACCCAATAGAAATGTAAGTCCTAGTATCAGCAGCGCGGAAATGTCAGGACCTAAAGCTACAATCAATATTAACGAAACGAATGCATAGCCTAAGTAGTCAGAATTCAAACATTCAAATATTCAGTATTTAAAATATCAAAAATCTATTCAAATACATTCACCAGAAAAATGTATCAATATTACTTTAAATGCAAGCCAATAAACAAGTATTAACGCTGGCATAAAATACCGTCTCGTAATTTACGGTGCATGCGCGTAAAATAACATTGGTCAGGTTATGAGATCCTCTTCATGATAAGAAACATTCACAAAATGGAGCCTGATCATTTGAAGCTGATGCAGTTAGGATTAGATTGTTCAATTCAACGCACCCTTAGAGATAACGTCGAGAATATCTTCGTTTACATCAATTGTAGTAGAATTGATTCCGAGCGTCGATGCCAAAGTAGGTTTGTAAGTTGGTGTCGATGATGTTGTTTCTTTGCGAGTTCCTGTTGATGTCAGAGTCTGTTCGTGGCTTCTTGTCCTCGACAGTGTCTGTGTTATTAATTCTGAAACTTACATGAAGAATTGTTGTTTAACCCTCGAATGCCCAAGGGAGGGGTCCGACCGGACCCAAACCCGCTTTTCCACGGATAACTTTAGAACGGCATCGAAATTGTAGCAATTGATTCAGGAAATCCTAAACCTATCAATTTGACTTAGTATGATATATTTTGCGTGATTATTCTCCCACGCTGATGGTCATACTCGATCATGGTTTACCAGCCCACAAATAAATTTTTCAACGCATGTTATTAGGCATCGTTTTAACGGCGAATTCATCTACTGTAGTGTCTGTTTCCTATTCGAAGTTATACAGCCCAAAACTACACGCGTACAATTGAATACCTGTGAAAATCCCGAAAATTCAAAACAATACAAACGAGTATTAAAGTTCAAATAAGGTTTCACCAGGCGGCGCTACTGTGAAATACCATATATCAGTCGATTGCAAATTCAATTTGGATTATAACAAGCCAAATCCCATTAAAATACCACAATGAAAACACTGGGGTTCGGTCAGACCCCCCCCCGTTGGGCATTCGTGTTCCCAAAAATAGCTTGGGCATTCGAGGGTTAATTTGCCCAACAATTAAGGCGCAAAATAAGCCAAATGGCCCTATTTTCAAGGAAAGAGGAAGGTCATCATCATTTTCATCATTATCGTCATCGTTGTCGTCATCTTTCCTTCGGCCTTGGCTGGCCTACGGCGCTATACAAATCGTCTTTTTATAAATGTTATCGTCATCATCGTGGTAGTCATTTTTATCATCGACATTATAATCATCATTATCCATCACCATTATTATTATTATCATCATCATCGTATTCATCATTATCATCGTTATCATCGCATTGTCATGACTGAAATCGTCTTGGGCGCATCTCCAGGCTGTGTAGTAGCCTAAAATTGTCGAGGCAATCTCGATTGTATTCTCCGCAAGTGCAAGTCCTTCTCTGCCTGAGACGGCCCTACCTCTTTAGCTAAACAAAATTGGAGTGTAGGCCTATGCCTTTTACTTTAACATTTATCGCGATGTGGCATTTTTTACCAAGAATTATAAAATTAGACTTGGAAAGATACAAAATAAAAGACATACAGAGAAACTAAAATGGCGTTAAAATATTTTGAATTCAGGCAATCTTCTCAAAACTCTCTCATGTCTGCTCTTCGTCCACTCTGTCTCGCTGAATCCAGTAGTTTTAATCCTTTAAGGACGGTATTTACAACGTCAAATAAATGTAACGGTATTCAATGCAATAACAGAGAACAGTCAGATGAATAACGTAGGTGTATAACTGGACAACAAAAACAAATAACTTTGGTAGATATTTACCGACTCCACTGGGTTGAAGTTCGACCGAAACCACCGCCAAAACCACGAAGAAGGCTCGATATAGCCAGAAAGAATACATCATCGTTTTGATAAATTATTGATTTCCTGCTGGTTGTATTGTCCGCTAAGTATGCTTCCTTTAAAGCGCAAGTGTAAAATTTACTAACTAGTGTTGACACCCGCTTAGATTGTGAAAGAAATGCGATGCATCATAGTATATAAGCTGGCACTGTACAACGGAACAAGCTACCCCGCAAGATAGGGAAAATGCATTGTCATTCACTTGAGCGTAGGTTAATAGTTTGAAGCCTTACTGTGAGAGTTTGTCCTTGGTAGCTAGATAGTATAGTGTAGCCTATGGGCCTATACCAGGATTGCTGAATGCACGCAGCGTCTAATTGCACACCACTATCTATGAATAATTTTTTCTTTACCTACGCTATTAAAATTAATGGCAAAACCAACTAGATGATTTAACAGTGTAACTATTCCACAACACATATTTTATTTTTTACAAAAATAGTCACACAAATAGGCCCTAAACATAATTATACAAGCAGATTAGGATAGATAATAGCAGCGCCGGCCTTAGGATATTTTTGGCCCCGTGCAGAGTATAGTGTACTGGCCCCATGGCACACGTCGAATTGTTTTTCTCTGTTAATCATTTTTATTGATCTTGCAATAAAAAATAAATTACATAAACATGGAATGATAGATTTACTGTTAACAGCAAATTTTGCCAAACATACGTACAACGTCGTACATTATACAATACATGACATTGTGTGTGTGTGTGTGTGTGTGTGTGTGTGTGTAGGTGTGTGTGTGTGTGTGTGTGTGTGTGTGTGTGTGTGTGTAATTGTAATTGTAATTGTAATTGTAATTGTAACCGAAAACTTATATAGCGCCACTCAAATCAGCGGCGCTTTCAACCCGCATCAATGCCGGCACCGGCAAAAAGGAAGGTTTTCAGGCGTTTACGGAACTGGAGAGGAGAGAGGGCAAGAAGCTCTTGGCGGAGAAACAAGGGGAGACAGTTCCAAGCAGAGGGGCCAACATAGGCGAAACTTCTGGATTGTGCCGTGGAAGATCGCATGCGAGGGACAACCATTAGGCCGCGAGCCGAAGATCGCAAGGAAGCCCTCGCAGGCAAGGAAGAAACTGGGTTGCAAAAATTCATTAGGTAAGACGGAGCAGAGGCAGTAAGGCAGTTGTGCATGACAGTGAGGGTTTTAAACTGAATTCGCTGTTGAGCAGGGAGCCAGTGGAGGGAATCACGAATAAAGGCAGTGTGTGTGTGTTTGTGTGTGTGTGTGTGTGTGTGTGTGTGTGTGTGTGTGTGTGTGTGTGTGTGTGTGTGTGTGTGTGTACATATATGTGTAAAATAATAAACCATAACAAATAAATGCCTTGAAAATGTAAAAGGAGAAAATAATAAAATATAGTAAATAGAAGTACCATATATACTCGCGCACAAGTCCACTTTGCGTATTAGTCGACCACTAAATTTTCGACCTTGGAAATGGAAAAAGTATACGACTCGCGAATAAGTCGATGCGTGCTTTTATGTATAGACAGTAAATCTGAACATTTCATGGCTCTTTTAACCACCAACTAAACCTAAAAGAAATTATCTGCCAGAATTACGAACATGTGCTTCTGTCATATTCGAGTCATCTAAGAAATTATCCCTCACTAATTAAAAAGCTTCTGTTTATATAACCCTTAAAATTATTTCTGTATTTTCAACTAGAGGCCAACAGCATAAATTAAAACAATTGACACTACCGAGATATACTTACTGTAATTGGCAGCTCATTGATTTCATTTTTAAAATCATTTCGGAAGTTCTCGTCACGAGAATTCTGGGATATAGAGGACGTTCAAATATCAGAGCGCTAATATATTTTGAAACAAACTGAACTGCTGGTACCATTTGACTTTTATTTCTCGACAAAAGAGAAGTTGTAATCGAAACCATAATGTTATTATTAACGTTTCCTGTTCATGTTCATTGTTCATGTTTTCTGTGACATTTTCGGGCCCGCTAAGTTGCGGACCTAGTGCGACACGGTTCGCACGCCATACTAAGGCCGGCACTGATAACACATGCCTCCTTTTATTCTAATCGTAACAAATTATGTGTCGTAACATAATTTGTATGTCCTTTTTTCGATTTCAACCATTTATCTACTGATTTTGACATGGTACCGAGATGAATATCTATGCACAACACTGAACAGGAATACCACTTGGTTTGCCAAACAGCGGCCCATGCAGCGTCCGGCTCACAATGGGCGCAACTGTAGGGGAGACCGGGGCTATATGTTACAATTCCGACTTTTTTGTAAATTGGCTGTTCCTCAGCACCTGAGTTTTCCTAAGACCAAGGGGGTTTAGTACTTCATTATGTTACACACAGATTGGTCACAGTAGATTTTGTTAATAGTTAATGAATTTTGTGCAATATTGGTGTTAGGCAAGCTACTGGAATGTAACAAATAACCCCGATAAAGGGGTTACATGTTACATTCCCCGGGGTTGCAATGTTACACAGGTAGAATTGACATTTTTACAGTAAATGTAAAGTGATTATTAAACAGGAACATCACTAAAAATACAAAAGATTATTCAGAACTGATTAGGCCTATGTAACGTCTGAAGTTCTTCAACAGTTGATGAAATATAAACGACGAAAAATAAACTGAACTACTAGTTAAATCAGAAATCAGTTAAATGGGTCTACTTAAGCTTAGGCCTAGTCAGAGTCATAACAGTTGTGGCATACATAATAATCGTTTCCATCAGTGCAATTGTCGTGTACCCATTCACCACATTCTAGGCATTGTACCCAGTCCTCATCGAACGATTCGCCGCAAACCAGGCAAACCGTTTTCTTAGATTTATTATAATTGTCGCTGTTTTTCGTAACTGAACTCTTTTTGCGGCTTTTCGGAGCAGATTATTCAAACATTAACCTAGTGCCCGTTGCAGTTACACGGTAGCCTACAGCTTATTCTTAATGACATAGAAATCAAGACTTACTGGCCTACATAGGCCAATAAGTCAATAGCACAAGTTAATAATGCGGGGCTATATGTTACAAATGTAACATATAGCCCCCTAGGCACATCTTCGTAAACAACAAGCTTTTACACATACAACGGTCAAGCTACATCGCTAGTAATATTCTGTTTATAAACACATATCACCATGCCACCAACACGCAGAATATGACAACCGAAGTACTAAAACTGGCCGCAGAAATAACAAAAGTGCGCACTTACCTTTGAAAAAGATATCTGCTCAAAAAACGTTTATTTGCCCTAAATTGATCACGCTGTCAAATATATCAACAGCTCCGCCATTATACCTGCAGGCCAACTGTGTGCATGTGCTAGAACATAGATATACACTACAAATAAGTAAACACCATAGATATATCGATATAACATATAACCCCCTGTAACATATAGCCCCGGTCTCCCCTATATTAAAACTGCCTAACCTACACTAATACCAACAGCAATTGCCACATATTATTCAGAAGTGGTATCTGACATAAAATATTTCGCATCATTGTAATGAAGAGAACAGACTGTTGGCGAAAGCGATTTACATTAGAACAAGATGCCAGAAGAGAAACCAGAATTTGATGCATGTATAAGCATTAGTCAGTAACCGCAAATACAAACACAATTACATGAATTAGGCTGCTTCCGTTATCTTATTTTAGGACGTCGTTTTTCGTTTTAATTAATTGTCACCATGTTAGAATCACAGTTCAACTTCGATAAGCAATTCATCGTACGCAGCTCTGAAGTACTTCCAGGTCTACAAATCAAATGCACGCCGTTGTCGTGGCATGCTCGGGGTGTCAATATGTGGCAGAGTTGTCTTGTCTCTGATAAAATAAATGTAGTATAATGACAAAATGACGTACAAATGCGAAGCAAGAAAAACACAACACCAACGCCGCTGAATTCCACCGAAGCATCAGCAAATAACCTAATTTCTATTAGATACATTTTGGACGAAACAGAAACCAACAGTGAACGAAGATGGCTTACAAGTGCTCTTTCAATTACTAAAGTCATTTCCGAGTGACTGACTAAATGTTTAGGCCTATTCTGCTTAGCGGAAGTTTGGTATTGGCAATCAAGGAAATTGCTCTGTGCGGCAGAGAAAAGTGATTGAACATAATTGGACATTTTTACAATTAGGCCGAACAAACTGAACAGTTACGTTTGATTTCAAACCGAACTCGAGTCTTCTGTAAAGATTTGACACACCGCAATCACTATAGCAGTGTAGATTCAACTGAAAGAATCAGTAAGCTGTTAGGATTTTCTTACGAGTGGTTCAATTTAGAATAGCCGCTAGTTAAATAAATCAACACCATTTGGATTAGAAGAGTTGTAATTTCTGACAAGTTAGATCCGTCTTCAGTCCCACAAACAGTTTATTTCCTCGAGTAGGCACTAATAAAAAAATTCTCCCAAAGATTGCAATGTTTACCACGTCTGTCCTCATTCAATAGGGCCTGCCAGATTACTCATTTCATAGTGACTGGCTGTAAATGTTTTAGTCCTGCTCTGTTTAACGGAAGCTTGACATTTAATAATCTAGCAAATTGCTCTGTGTGGTAGAGAGAAGTGATTGAACATAATTGTACAATTTTAAAATTAGGGCGTTTTTTGGGGCAACATAATCTATCCGAATCTAGAGGTTGATAGTGAATGGTCATATGTAAGTCTCAGAAAAGTGTTTCAGTACGTAGGACGCTATCCTAGCTACATATAGTATAACTAGTAACTGCCATACTGGCCTGACCTGGGCCCAAGTAGTCTGTAGAGATCCGGGTTGGTTAGTATAAAGTCGGTTATATTTAGTAAAAAGCGAAGGAGGGATAGGACATAGAGAAGATGCTTGCACTTAGACTGACTTAGTTGTTCTCAGGATGCAGTTCAGGGCCGTTTTAAGGTCGTCGTAGGCCCTAGGCACTCTTGATTTGTAGACCCCGACACAACTGCCAACTCTGCATTAAACCATTCACATTAGTTTAAACTTAAACTGTTTCAGTACAAAAAGTTATTAAATTTGAATTTGTTGCTATTTGCAATTTTCCTTTTCTATTTTTCCGGTCAATTATTCAATAAGCTTATCTCATTTTTAGACTTCGTACCCCCCCTTGAAAGTTTCGTAGGCCCTAGGCACACTGCCTACTGTGCCCAGTGGATAAAACGGCCATGTGACTGTTATCTGTAAGCTGCATTTTTCTGTGCGCAGGACGGATTTAGATTAACTTAATCTCCATTACAGTAGTCGCTTTCGGCAAGTTTGGTTGTAGTCTTCAGAAGTCGTTACGAATGGAGTGAAGTGTAGTCTAGGCGTAGTCTAATATGAACTAGACAGAGATTCGTATTAAAATAACAATTTAAATAATCTGCAAACTAACTCTCCGGATGTATTATGAACTAAAGCAACAGTACTTTAAAGCTGTTTGGTAATATTTCCAAGCCACTGCCAATGGTGACTCGGTATTGCGAGTAAATGATCACATGGGTCAAGCTTCCCAGAGGCATGTTTACCCCTTTTAAATCGAAACCCCTTAAATGACTGCTTTCAATTTGATAAGAGTGATTAGTTTTCTTAACGAATACTCCTGTTAAACAAGAACTACGGTACCTACTGTATCATAAAACATGTGGCGCTTCGTGGCATCAAACATCCATTGCTAAATTTCTGTTTCTATACGAATTCAGAACAGACTGTTGGTCAAAATCCCTGATTAATACTTATACGGAATCACTCGAAGAAATAGATTATGAACGTGACTTTTCTAATGAAGAGTTTTCAGTTAATTTGCAGTAGAGTAAAGGATAACACACTGGCATGAAGAGCAGTAGGCACCAAGATCGAACCTGGTAGACCCCGTTAGGTTAATTCAGCCTTCCACTCGCTAGGTGGCGGCGGTGATTAAATGAATAGTAGGCCGTGATTGGCGCCCTGTTGCGGCCGTATAAAACAGTTATATTCGACTCCTGTAAAACTGTTATAATGTACTTCTAGTCTTCTACTGTATGCATGCATGTAAGGCGCCATGCGTGGCTGCCGTTTCTAATATATGTATGTTCACTGTACAGCGCAGTGCGGTTAGCAGGCGCCTTAATAAAGAAAAGATCATTATTATTATTATCATCATTATTGTTATAATTTTAACACGATATAAATAATACTTTTTAATGTCTGACAGTTTTATGTTTCAAGAAGCGCACACATTACAAAGCGTTAGCAAACAGTAGTTATAGAGCAGTGGTGCACAACATCCTGACTGCGGGCAACAACCATCTCGCTACGAGTCGTCATATGGCCCGCGATAACCATCGTGGAAAGGAACTTTTTAAGAGACGGCACTGACATTAAGTCTACAGTGGCTTGCGCACTGTCGTCATTGGAAACACTAACAGCAATTTAGTAATACAGAACTACTATGAGTCATTTTTCTATAACTCTTTATGATACTGTTATGTGTGATTTACTGCTCACGTCATCTTCATAAATTTTGGCATGCATTCATCTGGACTAAGCTAAGTTGTCACACTGGTTTATGCCTAGAAGGGCTTAAGAAATCGTTTAGTGGCCTGGTCGAAAAAGGTTTTGTATCACTGCTATAGAGTGTCGCACAAATTCAACACAAGTTTACATTCATTTCATTTGCGTTAAAAATAATGGCGAAGAAGCATTTGAAAATTTGTGTAAATGAGGGAAAGGAAATCAGAGACAGGTCAGTTCAAGGATTTGATTTACACTGCAGTGTTGACGGCCAATGTATAGCTTACGGATACCTTTAAACGTTTCAACATATTCATTTAAATGATTAGTGATTAACCTGACAAGTCATCACACTGCCTTGCTGGCAATTTTCAAAGGGTACCCGCTAACATCCAATTAACCCTCTAAGGGATATGGGACATATATGTCCCATGTCGGAAAAAAGTATGTAGACTATTTAGATCGAGCAAACTTTTTTGTTTAACGATTTTATTTATTAGTTAAGTATTTGGTCAATCTAAATATGACCTTACGATGAGTTTCCGCAAATACTATAGGCCAAATATATTTATTTTAAGATTATACATTTTTAAAAAAAAAATAATTTGTAATTTTTTATTTTTTCTCACAGGAAAATAATACGATACAAAACTTTTAAATAGTGTATATCAACTCTTCATAAAAGGGGATATTCATTGACAAGAGCCATTCGCATTACAGTCTTGCAGATATTGAAGAAAATCTTCATGGGACATATATGTCCCATTGTCCCTTATGCAGTTTCATAAAATGCCCGTGCATGGAATTCGCGAAAATGACGTTTTTGACAAAATCAAGAGTTAGACCGGAACTGGTTGTCGTATTTTCATGGACAACTTTTTCACATCGTGCCACATGCTTTACATACTGTATAGCCACAGATTAGATGGTAGGGGTACTGTTAGAAAAAAAAATCGAATGGGCTTGCCGGAAGCTAGGTAGGACATATATATGCCAAGAGGATTCAGTCCCTCCAAATAACGGAAAAGATTATAAAATTTTGAAGTGGATGGACATAAAGGCTGTCCATCTCATATCCAATTCTGAACCATACATAGGTACAATATCTATAGATAGACGTCAGAAGAGTTCCGCTGAGAAGGTTGTTGTCAACGTTACATCATTGGTAAAAGGTTACAACAAATATATGGGAGGAATTTATTGATCTGGCAGACTAGCTAAGATCACATTATGGAATAGATATATCCGGTGCCGAAACAAGTTTTATCTGAGAATGGTATCTGATAGCCTGCAGGGGCGTAACTTTGGTCTAAAAAGTGGGGTTGTACCATTGACTAAGATAACTGTAAGGCGGAGAGTGAGGGTGATGTCAGAAATCTGTGTCGCCTGCGGGCACGACGGTCTGTCTACCGGGTGACCTATGTGGATGAAAGTCTGACTGCTTGTGACTCTGTTTGTCTGGCTCTCGGTTTACCTGTATACCTAAGTACTGTCGTATTTCACGGGGTACATACTCTTCACTCTGTCTACATACACGAGGCAAGGCGGAGACTGTGATCTCTGGGAAGGCACTATTATAAAATATTGATTGGCATTGTTGTAAAAGTGAGCGTACGGTACCCCCAGTTCATAAAGTGGGGGTACGGGTACCTCTCGTACCCTCACATATTACGTCTATGATAGCCTGGACATAACGGTGGTGAATGGCTACTTGAATTACAAGTCTCTCAACGGGGACACCAAAATAACACATTTGAAGTTCAGACAGCAGGTGGTTCATGGTCTCATAGGTACTTATACTTCCAGAAAGAATACTTTTCCGACTTTTCCATCAAGAGAAAGGCGTCTCCAGTGATAATACATGATCAATTGCCTCACATCATGCCCAACAGAAAGAGATGCAAGCTTTGTCACAAGAGGGGTAAAGATAACCAGCGGGTCAAGATTTTAGTGTTGTGTTGCTCTGTGTTTGCATAGTGAATGTAACTGTTTCACGGAGTTCAACACTAACCAACTATCATAACTGTGCAATTAAATTCGTTGCTACATGGTAATGATCATATTCTGACATTTAACCAACATACTCCAACAATTTTCAAGACTGCTACAAAAATGTACTTTTTCCGCTTAACGGACAATGGGACATATCTGTCCCATAAAATAAAAGTAGCCATATTGCAAACGTGTAATGCTAAGCACGAAATAAACTACATTATATTGACAGGAGAACCCAAGACGATGTATTTGTGTTAGTTGTGAAGATTTTGCAGACCAAAAAAAATCTTGTCCCTTAGAGGGTTAAAACATAAAAATTATACCAAAGTATGCTTCTGCTGATAACACAATATTTAATTTCATCATTGGATCGCTCATTCCCTGACACAATATTAAAACACTTCCAAAAAATATATCAACCTAAATGTAGTCCACACTTTTGTGTCGCAAACCTTCAGAAACAGAATTATAAAACTGCAATCATGAAAACTATACAAGCTTTATTACCATTGTTTTGAAGAGGAGTTAACCTCACCTGCACCTTGGGTGCACCTCCAGTTCGTAATTTGGGCAAACATTAGGGGTGCTCGATAATGTAGTGGTTAGCATGGTGGACTGTCAATCGAGAGATTGGGAGTCAATCTTCGTCAAGGCAGAAATTTGGTTTGAGATTTCTGCTCCACATGCACCCAACCCTAACCAACTCAGCTGTAATGAGTACACTAACCATACACTGTCAGTGGGAAGATGAGAAGCCAATGGAGAGGACTAGTTACCCGCCCTCATGTACTCATGTACCCTAGTGTACTCATTACAGCCGAGGCTAAGAAAATGCTCTTCGTATTTTCTTCTACCTTTGCTAATCCCGTCTCTCTGTTTTCTCTCAGTTTTCTCATTTATTCGTCATCTGATCATAAGTCGCCTAATGCATTATTATTGAACCGCTTTTCCAATAGTGGAAACCATCTCAACGTCGTCGTCGTCGTCATAATTATCATCGTCGCCATCATCATCAGCATCATTACAATCATCATTATCATCTTAATTTTCTTGTGTCTTTTATCTTTATCTTGTTTTATATATGCTCTTATCTTTCCATTTTCTTTATACAATCGTTTTTGCCAGATATTTGTAAGGAAGTGATCATTTGTTTTTGGTCGTTCACCATGTCTAGTCTTTTCTAAGGATCAAATCAAATGTTGCTTTTATCAGCTTATATTGTCAGAGCACATTTTACAATATATACATCTTATAAACTTGTCTGGCTAACCAAATGTATATTGATACTCTCATCAGCTATGTCTCTATGAATTCTTGTACTAAAACATTTCAATTCCGGCCAACATTTTCTGGAATTCGGCACATCATCATATCTACTTCGGAATAAATATCGACATACGATTAGTAATATTATTGCAAAATACAGCGTATGTCAGTTTGAAGTTCATTATTGTTATTAATAGATTTTGCATATGATTCAGTTTGAAGTGCATTTCTCATTTTATGCAAGCAATGCGATTGCGAAGTTCTTGCCTCAAGACTTAAAGCGTAGTAGGCGATCAACGTCGTCCTCTGGTAACAGTGTTGATTTCGTCAGGAAACTCATAATCAACGTCGTCAGGGCGTTCGTAGTCGTTTTCACTTATACAGGACTCCCGAGCATTATCGACTCTTCCGGTTTCATTCTTTCTTTCTCCTCTCTCCTCAGTTGGATCGAGTGTGTAATGTTCTGTCGATTGACTCTGTGACTCCTGTCTGCGTGTTTTTTTGCCTTAATATGCGAAAAAATGCGAAATTCAGAATAATTCATATCTACAGACTCTGCATCATCTTGATTAACATTGCACATGTTCATTGTTCAAGTAGCCCAGATGAAATGCGGCATTGTGTCAAATTGTACCTTAATATTACTTATTGCTATTGTTTCAGAAAAAAATATTTTAGCCTATTTAAAAGTTGCTTAACTTCGCCTACTATTATCCTCTAGGCAGTCCGCTAGCTGAATCCTTATCCTACAAAGTGAACTCGATAGGTCCCTCCTGATTTATCGCATGATATGTTTCAGTTCATTAGTACGTAAGTGGGTGAATGCAATTCGATTCAGTCCTCAGACATGACGGATGAACCTATGGTTTCGGGTGATGTTACACATTTTAATACACTAACCATGCAATCATGGCGTTCCATGTACAATTGTACAAAGAAAATGAGTTATATCAAATACTGAATACCAACTTTATAGTTTTAATTTGATATGTTTCTTAAATAAGCTCAACTAAGTAGGCTAGAAAACCTCAATGCTAAGACCATTGATTATATTAATCGCAAGAAATGATATCGAATGTGAAAATGATTCATACCTTTATCCGCTTTGCTTTTTCTTGACCTGCGCTTTAGAACGATGATCAGGGCTACTACAAATAGAAGACTAAGCCCGAGGAGACCACCAAGAACTAATATCAGAAGAGCGGATACGTTTGGACCTAATGCTACAATCAATAATATGATAATAGTATAGGAAGCATTCTTCCATATATACCTTAGAATCCAGAAATTAAGCCACGAGAGGAATAAGATACACGCGACGTTACAGTAGATAGTTATGTATGTGTCAGGACTCAGCAGCACAAAAGGGGATTATTAGAATGCTCTACTCTGTAGCTGCCGTTTGAAACTTTTCAAGATCGTGAGCTAAGTTGTAATTAGATATTCCCATATATTTTATTATAACACTGGCAGAATAGTAGATGTGATAACATTTCTAATAACAATGGTCCAAATGTACCCAATGAGCAGGTTTCTTACATTTCTGAATCCTGCAAATGATTGCTTGGTATTTAGTCATGATTTGTATATCGCTGCTCACTTAAGCTTATATGTAGGAAACGCTTCATGAAGGTTGCATACTTCTAAATTTGCAACTCTTGCCACTAGCCTTCTGAGTTGTTAGAGGAAACGCACCTGTGGCGATATAGCTGAGGATGTCGGTGGCGTCTGGATATTCTGTGACAATTATCAAAGCAGAGGTGGCTTCAGTTGTTGGTGAAAATGTAGTTCCCATCGTTGTAGTTGCAGGCCTTCTTTTTGTTGCTGATGCACAGACAACTTTAACATACAAAGTTCCAAAGAAATAAACGTAACCGTCAACTTTTTTTTAGCAAAACTAGAACAGTGTGTTCATAATGTCTGAAACAGCATGTATCTAGTTGTTAAATGTTTTTGTTTGGGGCAATCTCATTGTTATTAGGCCTACAGTGGTAAGTTCGGCGCCTTGTGACCGGAGGGTTGCAGGTTCGAATCCCACTCTAGCCGCTGCGTACGGACCTTGGGCAAGTCCTTCACGCGCAATTGCTCGTGTCGCTTCGGCGTGAAAATTCCGGCACAGTATCAAATACTGTAGTCGGGAGCGCCTCTGAGTAGTAGTAGACTTCGAGAGGCGCGACAGAAATATCCGAAATAAATAAACAAATAAATAAAGAACAAAGCGACAGCCATTTCCAACGTTGACAGCTTTCGTTTCCTTTTGATGCGATTATGGATTCTTACAAAGAACAGTAACTGTAATCTACCACCATACATAACTTAAGAAAAAGACCCGCTCAAAGAATGTTTCTAAAAACTAATATGTTTGCTCAAAGCATCCTATCTCCAAAACGTCCGCAATTAGCAGATAGAAAATCATCCACAACGTTAAATTCTCTACTTAGCAAGATTCTTTACTTAGCAAAATTAGTGTAAATGTTTTTGAATTCATTTGCAGACTAGATACATGTATCTAAAGTGAACTGACAACTGCGAAAATTTTAACACATTTTGTGATTGTAACGGAAACGAAATTGCATCTGAATTTATATGGGTCATTTTATTATATTTTCTATTGCGCTGTCAATCTAGAGCACTAAAAGCAATAGGCAATCGTGTCCAGTCTTCACACTTGGAGCCAAGTGTCACTTATTACTTTCAAATTGGCAGTTATTTAATGTATTGCACATGCATGTAAATCGGCGTTTAACGTTTGAACTCTTACCTCGCTGAAAACTGTAATAAAATTGAAATCCTTTCCCTGAATGTGAGCCATCTGTACGGAATCTTATAATAGCGAAGTTGCAAGATGCATAAGAAACTGAACGAGTCTCCCCTAAACGACAGATTTTTCCTGTACTCTCGTTATTTCCTGAACACCGTATCTAAAACATAATTACAGCATTCCATTACAGATGCTATTCTTTTATTCAGACCTTACCTAGCATAAAATAATTTGAAGGTTTTGATTTCGTGGAATGCCTTCAGCTTAAGTCTGTTGTCATAATACTAGAGTATTTGCCCATCATATGACGGGTGGAAAAAGAAAATGAATGGATTGATAGGAAGTGAAACGAATTTGTTTATTGGAATACTTGATTATAAGTGATATTGGTAATGAAAATTCGAACATCAGTTAGCAAATGACCTTGACGGTCGGTTTTTTTTATGAGTGCTTTGGTGTTGTTTCGGTCTCGTGAACGAGAAAATGCAACATAAAGCTAGTTATGTGAAAATATGGGTTCGGTAAAAATGGTCCTACGTGGTCGGAGGTTTCTCCTTGCGACTTTACTAGCTTTTATAATTCGGCCTCTAAGGCATGGTTAGCAGCACCCGTGTGCAGCATCAGTAGGGAGAATCAGTAGGGATTATCAGTAGGCAACATCAGCAGGAAGGTCTGCGAACGGCGTCTCAGGTATGGTTAGCAGCGCCCGTGTGCCTGCATCGGCCTTCGCCCAATTCAGCCTTAGGCAACATCAGTAGAAAGTCTGCGAACGGCCTCCCAAGCATGGTTAGCATGCTCCGTGTGCCTGCATCGGGCGAAGAAGCAGCAACAGTTACATTCCATACATTTAACAGCACAGCGCCCGTGACCCTGCATCTGGCTCGGCCCGAATCAGGCCTTAGGCTGCCGACCGGAAATGGCTAGGAGACTTGGATGCCTAGCTTGAGGAGCGATGTTTGGAAATCTATTTGGGAACTAATAAGAGATTGAACAACGTGGCAAGTGACATTCCATACATTCCAGAGCGTTTATCGTAGGACACACAGATCTGGGAAACTAAATAAGAGATTGAACATCGTGGCGAGTGATAAATTTCCAAACCTCGCTTTTCAGCTCGGCGTCCTAGTTTCCTACCCATTTCCGGTGTAAAGCAACTCTGCCACTTCAATCATGTGCCTACAGTTAATGTAGAGTGGCTTTTAAAAATAAATCTAACCCTAATTCTTGACAAACTATTTCTTGTTTGCAGAGAACAAAACACTTATTAGGCTACTATCACGATGCCTGTTTCGAACATTTTCATACATGCCTCCACCCAGTCGAATTGACAATCAGAACCAAATTCAAGATCAACTGTATGAAAGAAAATAGTCAAGACAGTTTGTCCAGAATATCTTAGATTGTAGATGCAGTCGAGTCTATGGGTGTAATTGTTTGGAAACCCCGGAGAAGAGACGTAACCAGCAGAAGCTGAGTATTCCCTTGTATCACACGCTGTAAAAAGACAATGATAAATATTATCAAATAAATCATTATTTTGGGATGAAACCAATATTACATAAATCGTAACAAATGCAACTTGGGTTTAGTTTGCAAGTCGATATAAGTAGTGCTATCTAAGTTGCTATGTTTTGTTATATTGTTGCTATTTTATCGTTATGAATTGATTACATGGTGTAGTTATACACCGTCGTGTTAACGGGAATAGAATATTTACGAATCACCAGTCACTCAAATGTCAAGAATAGAAACTGTGATTTGCAAATGCAACAACTCATCAGTGGTGCTCCCGTCCCGAACCAGTGAAATTACTGTCGAATAATACAGATTTCAGGCGCTAGCGAAACTTTGGAAAGGGCCAACAAAGGAGCTCGAGCCGCAGCTCTGGCGAAAAGCGATTCCAGCTGGTGGGCCCATAATAGGCCAAGCTTTTGGACTGAGTTGCAGCAATATGCGTACGAGGGACAGTCAGGAGTCCATGAGCAGCGCCTGAAGGGTGCCACGACCCGAGACCTAGGAAATTGAAGTCTATAAGGTATGATGGAGCAGAGCCAACAAGACAATTGCGGTCAAGATCTTAAACTGAACACGTTGCTGGATTTTAGATTGCAGCTGCAGTCGAGTTCATGAGCGTAAGAGCTGGGAAACCACTGCAAAGTATCTCGCATCAAGGAACCTATAGGCCTAATTATGGCCAAAGACTGGTAGCGGCATTAAGAACAGACTGAAGCCATGAAGTATTAGCCAGTTAGTGAAAGTCGATTATTAGTGACACGTCTGCCAGAGCCGTAGCAACAAAGAACGTGGCCCCTTCCGAACATACGTCCGGGGCCCCTTACAATGCGGAAACTGGAATACAGTAGGCCTAATATACAATATACAGGGTTCATATTATGTATACATAGGCCTACGCCAGTGATGTCAAAGAGCAGGCCCGCGGGCCATTTCTGGCCCGCCGATGATTTTTTTCTGGCCCGCGGCTGTATGCCTAAAGACTAAAAAAATTTGAGAATAAGTGTTCGATATTTTTCTCGGATATTGTGTTTGTTTGCCAGCGCGTACTTATGCGAGCAAGCATATTCAAAGATGACTCTTGTTAAGACAAGACATAGATCACGTCTGACTGACTCAAATCTACATGCAAATCTCAGAGTAGCGTTAGCTGTAGATATGCAGCCTGCATCCCTACTCTGGTCAAAAGAAAACAGTGTCAAGTTTCCAGCGCCACTGTTAGGCCTACTAATCAGTAAAATTGAGTAAATGTTTCCGTGATGTACACTGGAGAGACATTTCATTCAAACTTAACTCCTTAATTTTTATTGCGAGCTTACTATGCGTTTGACAGGGGATTATTCAAATTTTTAAATATCAGAATAAGATAATTTTGAGTTATTTATGAACAATAGGCCAACAAGAATACATTGACCGTAGACTTGATGAGTTTTATGTGATGTTCGTGACTGATAATGAAGATCAAAATTAAAATTATATAGGCCTACAAAGCCCTACATCATTTGACTGTTTCTATGTTAAAAGATGCACCATTTAAGATTTAGTTTTGCAAAATTATCTCACCGAGCCTCGATCCCTACCACATTTTGCTCAGGAGCCTTCGACACCTTGGCCCGCCACTTGCTGGAAAGTAATGCCACTGGCCCGCCACTGAAAAAGGTTTGACACCCCTGGCCTACGCCTACAGTGTACAAGCATTCCATTTCGTATTGAAAAATCGAAATGACGGACAGACAACTGAAGTTTACGGCTTTTTCGCCACTTTTAGGGCCCCCATTCCTTGCGGGGCCCCCTCCGGTCGGAGGGTACGGAGGGCGGTCGCTACGCCTCTGACGTCTGCGCTTCAACGACTGGACTTTCAACCTCTATATTTGACATGGCAACTGCTTGGAAGAATACACAGTACATTAATTTACATATCTTATCTTATACGGCGAACTAGATAATTATGAAATAAGGTAACAAGTTAATGTAGGTCAATATTCACATATGATAATTACCTTGGGCATGATACACAACGAAACACCTTGTCAACACTAACGTTAAACACAATGCCTTATTCATCCAGATGCTTTCCATTGCTGAGCTCTGGATATAGCCTTGATAGAGTGATTGATTTTTATCAATATCGATGATGTTTCTGAAATTAGAACAATTTCCTTCTGCATACAGAATTGGGTTCGTCGCAAAATTTTACTTTGTTTCATACGGAAATTCGTTGAACTGTTGACTCTTAAGGTGCGCTTGTAGCGAATGGGTTAAGATTACCATACTTGCATCGAAAAGAAGATTTTAAATGGTTTCTATTCTATCATACCTGAGAATGGAGTGCAGGAATAAAATGGATATTTTCAGGGCATTGCATAAATTATAGCTTAACACATTCAACGCCCGGGTCGTATATATACGTCCCAAATATGGCTATCCGCTGGGCCCGCGACGTATATTTACGTCCTATATACTACCTATTTATTATCGATGATTGGCCTGCAGAGAGTTATTAGACCGGCCTGTATTGCACGAATATAATGTACAGCCTTATAGAGGTGACACCTGGCGAATGTTTTGAAACGCTTCAACACGTCCAGAATCGCTGGCAACGACCTCTTCAAGCCATAAGGGGCCATCCACATATTACGTACGCACTTAGGGGGGGGGAGGGGGGTCGGATTTTGGCGATTTTGCGTACGGGTGCGAACGGGGGGGTAACAAAATGTGTACGTACCCAAAATAAATTTCTAATTATGACGTCCACATTAGCCTATTTATAACTCTGTATTATCCTATAGTCGTCCCATGGCATTTTATTACATTATATAAAAGCCATGTGCAGTTATTCTGTGCTGTGAAAGACACCTATAATTTGTCTATATTGGCCCTTCAATAATCTGGCCTAAAGTGCAGACAGGCTGCCTGGAGACACTTTCTGCAGCTGGTCATCGGGGGGGGGGGTGCGTCAAACGTACGTACTCAGGGGGGGGGGGGGTGGTGGAAGAAAGTACGCTTGCGAACAGGGGGGGGAGGGGGTCCAATTTTCCCGGATTTTTGTGTACGTAATATATGGACGGCCCCTAAGGTCACAATTAGGGACAGTAGAAAATCACGGTAAAAAATACCAAAAACACGGCATACTTTTTAAAAAATCGCGAAAAACACGGCAAAAACACGGCATCAAAATTCCACAGTTTCCTTGTAACACATTAGGCCTATATGTTTATTTTTCATATTCATTGTTCATTGACAAATTGACAATTGTCAACCATTTGTCAGTCATTGGTTCCTTGCTGTAACAGTTTAGCTGCGAGCATTGAATACCAATTATACCATCATAACATGAAGCGCTAAATTGTCATCTGTCAAATTTTGACGCTGAGGTGCATTCACCGTTCTGCATCAACAGAATTGCCAGGAAAAATTGCAACAAACACGGCATTTTTTACGAAAACACGGCAAATGTCAAAAATCACGGAAAACACGGCAAATGCCGAAAAACACGACTTCCGTGTTTGCCGTCTTTTCGTGCTTTTCTACTGTTCCTAGTCACAATTAGCTCTGACTGTCAATGACGTGTATTACGCTGTACCGAGAGTATATTTCTTTTGATTTCGGAAAATAAAGTATTCAGCCCTAGATTTCGCCATTTGTCGTGCTATTAGCTTGTTATTGTCAGAGGTTTTTAGTTTTGCTATTAGCTTGTTATTGTCAGAGGTTTTTAGTTTTGATAAATAAATCTTACAAAAAATAACAATGAAAAGGCGTTTCACAGCAGAAGACGTTCGGAAAGCTGTTTTGACGTCTAGTGATGAAAGTTTTTGCGATGTGGACACAGACAGAGAGGATTGTAATCTATCTGTTAAAAATGTGAAATTTCGCATTTTCCTAAATGTTCTCTGGCCCAGCCGGTAAAAAAGGGCCGGCGTTGAATGTGTTTTAATAATACCTCGTATCAAGATGCAGAATTATTTGTATTTTTCTGTACGATAATCCTGGCTAAGCTACATGATAACAGTTGCTAAGCTACAGTGTAGCATGAGCAGCGTATGAACCATGCATATGACTTCGTTCAGATCACACACGTATTGAGCACCATAATAGAGTGGCTTCGTATTAATTCAGGATATAAAAGGTCTTATCTAGTTTTCGCGTATGAATCCTGGTTAGCTGCAATTGAGTTCCATCATGCTGGCATAGACAAGCACAGTTTAACTAATAAAATAACCACGCGACATCGGTCAACAGATGGTAATATCACATTACAACCACAGCTCGTTTACTGTGTTCCAGTGAGTTTCAGAGCAAATGTCAGTCTTGTGTGTTTCATACTAAGACATTCACCATAATACAATTCCAATACTAAGTTGAGAGCCAACGTAAAAATGACTATATATTACTAGATTAGTTATCTAGTCACTACCCAGTGATAGGCAACAGTTAACTAAAATTTAGTTAAGGAAGAAGTTTAACTAAAAAAAATAGTTTAGTTAAAACCATAGTTTAACTAAAAAAATCAGCAATATCCAACTATTTTTCCACAGTGAACATTGAACACTGTCAACAAAAAACATTTTAACGCTGCATGGTTTTAGCATTAACAGCCTGTGTTTTCAAATTCATACACTACTTACAGTACACATGTAACTGTATGCCAGAACAGTACACATTGCACAGTACACATTGCATAGTTTGAAGGTGAAATTGTCATTGACGCTTGCATTATTGCAGTTCACTTAACGTCTTTAATTGTGAAAATGTTTCTTGTAAAAAGTTGGAAAAAAGTTGGAGAAAGTTTAACTACTTTTTTAAGTTTAGTTAACTAATTTCCAAAATTAGTTGCCAACTTTAGTTAAACTATTTTTTTTAGTTGGAAAATAGTTTTAGTTTAACTAAAAAAAATAGTTTAGTGCCCATCACCATCACTACCACATATGAAGCATCTCGCAAAAGGGAGTTCGTTTAAGGACAAAATCACAAGAAAACAGTGTCAAGTAGCTAGCAAGGTCGCCACAGCAGCTCCCTCACACACGTAAGGCACAACCAACGGAATTCCCTTCCTGAGGTAACAGTTAAAACAATATTAAGACTCTCTGGACTAATAACATGTGTCAATTGTTAGCTCTGACATGTCTCTTCTTCATCGAGGATGAGGAACGATGACAGCCGATTAAGTCCGCCACACAATGTTACCTCACCGTCTAGTAGTCACTAGTAAAAGCAAACGACAAAGCGTCCTGATATCTCGCGATCATAAGTTCTATTCATGACACATGCATAAGCCGCCAGAGTGATTTTAGAAAACTTTCGTGATTAACAATCGACGCAATTCCAAAGACTCCTCACAGGACCAAAAATTCCCATTTACAGACAAGATAGTGGCATTCTAATGTCCGGTTGGTAACTTTCAAACCATTCATAGGTGGACCGACTAAAGATGACGACCAAGCCTCGATGACATAATCAACCACCGTCCAAAAAACAGGATATCCACAGAATCACGCAAAACTATGAAACGCACATTCCGTTAAAGTAAAAGGTTGAACTATCGAAACTAAAAAATGATTAAGCTTATAGGCATAATAACGGCCATCTTTCTCACGGACTGGTGCAGAACATGTATTCTTCAGTAAGTATTTACATGAATTTACCCAATCTAATTTTGATGAACATATTTACAGCAGTTTTCCATATTTATTGATGTTCATATTTTATCAGTTCTTCTTCTTTTGTGAATGTAGTAGTTTCTTTTGTGCCAGAAAATGCCTCATTATCACTTTCTGCACACCATCATTTGTCATTTGGTTAATGCACGTCTTTGAATGAAATGAGTTCTACAATGGGCCCTAAAATGCTCCAGTGATTATCGGTTTTAAAATGGTGTTATGACATTGTGTCACACTGTATTAAAATTTTGCACGTCTGACAAAGATATGGCCAAGCGCGATGTTCATTCACAGGTATGCATGAAACACTTACCCCAGGAAATGAACATAAATGAACCCAATTACTCAACTTTTTTAAACTGAGCACTTTTTACGGAGATTATTTTCTATGCTAAAGATATGCCAAATATGCATTTTCTTCTTCTAAAACTCAGACTAACGTGACGTTTAACATGAAACGGGTGCTCGGTAGTCTAGTGGTTAGCGTGTTAGACTGTCAATCAAGAGGTCGAGGGTTCAAATCCCCGCTGGGGCAGAAATTTGGTTCGCGATTTCTGCTCCATGTGCACCCCTGAGTTTATCAAACTCACCTATAATGAGTACACTGAGCGTACAATGTCAGAGGGAAGATGAGATGGCGAGGGAGAGGACTGGCCATCCGCCCTCAAACGCCGAGGCTAAGAAAATGAAGTTACTAACACTTCATACCCATGGTTGCTCAGGGCTAGTAAGGGATTGCTCTTCTTAACATCAAGCGACATTAAGTCTAATACTCTAAGAAATTGCATACCATATTAGGGCATATATTTTTTAAATAGTTTGTATAGTTATATTTAACTTACGTACAACTGAGTTAAATAACTGCGTGAAGTATGCAACTATGTCGAAAAGATGACTGTCCCAGAATGACAATTTCGAGTAGCGTCAATATCTTTCCATGTCTGTTGTTTAGCCACGTACGGCAATTACGGCGTCACATTGCATACATAGCCGATTCATTAATCTAATGTAATCATCAGTCTAATTTAGGAACTAACGCTTGCTAACCGAGTATTCGAAAAAACTGTGTTTGCATAGTGCACATTTTCTATGTGTTACTTAACTAAGTTGAGTAATCCAATAGCAGATGTGAATGAAAGAAATGTCAAAAATGCATATGCATTGTTCAAGCCAAACGCTCGTGAAGTATAACTTTAGCTTTTGCAATAGCTTCATATTTCTCTGCTATTCCAAATCTGGGCTACCAAAATATGAAAACAACATTTTGAAGGTTCACAGTAATTAAAAACAGCAAACAAAAAAAAGACACGATTAATTGGAATTTATTTCATAGTTACTTAAATACAACATAATTGCAATCGTTATTGCAAACTCTAAATCTTAAAGTGTTACCCTAGACTAGAGGCTAAGCTCAGGTCATCAGCCCATTCACGAGTGCTGCGTCGAGTCAGAGAGGTTGTCCAGAGATGCCAAGAGAAACGCCAAACGTCAACAAATTCATGTGAACCTAGACTTAAGTGGACTTAAATACAAATAACTAATTGCTTATGATGCATTTGACCCGTTTGTATAGCCCTAGTGAAATTAATAACTTAAGTTTAATGTTAAGGTTGCTCTAGTTTTTATGGCGAAAATTAAATGCAAAGCATAGTTAAATTTGATCCTTTCAAGATGTTCCTTTTGATTAAGAGATGTTATTTGCAAATTTTGAGCAAACAGTTTTAATATTTACTGATGGCTAAACGACATAATAGCGTATGATTTAAAGTAAAATGTTTGCCATCAGTTTCACTAAATCATGCGTGAAATCAAGCACCAAGATACTACTTAACAGCCTCAGGCCAATACAGGAAAAGGTTCTGAAATTAAACTATACACTCTATGGTGTTTAAGTAGCGTTGATTTTCTCGCATCGAGAACGTTTTTCTGACTCAGCTTGATAACCTGTATTACATACTGCAACTATTCTTCACTCTTAAAGAGCCCTGACTGTGCCGCGTCTCAGATCATGGCTATAAACTGGTTCTGTCTGATTGGTGATGTGCTGACGATTGACTGCTTTCTTGAAGCCAACCGTACTGTTTAGCGTATCAGGGTATTTGGTTAGGAATTCAACCGGTATGTCCAGCTTAACAAATGCATTTATGCTCCTCTTTGTCATGAAATCAACAAGAGTCCTCCTCTCTCTGTTGATGCTTTCAGCGTGGCCCGTTTTGTGGTCATGTCCACCTCCGGATCAAAGAGGCTAAGAAGGATCAAATCCTCGGAAAGGAACAAGAGGCGCCCGGCTAGCTTCCGTGAAGTAGTTGCACTGATATCTCGGGTAATCTTAAAGTTCCACCAGAAGACCAGATATGCTTTGGAAACCATATGTCCCAGGAACCAGAACTTGATGTAAATTTTTGCAAGAAATTTTTTCTTGTGTAACAGTCCCCTGGAATAAACTCATCGATAGCTTGAACTGCAACCGGATATACTAAACATTGATACTGTAAACTTCTTTTTATAATCAGAATGCTGTATCTGTAAACCACTGGCTGGGGTTTGGCCGTCCCTTTGGTCTTGTGATTAGAGTACTTAGAGTATCTGAGACGCTTTCCTTCTTTCTTTAAGGACATTTTTCTAATAACATTTTTCTAATAACATTTTCCAATTGCATTTTTCTTTTATTGTATTTCCTTTGTTTCTTGCGCCTCTTTTGTGCATAGCATGTCTGTTAGCCGCAGTGCGTTTGCAGGCGGTTCATTAAAGAATATACTTACTTACTTACTTTCGACATCCAGCGAGACTGATGCATCGGCCAAGGCGCTCGGAAGTTTATCCCATGATTTGGCGTTCTTCTAAATAAGGCAAGCATTGGTGGGAGCAGTTCGTGGTCGTCGTCACAAGGTTTTTAATCCTGCAGCTCGGATATCGATGAACTCATATGAGGCAAAATCATCTGAGAAGGCATCTTCATGTCCTTCTTTGTCAAAGAAACCACTGTCCAATTGTCCATTAAACCGTTTCAAATCGAGGACTTCAAAATATTCCAAGGGTGGCAGCCACTACAAGTTATATAGCATGAAGTAGACAGCCGGCATGTAGAAGAGGTCGAACATGTAACTCCTCGAGAATGATGCAGGCACCTGAATATCGTCCGGCGTTAGAAAACACATGCCCCAGACCAAGTTTACCAGGCACCATTCTCTTCTCGGATTGCTTTGCGCACAGCATCGACAACAGCTTGGCCAGTCTCTTCGTGTATCTTTGGTATTGAGGAAGATGTCTATTATGGTAGTAGGCCTACATAGTAAATTTTTGCCCTCTTGAGCCACCTCTATATGCAAATCAGTATGCTTACAATAAATGTTTTTACTAAAGTGAAACCATTTCAGATGTTGAGAGTTACTTATCTAAAATGAGAAAATAAGGGCCATTAAGAACTTATATATTTAATATCCGAATTATATTCTAGTTTACGTAAAATGAAGAGTTGTTTAGCTCTTTTTATTACGAACACGGTGTAGCACATAATAGCGCAGAGCACAGTGCGCAGCACATAATTTTTTGCCTGCACCTCTCAGCGGTCACGTCGGGTAATGAATCGGCTTTTGTGTCATGAGACCGGATTACAACTTTATGTGCATTGTTTTGCGTACTGGTAATATTTATGTTCTTAATTACATGTAACATACATAAGGAGCGCCCCTTTTGATTTTTTCTTTAAATGGCACTATTCAAATTTCAAACTACAGTCACAAAATTACAACTGCAATAATTCTGCTAGACCAGTATTAGGCCACAATAGGATGATGTTCTTGATAAGCGAAATGCGGAAGTAAGTCTAGCTACTTGTGGGGTTCCCGAAACTCGTGACAGACTGTAATTGCTGACGGTCATATCTGCACTTTCAATTAACTTGTGTAGGTTATATTATATTACTCCGTTGAACTCGCGCTAAGTCCAGGCACAATAATTAATGCTTCATTCCACACGTAGAAAAAAGGAGACACCAGTTTTGATTTTAACCTCACAGATGTTACTGACCACAGAAATGCGGTCAGATGTTAATGACCGCATTTCTGGCCGACTTCCGGACACCAGGACCTCATCAGACGATGGGTCGGTCAACCGTTCGAGGGCAGTCGACCGCTTTCAAAATCAGGGAGTTCAGATCATCCACCACGCAGACTACGTTATGTTTACACAACAACCGACGTTACAACTTTGACGGAGTCGGTTATTGTTTCACAGTAGTTTATTGTAACAAATTGTCGGGATAGCAAAGAGTGCAGAACTGCTTGGCTAGAGCCATAACTAATCGTCGAACCGTGAACATAATAACCTTTAGTTCGCCTAAGGTCGCGTACATTCGATGCAAGTTTCGTTCTGTTCAAACCACCTGGCACTGACAAATAGAGATTCCGTCTGGAACTCGAATAATCCGACGCTACACTTCCTATGTTTGGCAAGAGAATCTAGGAAAGTCGAACTTTGTGCTATCTGCGTCACTACAAATTGCATCATGTCTTCATCAGATACTTCCAATATCAGTCACTGTGGTGGTTCTGTAACACATGTTTGCCCGTCAATGAACGAGTTCAGTGTAGTTACAGGCATCAATCTTTAGCACAAGAACAACGATTTTCGAATTCCAGACCCAGGGGCGTCTATCCCCCCTAAGTCATTGGAGCAACGTCCCTTTTCCCCTCTTCTTCCCCCCCTCCCCGATCCTCCCCCCCCCTAAAATGGTGGCAAACACATGGAGAAATCTTTCCCCCCTATTTCTTGGATGGAGCATTTGCTCCAAGGTTTCTATGGTGTAGACGCCCCTGTCCAGACCGTATAGTTATCCTAGCTTTTAGGATATGACGCATTCCAATTTTCAAATTTTCTTACCGTCATCAGTTAACATGGAGCAATTTACGTTAAATGCAGTGCTTCGAAGCCTTCAAATCAAAGTCCTTGGGCACCTCAAGGACTCATCCCCAAAATTCCCAAATTTACATGCTAACTAAGCAGTACAAAAGGCAACTATCGGCAACTATTAAAATACTAGTGTATTTTCCCGTCATAATTATGACGGCAGTATATAGTGTTAGAGTATTAACCCGTCATATTATGACGTCATATTATAGACCTATATGTGTCGTCAAGACCGCCGTCGTCAAGACGGCAATACTGACGTCAAAACGGTTTCACAATAGAACAGTAGCCGTTTGTGACGTAGCGTCCTACGACGGACAAATTTACATATAAAGAAACTATTTATATAGATTCTTTTCAAACAAATTTTTTTCAATGCACCTTAATAATTACCGTTGATAATGTAACCATGTGTGTAAATCCATGTATCTGTTCACCCCAACATCCGCGTCCCTTTGAAACTAAAATCAGGGTACAGAACCCCGATAAATATCAAAATAAAACTACATAGCTGGAGTTCGCACCCAGTCCTCGGAAGCTGTACATAACGAACCTCTAAATAAACACAATCCACAAACTCTTCAAAGAAACTCTCTGTTGCATATAGAACAAACTCTCCTAACTCCTTGATAAACAATGTGAATAGTCAGTAATTTCTGGCTACGAAAACACATCCAACAAATAGACTACAATATTAACCAATTTGTCACTCTTTCTTTATGTCGCTCTTTCGATACTAATCCATTTGAAAGACTAAACACTTTCTTTTAAATTTTCAATCATGTCAGCTGTGATCAATGGAGACAGAGCCTACAGTTAGGCAAGGATTTATTTAAACAATTTCAGGACAATGATTTATTTCTTGCACCAAAAAAGATACTATAAAAGTTTAATACTTTCATCATTTCCCTCAGTGCAGAAATCCTACTGAATTTCATGCTAGCGAATTTCAACTTATCCTGTTTACAGAAGCTACCGGTAATTTGGGTCCATCCATCGCTCATAGTTCGTAGAAGACGCGTTCAGATATCCCAAGGCCAACAGGCCTGTGCAGGGCAGATATTCCTCAGTAGCTGGCCGACTGGTTGTAAAGCTTCAACATCTGGAAACCTTTTCACCTCTCCAGATGAAAACACCCTAAATTTCTGTCAGGACTGGATTAAATGCAACCTTGCACATTCGAAAATCACATGAAAGGCACGGCAGGGTCGAGAACTAACTCATAAATGCTGATTTTGACAAAGTACTTGCTCAAACATACAGTAAAAACTACTCAGGAAATTCCGCAGATGTCGAACTAATAAATAAAATGGCAAAAGAAGGGAGACATTTGGTGGAATCGAACGGAATACACGATCTGTGGACGAGCTCAGAATACGTTACCATGCACGGCTGGCAACCTGTTGCGCAACGACAACGCTCCAAAGGATACGCTAATGATGACGTGAGCTGAGCTGCAATTAGATATTTCCATAAATTTTATTATTATTATTTTTTTTATTGAGCTTTTATATAGCGCCCCTTCAAGGTTATCTACTCAAAAGCGCTCCTAGTCCAACCACGGCTAAAGAGAGTAGTTTTCAAGTTTGCAAGAAACATTGACAGAATATAGATGCGATAAAATTTCTAATAACAATGGTCCAAATGTACCCAATGAGCAGGTTTCTTGCATTTCTGAATCCTGCAAATGATTTGCTTTGTAAATACAAAGCAATCACGATTTGTATATCATATGTAGAAAACGCTTCATGAAGGTTGCATACTTCTTTTGCAGCTCTTGCCACTTGCCTTCTGAGTTGTCAAAGGAAACGCACCTGTGGCGATATAACTGAGGATGTCGGTGGCGCCTGGATCTTCTGTGACAATTTTCGAAGCAGAGTTGGCTTCAGTTGTTGGTGAAAATGTAGTTCTCATCGTTTTAGTTGTAGGCATTCTTGTTGTTGTTGATGCACAGACAACTTTAACATACAAAGTTCCCAAGAAACAAACGTAACCGTCAACTTTTGTTAGCAAAACTAGAACAATGTGTGCATAAGTCTGAAACAGCACTGGTCTAGTCGTTAAATATTTTTGTATACGGTGATCTTAGAGTCATTATTGACTAAAGAGCAAAACAACAACTATTTCCAACGTTGACAGCTTCCGTTTCCTTTCGCAACATGCATCGGTTGATTCGATTATCGAATCTTATAAAGAACAGTAACTGTAATCTACCACGAAGCATAAATTAAGAAAAGGGTCCACTCAAAGAATGTTACTAAAAAAAATAATATGTTTGCTAAAAGCATCCTATCTCCAAAAGGTCCGCAATTAGCAGATAGAAGATAATCCACAAATATAAATTCTCTACTTAGCAAGATGCTTTACTTAGCAAAATTAGTCTAAATGTTTTTGAACTCATTTGCAGACTAGATGCATGTATATAAGGTGAACTGACAACTGCGAAAATTTTAACACATTTTGTGATTGTAACGAAAACGAAGTTGCATCTGAATTTATATGGATCATTTTAATATATATTCTAGTGCGCTGTCAATATAGAGCACTAAAAGCAATAGGAAATCGTGTCCAGTCTTCAAACTAGGAGCCAAGTGTCACTTATTACTTTCAAATTGGCAGTAATTTAATGTATTGCACATGCATGTAAATCGGCTTTTAACGTTTGAACTCTTACATCGCTGAAAACTGTAATAAAACTGAAATCCTTTCCCTGATTTTGAGCCATCTGTATGGAATGTTATTACAGCGTGGTTGCAAGATGCATAAGAAATTGAATGAGTTTCTTCTAAACGACAAATCCTTTGTGCGTTCTGGTGATTTCCTGAGCACCGTATCTCAAAGATAATTACAGCATTCTATTATAGATACTAAACGACAAATCCTTTGTACGTTCTGGTAATTTCATGAGCACCCTATCTGAAAGATAATTACCGCATTCCATTATAGATACTATTCTTTTATTCTGACCTTACTTAGCAGAGAATACCTGTGAAGGTTTTGATTTCGTGGAATGCATTCAGCTTATGTCTGTTGACATAATACTAGAGTATTTGCCGATCATAGGCCCCTATGACGGGCAGTGCTCGAAATGGAAAATTTTACGAAACGGAACGCTAGTCAAAGATATGGGAGCATTCACGTTAATTTCATTGCATTTTCCACAATAATTCAATTGACAAACCGGAACGGAACGCTGACGAACCGGAACGGCGTTCCGGTGCGTTCCGGTCCATTTCGAGCACTGATGACGGGTTAAAAACGAAAATGAATGGATTGATAGGAAGATAAACGAATTCGTTTATTGGAATGCTTGATTATAAGTCACATTGCGAGTGAATATTCGAGCATCATTTAGCAAGTGACCTTGACGGTAGGTTTCTTGATGAGTACTTTCATGTTGTCTCTGTCTCTTGAACACGAACATGCAACATAAAGCTGGCAATGTGAAAATATGGGTTCGGTGAGAAAAGTTCAACGACTTCACTCGCTTTTATAATTCGGCCTCTCAGACATGGTTAGCAGTGCCCGTGTGCAGCATCAGTAGGAAGCATCAGTAGGCTGCATCAGTAGGGAGGTCTGCGAACGGCCTCTCAGTAATGGTTATCAGCGCCCATATGCCTGCATCGGGCTCGGCCCGATAGGCCTTAGAGAGCATCAGTGACACTCCATGCATTTCAGAGCGTTTATCGTAGGACACACAGATCTGGGAAACTAAATAAGAGATTGAACATCGTGGCAAGTGATACATTTTCAAACCTCACTCCTCAAGTTCGGCATCCAAGTTTCCTTTCCCATTTCCGGCCTCTTCATTCATGTGCCTACAGTAAAGTACTATCACGACACTGTGACCTTTCTAGTTGTGTGATTTACTTTGTCAGGAATACTATTGAAATTCCTGTTCCTAATGAAATTTTAACGGACATATAGGCTTACGTGTAAATGGCCTCTGAGTAATTTTTCTTGAAAAAGCGCTATATAAATATCTAAATGTAATTATAATACAAACATACATTCATACACGTATACATGCATGCATACAAACATTAATACAATCATGCATGCATGCATAAATACATACGTGTACATTCATTGAAACATTCATATAAAGATGCTTACATACATAAATGCATACACTCATACGAGGAACTTCTTTGCTGATCAGAGACATTGTGTCTCAGTTTGCAATGCCATATACAGAAATAAAGAGACACCTTTTTACTGAGGTCTCACTCAGTCAGAATAATTATATGGCATTCATTAGGCTACTAGCCTTAGTCGAATAAATAAATTTAAAGTCGATTCAAATTAGATCTGACAGCGGATACGGAGATCAAATACGGGCCAACAATGATTCGTTTGGTTAGTATAATTTAATATTTCTATTTTATCTGATTCAAATTATATATATATATATATATATATGAGATCCAGGTTTATATATATATGTATATATATGTCCCGTTATTTTTAATTTCAAGGGTTGAGCAGTTGGGTGGTGGAAGTGACTTTGAGGCGTTCATTGGGTTCGCTGGTGTTCCATACTACACTTACAACTACACGATAATCAGCTACCCTCCGTACCACTCGCCTACGAAACCTACGATGTAGTCAAGGTCCACATGGACCCTGAGTTCAAGGTTTGATAGAAGCTTTAGCCTGGAAACAAATAATAACAGGACAAAAAGGAAAACAACAGACACGTCAAAATAATAATCACAATCTACAAGAGCTAACAGAGCGTATAAAGTTAGAATACATTATTTAGATTACCGAATATTGAATTTCTCATAATCTATAATTGTTCTAAATCAAGTTTGCAAGAATAAGTTGCATACTATCTTGTGGAGTAGAGCGTTCCATCTAGTTGAATCACCTAGTTTGTGAAGTTGAGTTTCAAATTGAACATAATGAATTCTACTCAAGTGTTGTTTACATAACTTACTAAAATGTTAGACAAAAGCCTAATTAAATTGTAATAAATTATGTCAATTAATTATTATGGCAGTTCATGAAATCAATGTAATTCATGTTACAGATATCTTTGGCGATTGGCTTATTCTGGGCTGAGATAGCTCGCGCACTTTCTGACCCTTTGATTTTGCCATTTAATGCTTCAACGTACTCTGAGATGATGACCATTTACATCAGTGACTTCGACAAAGGATACGGAGATCTCATGCGTACCAAAAACGTATCGCTCGGTTAGTTGTGTTCTGAGAAGGTTCAAAATAATTAAGGACTACGGTGTGGAAAGTGTAGCCTTAAAACGAAAGGGTTCTAATTAATGAAGATCCTTTGTATTTCATGATGAAGTTTAGTTCGGGTATACTATTAAGTACATTAGCAACTGTTGCTGTAGAGTTATCGCAGGTAGGCTCCAATGATTTCGAGTTAAGAAATCATTTATATTAGGCTCCTCTCTTTGTTTTCTCGAATTAGTAGTGATTGACAGACCGCACTTTAAATTTAAATCTGCTTTCACAGATTTTTTTTATGATTCCGGTAGAAAGTTCGAATTCGCGACTTATTCGTTCATGGTGACCAGACAAAAGCAAGTATGATATTTGACCTTATTAGGCCGACCATTGCTACTGGTATAAGCTATGTCATAGGTTGAACAACTGAGAACAACCGATTACTTCAATTATTTTAATTAGCCAATTGGCACAATAATGAGTCCATTTTTAATGACAGATTGCTGTTAGATTTGTTCAACGAAATGAAAATTAGATTAAATAAACAGTGACAATCATTACTGCCTGATAAGTTAGAAAATCATCAAAACGTGTACTTCATAAGCTAACTGCATACAGCTATTTGCTTTCAATGTTATGAAGAGATCCCTCTGGTCGTGCTTTAATTGAATATTCCTAATATTCTGTTGTCAGTCCCATTGAAATGCGTATGTACAATGATCAACTGATGCGACTTGAGAGCTTTCATCAGCTTCGACGGTCTACCACTCAGACCGATGACAAAGTAAGTTGTAATCTCTATTCATGATCCACTTCAACTCAAATCATGTCCAACGGCGACCTATTCAGTTTTATAGAGTACCGCTTGCTGTGCTATATCAGGCTATAAGAATCAAAAAGTCAACAAACAATGACCTCATTTTACCAACGCCGAAATGTACATCCTCAACATTCCTCTCATATCCCAATAACATGTTGCTCATTCCTAGCATTAGTTCATATTCACAATTTTCTTAAAGATATTCTTCGTAAATAGGCCTAAGCACTTGCAATTACAATTATTGAGCTACAGTAACATGGCTTAATATAATGCAATTACTGATGGCAAGACTAAATATCAGAAACCTTATGGCTAACGTGTTTTGAAAGACAAGTTGGCTTAAATGAATCCTTTTAAATGTTGATTTTTTATTTTTAACTTTGCACCCAGTTCGTTCGATTCGTGCGGTAATGATATATTTCCTGGTCTTGTGGATTTGATGTATGGAATTGAGAAGCTGGAGGGTGAGGAGAAAATTAAACAGTGGGAAAAAGTAAAGGAACACCTTGCTACGATCACCTTTTGCATAGATTCGGCAACTGTTGGGTTAAAGCCGTGGACATCATTCGACGAACTTATGAAAACGTGTTTTATTAGCCAGGCATTGTTTCACAATTGTTGACCAGTTCTCATTTATATTATCTATCCAGCTTAGTCTTGGTCTGCCTTTGTTTCTTTTTCCTTTGAATCTTTTGAATGTTGTGTACTGTGTGAGATTCGGTCAACTGGCATTCTTTTTCTACATGTCCAAACCATCGGAACCTTCTTTGGACTACATTGTCTAGCAGAGTTGTTTGGTTTACGCAGATATGTGTATTCTCGTGTTTATTTTGAATGGAGGTGCCCTTCCTCGAGTTTCAAACAGCTTCTTGTCCTTCCACTATCGGGACTCATGAAGTTTCGCGATCTGGTAAACGGATGGGCCCAAACCCTTTTCGAAGAATGTATCAATGAGCCTTAACCACACAATGATTGTTTCTGCTGTAACTCGAGTGTTCACTGATTAGGCATTATCTCTGACGTTATCTTGTCCTAACATATATTTTGCAATTAGCCCGCATTGAGTTTTATGCGCTATATAACACCCTCAATGCACTGTATGTATCGCTAACCAAACGCTGGGCCGTTTTAAGGTCATCGTAGGCCCTAGGCACTTTTGCGTCGTAGGCCCCAACTCAACTTGCAACTCTGCATTAAAGCTAAACGCATTCACATTAGCTTAACTTTAAACAGTGCTTTTTTCAGCTACTAAACATAATTTAGTTATTTTAATAACAAAAACAATAATTTAGTTATTTTAATTTACTTTCGGTGTTGTGAACTGTTTTCAGTGTTTATTGAGACCCCTCCCAACCCCCAATCCCGTTTTTCTAGGGATTTAACTCTACCATAATTTTCAGTTCCGGAACCTATTGTTCGGTTTCGGAACATTTTTCTGGAAAAAAAGCACTGACTTAAACTGTTTCAGTACAAAAGTTATTATATTTGAATTTGATGTCATTTTGCAATTTTACATCTTCCCGGTCAACCATTCAATATCTCATTTTCAGATTTTGACTTCCGTAGGCCCCTGACAGTGCCTAAAGTGCCTAGTGGATAAAACGGCCCTGACAAAACGATATCCGGTTGTCTTAACGCGTATAATTATAGTAACAACAGCTCAAGTTAAGGTTTTATTTGTATTATCTAAAACAGTTGGAGCAACATTTAGGCCTCGTTTATACAGACATTGCAGTAATTGTTTACAATGACTAAGTAATATGAAACTTGTTTTTAAACGATACACGAAGTTCAACACATAAATACAGAAAACATGACAAATGTTTGTACAAAACAACCTGACATAGCCTAATCTAATTGGTGGCTTATTTAACAGTTCTAAAAGCAAACACTAAACGTTTTTGGTTATAAAATATAAACTTAGAATTATAATAAAATAATTTTATAAATATTTTGTGTGCGATGTTGGCCTGATTTTATTCCATATTACTAATAATTTATTTAGTTATCTAAACTCAATGTTACACCTTTTTGTAGCAAAAAAAATCTGCCTACAAAGTTTGTATTCCTTGAGCACGACTTTCTAGTTACAAGGCATCGATGGTTATCAATAGACCTACTCGTTAAACTGGGATAATTATGTTACTAATTGCAATTTGTCTCATTATTTAATGGTTATGATCAGTCAAAAGAATCTAAAGTCACAGATCTTGTCTTTTTGCTGACTAGATCAACATCTGCGGTCGATGGTTCTCACCTCCTCGATATTCAGATACGTGATCTGCGGTTCCTCGAAGTCGTCGCTGTAAAATGTCTCCCTACCCTGATCGGGTGTCACTATACTTTCTTCTTTTTGTAGTTCCACGGCGGCAATTGGATCGACAGTGTGGTATCTAGAGGATTCTTCCTTACAGTCTTTTATCCTTTTCGCTCTGAAGGAAACTTCTACCACATAAATACCATGGGTAGAAATATCTGCCTTGAATATTGGAATTTATGTGAGTGAGGGAGTGAGTGAATGAGTGAGTGGGCCTATGCTCCTTAAGGCGCAGTGACTTGCCTAACTTGATCTTCAAACATAATTATACGCATTGATGACTTATCTTATCAAAGTCATGCCCTAGAGATAATAAAGGTGCGTCGAGGGTCCAGTTGAATATTCAAATGCACTTTAAATCTACTAAGTAAAACTGTTTTGTTAAGGTGATTCAGAAAAAGGTGAATGAATATGATTCATACCACTGATCTCACTGCTACGTCTTGATCTGCATTTGTCGCGGATGATGAGTGCTATTACAACGAGAAGACTCAGACCCAAGAGAAATGCAAGTCCTAATATCAGCAGCGCGGAAAATCTTGGACCTAGATCTACAAACAATATTAACGAAACGAATATATAAGTAGTTAGAATTCAAATAATCAATATTCAATATTCAAACTATTAAACATTTATTCAAATATCTTCACTAGAAAAATTTATTTATCAATATTAGTTTAAATGTAAGTCAATAAACAAGTATTAGGCCTAACCCCGGCATAAAATACCGGCTCTCAATAATTTACGGTGTATGCGCATAAAATATTATGATAATTGCTCAGTTTATAAATAAGAGCCTGTTTATGATAAGAAACAATCACAAAATAGAGTCTGATCATTTGAAGCTGCACGCTTCTGTAGAATAACATTAACCAATCTGTGCAGTCTCGAGTTGTATGTTGAGGCCCATACCGTGTTGCAGTAGGCTAGGCAGAGGCGGTGCTACACCAGGGCGCGCCAGGGCAAATGCCCTGGTAAAAAAGCCTTTGCCCTGGTCGATGCCCTGCCAGAAATTTTGACCTGTCCAGAATTTGTTCCGGCATATTTGTTATATCCTCAGATATAAATTCACTTAATTCACTGAAATGTTAAAATTTGCCTTACAAATGTCAAAAAGCATTCAATTTCCGGGGCTTCGCGGCCTTCGCCCATCTGACCTGCTGAATATAGACAAATATACAATAGTGCTGGGGGCGATTTATGGCAAGCGCGCTCTCCATAAATCGCCCTCTGCACTGGTTACTTGTATAACTGCCTGGCTATGCTCTGGTTACAAAAAATGTCTGGCACTGCCACTAAGGCTAGGTAACGGTAATCCTAATCTAATTAGGATTAGAATGTTCATTTCAACGCACCCCTTAAGATAGCGTCGAGAATATCTCCCTTTACATCAGTTGTAGTGGAACTGACTTCGGGCGTTGATGTCAAAGTAGGTTTGTAAGTTGGAGTCGGTGAGAAAGTCGATTCGTAGGTTGAGGTCGGTGTCCTAGCTTTTTTGCGAGATGCTTTTGATGTCAGAGTCTGTTCGTGGCTTCCTGTTCTCGACAGCGTCTGTGTAATTGATTCTGAAACTTGCATGAGGAATTGTTGCTTAATTTGCCCAACAATTATGGCGCGAAAATAAGCCAAGTGGCCTTATTTTGAAGGAAAGAGGAAGGTGATAATAATCATAATCATAATCATAATCATCATCATCATCATCATATCATCATCATCATCATCATCATCATCATCATCATCATCATCATCATCATCATCATCATCATCGGCATCATCATCATTATATCATCATCATCATCATCATATCATCATCATCATTCATCATCGTCATCATCATCATCATCATCATCATCATTATCATTATCATTTTCATCATCATCTTCATCGTTGTCATCATCTTTCCTTCGGCCTCGGCTGGCCTACGGTCCTATACAAATCTTCTTATTATTGTTATCATCATCATCGTGATCGTCATTTTTATCATCGACACCACATCACCATCGTCCATCACCATTATTATTATCATCATCATCATCGTGTTCATCTTTATCATCGTTATCATCACATTGCCGTGACTCTGCAATCGTCTTGGTCTTGGGCGCGTCTTCAGGCTGTGTAGTACCCCAAATTTTGCGGAGAAGTCTACCTCCACAGTGCAAGTCCTTTTCTACCTTAGCTAAAAAATTGAATTCTATGCCTTTTACTTTTATAGTTATCGCGATGTGGAATTCTTACCAAGAATCACAAAATTAGACTAAGGAAGATATAAAATAAAAGACACACAGGCAGTCTAGAATGGCGTTAAAATATTTTGAATGCAGGCAGATGTTCTAAAAACTTTAGCATGTCTGCTGTGCGGCCACTCTGTGTCGTTGAATCTTTCGACAGTAGTATTAATCCTTTAAGGACGGTATTTACAGCGTCAAATAAATGCAACGTTACTTCACCTGATAACCGATAACGAACGGTCAGATGAATAAACGTAGGTGTATTAGACAACAAAAACGAGTAACTTTTGGTATTTACCGAATCCACTGAGTTGAAGTTCGACCGAAACCACCGCCAAAGCCACGAACAAAGCTCGATATAGCCAGAAAGAATACATCATCGGTTTGATAAAACTTCTGGCTTCGTACTGGTTGTATTCTCCGCGAAGTATGCTTTTTAAAGCGCAAGTGAAAATTTACTAACTAGTGTTGACGTCCGCTTAGATTGTGAAAGCAATGGGATGCATTATAGTTTATAGGCTGGCACTGTACAACGGAACCAGTTACCCTGTAAGATAGGGAAAATGCACTGTCATCCATTTGAGCATAGGTTAATAGTTTGAAGCCTTTCTGTGAAAGTTTCTCCTTTGGTAGCTAGATAGTATATAGGCCAAGGCTTTTGAATGCACGCAGCGTCAATTTAACACCACTATCTATGAATAATTTGTTTCTTTACCTAGGCTATTAAAATTAGTCATAATATTATATTTTATCGGGTGATCACACAAATAAACATAAAAAGCAGATTAAATGAGCTAATAGCAGCGCCAGGCTTAGGATAGTTCGGATCCGTGCAGAGTACGCTGTACGGGCCCCCAGGACACAAGTCAAATGGTTTTTCATTGCTAATCATTTTATTGATCTTGCAATAAAAAATAAATCACATGAACATGAAATATGGATTTACTTTTAGCAGCAAATTTTGACAAACTCTCGTATACACGCATACACACACGTGTGTGTGTGTGCGTGTGCGTGTGCGTGTGCGTGTGCGTGCGTTTGTGTGTGTGGTGTGTGTGTGTGTGTGTGTGTGTGTGTGTGTGTGTGTGTGTGTGTGTGTGTGTGTGTGTGTGTGTGTGTGTGTGTGTGTGTGTGTGTGTGTGTGTGTGTGTGTGTGTGTGTGTGTGTGTGTCTGCATGTGTGTTTGTGTGTGTTTGTGTGTGTGCAAAATAATAAACGTTAAAATAAAATCCTTGAAAATGTAAAAGAAAACAATAAGGAGATAATAAATAAAAGTACCGCATATACTCGCGTACAAGTCCACGTTGCGTATAAGTCGACCACTAAAGTTTCGACCTTCGAAATGGAAACTCGCGAATAAGTCGATGCGTGCTTTTATGCATAGACTAAATCTGAACATGTTATGACTCTTTTAACCACCAACTAATCGTGAAAGAAATTATCTGCCAGAATCACGAGCCCATCCATCACTAATCAAACAGCTGCTACTTATATAACCATTAAAATTACTATAAATTATTTCCGTATTTTTCAACATGAGGCTAAGAGCATAAAATAAAATTGATTTTCACTATCGGGTACTTGTACTGCAATCGCCAGCTCATTGTTTTCATTTTAAAATCATGGACGAAGTTCTCGTCACGAGAGTTCTGGCATATAGGCCTATATACAGGAAGTTAAAATATTGTAGCGCTAATATATTTTGAAACAAACTGAGCTACTGGTACCATTTGACTTTTAATACTTGACAAAAGAGAACGGGTAAAAGAAACCATAATATTGTTAACGTGTCCTGTTCTATGTTTTTCTGTGACATTTTCGGGCCCCCTAAGTTGTGGGCCCCGTGCGACCGCACGGTTCGCACGATCCTAATATCTACCGATTTTGACATGGTACCGAGATGAAAATCTAAACACAGCACTGGATAGGAATACCACTTGGTTTGCCGAACAGTAGCCTAGGCCTATGCAGCGTCCGACTCTGAATCAATGCAACAATTAAAATGGCGTAGCCTACACTAATACCGACAGCAATTATTGCCACATTTTCAAAAGTGAATCTCACATAAAATATTTCGCATTATTATGATGAAGAGAACAGTTGGATTTGCATTAGAGCAGGATGTCAGAAGAGAAACTAGAATTCGCTATAAGCATCAGTCAGTACCAGCAAATACAAACACAATTGCATGAATTAGGCTACTTCCGTTATCTTTTTTACGACGTCGTTTTTCGTTCTAATCAATTGCCAGCATGCTAGAATCACAGTTCAACGTCGATAAGCAATTCATCGTTCGCAGCTCTAAAGTATTTCCAGGTCTATAAATCAAATGCATGGCTTTGCCGTGGCATGCTCCGGGTGTCAATATGTGGCAGAGTTGTCTTGTCTCTGATAAAATAAATGTAGTATAATGACGAAATAACGTACAAATTCGATGCAAGGAAAACACAACGCCAACGCCGCTGAATTCTACCGAAGCATCAGCATACAACCTATAGTTTCTATGCGATACATTTTTGACGAGGGCGAACCAATACCGAACGAAGATTGCTTACACATCCTCTTTCAATTACTAGATATATATCTCATTTCATAGTGACTGACTGTAAATGCTTAGGCCTATTCTGCTTAGCGGAAGTTTTGGTATTGGAAATCAAACAAATAGCTTTGTGTGGTAGAGCAAGGGATTAGAACATAATTTATTGTACATTTTCACAATGAGGTTGAATAAAACAAACAGTTCCGTTGATTTGAAACTGAACTCGAGTCTTCTGTAAAGATTAGAAGCTCTGCAATCACTATCGCAGTGTAGATTCAAACGAAAGAATCAGTAAACTATTATGATCTTCTTACGAGTGGTTCACTTTAGAATAGGCGTTACTTAAACAAGGCAGTACCATTATGATTAGAAGAGTTGTAAGTTCTGACAAGCGAGATCCGTCTTCTGTCCCACAAACAGATTATTTCCTCGAGTAGGCACTATTAATAGTTCGTCCAAAACTTGCAGTGTTTACCACATCTGTCCTCGTTCAATTGGACCTGCTGGATTACTCATTTCATAGTGACTGGCTGTAAAATTATGTTTAGGCCTGTTCCGTTTAACGGAAGCTTGGCATTGGTAATCTAGTTAATTGCTCTGTGTGGTAGAGCGAAGTGATTGAACATAATTGTACAATTTTAAAATTAGGCTGTTTTGCGGGAACATAATCTGTTCGAATCTAGGGGAGATGGTGACCCGTCAAAAGAGCGACCGACAAAAGAGCGCCGACAAAAGAACGCCGACAAAAGAGCGCCGACATAAGAGCGCCGGCGAACACTGTATATTGAGGGTTCAATACCGAAACTTGTATTAGCATTCAACGTTGAGGGACAGCTGAGAGATTATCAAATCACTTAAACATTTATCAGTGATTGCTACCGATTGCGTTGTATCAACTGGTATGGGAAATAAACAAGTATTTATTTTATTTTATGTAACATAGTTGAGCGCCGACATAACCATTAAATCGCGCAGGTGACGCGACCAGAATCCTGGTATTCGGAACGGAAGAAAACATGATTTGCTTTGTAACCTTTTTCGTTGCATTCCGTTAATAAATCTTTTATCTTTTTCAATGCATTCCATTACTACAATAAATTCGGTTACAAGACAAATGGTTCACCGACGAATGGTTCACGATAAATAATTAATATTTTAAATAATCATCGAGAATTCAGCTTCTAGTTTCAGCTATAATTTCATCGATCTTCCAGCTACTAGTTTGCGCTATATTTTCATCGGCCATCCAACATCTAGTTTGAGCTTTATTGTCGATGAAAATATAGCTCAGACTAGAAGCTGGATGAGTGATGAAAATATAGCTAAAACTAGAAGCTGGATCATCCATGAAAACATACTCAAACTAGAAGCTGGATAAGCGATTAAAATATAGCTCACACTAGAAGCTGGATTATCAATGAAAACATAGCTCAGACTAGAAGCTGGATGAGTGATGAAAATATAGCTAAACTAGAGGCTGGATTATCGATGAAAACATACTCAAACTAGAAGCTGGATGAGCGATGATAATAGAGCTCACACCAGAAGCTGATAGAGCGTGAACCTTTCGTCAGTGAACCATTTGTCGTGAACCATTTGTTCGTGAACCATTTGCCGGGACACCTTAAACTTCTTGTCGGCGCTCTTATGTCGGCGCTCTTTTGTCGGCGCTCTTTTGTCGGCGCTCTTTTGTCGGGCGCTCTTTTGACGGGGTGCCAGAGGAGATAGTTTAATGGTTATATGAAAGTCTAAGAAAAGCGTTTAAGTACGGTAGGACGCTATCTAGCAGTCATATAGTATAACTAACTTAACTTTATTCCACGAGTGCTTTATAAGACAGTTTCTAAGAGCAAGACTGTTTAACCTATCAGTCCAAGTGAAAACTTTATTTTCTTGCCCATGTTTGTAATGAGTTGCGGTTTGACAACTCACCATTATTGTCGATAAACGAAGTAATAACTGGTAACTACCATACTGGCCTGTCCTAGGCCCAAGTAGTCTGTGGAGAACCGGGTTGGTTGAGTATAAAGTCGGTTATATATAGTAACAAAAAACGAAGGAGGGATAGGATACAGAGAAGTTGCTTAGTTGCTCTCAGAGTAGTCGACTGGCAGTCAACCAGGATGGCAGTTATCTGCAAGCTGAATTTTGTTGTGCGGAGGACGGACTCAGATTAACTTAATCTCCATTATAGTAGTCGCTTTTGGCAAGTCTGGTTATAGTCGTTACGAATGGAGTGGAGTGTAGTCTAGGTGTAGTCTAATATGAACTAGAAAGAGATTTGTATTGAAAAAAAATATAAATGATCTGCAAACTAACTATCTGGATCTATTATGAACTAAGGCAAGTTAGAAGCCGTTTGGTAAAATTTCCACGCCAATGCAAATGGTGACTCAGTATTGCGAAAATGTTCACATGGGTCAAGCTCCCCAGCGGCATGTTTACCCCTTTTAAATCGAAAACCCCTTAAATGACTGCTTTCAATTTGACAAGAGTGATTAGTTTTATTAACGAATATTCAGTTAAACTAGAACTCCAGTACCTACTGTATCATAATACATGTGGGCCATGATGTGGCGCTTCGTGGCATCAAACATCCATTGATAAATTTGGGCTTCTATGCGAACTCAGACCAGACTGTTGGTCAAAATTACGCAATCACTCGAACAAATAGATTTTGAACGAGGCTTATCTAAAGAAGAGTTTTCATTTAATTTGCAGTCAAATAATTTTAGCACGACATAAATAATACTTTTTAATGTCTGCCATTGTTATATTTAATAGGCGCATACATTACAAAGGCGTTAGTCAACAGAAGTTACAGAGCAGTGGTGCACAACATCCTGACTGCGGGCAACAACCGGCTCGCTACGAGTTGTCATGATTATGGCCCGCGATATCCAACGTGGAATGCAACAATTTAACAGACGGCACTGACATTAAGACTACAGTGACTTGCGCACTGTTGTCATTTTAAAACACTAACAGCATTATAGTAATACAGAAGTACTATGAGTCTCGTTTCTCTATAACTCTTTATGATACTGTTAGGTGTGATTTACTGCTCACGTCATCTTCATAAATTTTGGCATGCATTCATCTGAACTAAGCTAAGTTGTCACACTGGTTTATGCCTATAAGGGTTTTAGAAATCGTTTAGTGGCCTGGTCGAAAAAGGTTTTGTATCACTGCTATAGAGTGTCGCACAAATTGAGCACAAGTTTACATTCATTTCATTTGCATTTTAAATATTAGTGAAGAAGCATTTGGACATTTTTGGAAATGAGGAAAACGAAATCACAGACAGATCAGTTCAAGGATTTAGTTTACACAGCAGTGTAAACTAAACTAAGGCATACATTGGCCGTCATGGCCAATGTATGCCTTATTGCAGCGTTTCCCAAAGTGGGTTCCGCGGAACCCAAGGGTTCCGCGGGGTGATCCCAGGGGTTCCGCGAAAAGCTGTAATTTAACAGAATTTTCATTGAGAAATTTCATTGGAGTAAAACATTCCAAGCGGTTTTTTTAAATACACAAATAGTTTTATAAAAGTTTAAAACTGCCGTCAGTCGTCTCTTTTGTATGTTAACCCCACTGAGCGAAAATCCGGACTTTCGATGCCCTTTAGCTATCCAGTAATTATACAGAATTATAGATTGTAGAGGTCACTGCAGGGACCTATGTAGGGCCAGGCCTACATAGGTTAGAGCTGTAGACTTGTGTGAATATGGACGTAGCCATCTTTGTTATCGTTACCTCGACGAAACGAATCCGAAAATGATTTTTAAAAGTACAACTGAGTCTGATAATCGTACAGCAGTATTAGCAATTAATTTTTTTATTTGCTGGTATGAAAATCTGACATGGAGCGTTGGCTCAAGGATGGAAATTTAAGGGTTCTGAGCCTATGTTCAAACTAGTACTGGTTTGTGGACTGTTTTCCAATCTTGTATGAGTTTTTAGTTGAAATGGACTGTTCTCGACCAAAATATTCGTTGAAAAATTGCAGGTCATATTCACGACCTGGAAGCAAACTTGGTTAAATACTTTCCTCCCACGAAGGGTGATATTAATTGGATTCGAAACCCATTTAAAGTAGCCGAAAACCAGCAAACCTTTGTAATAAAGGTTATGAACTTCTTATTAAGATAACGTCGGACTCGCAAGAACTTTCCGTGGCCAATTAAAGAATACCCCACTGTCGCGAAATGTACAGTTAGTGTGATTCTGCCATTTGCAATAACGCATTTGTGCGAAGCCGAAATCTCATAGTAGGCTATACTGCAACAAAAACCAAATATAGAAATTGACTAAATGCTGCACCTGTCATAAGAATTCAGCTTTCTAGCATTAGGCCTAAACCAAATATAAAAAATTGGCACGAGAAAAAACAAAATCACTGTACACATATTAAAACTTCATGTAGGCCTAGGCCAATATTGTGCTCCATAAGTCTTGGTCTTAAAAACTGTACACTTTAACATTTGACATAAGAGAATATAAATTGTTTTACAAACTCCTTATATGGGTGTATGTTTAGTTAGGCTTATATTAGTATGCTTCTCATGTGCTACGTATGCCTCAATACGCTTAGTTCAGGTTGGGGTTCCGCCATGATTTTAAAAGGTGACAAGGGTTCCGTGGCCGAAAAAGTTTGGGAAACGCTGCCTTATGGATTGGATACCTTTAAACGTTTCAACAGATTCCTTTAAATGATTAACGATTAGCCTCACAAGTCCTCACACCACCCTGGTGTCAATTTTCGAAGGGTACCCACTAACATCCAATTAAAACATAAAAATTATACCAAAGCATACTTCTGCCGAAAACACAATATTTAATTTCATTTTTGGGTCGCTCATTCTCTGACACAATATAAATACACTGCCAACATATACATCAACCTAAATGTATTCCACACTTCTGTGTCTCAAACCTTCAGAAATAGAATTCTAAAATGCAATCCTGAAAACTATAGAAGCTTAACTACCAGTTTTGAAGAGAAGTAAAACTCACCTGCACCTTAGGTGCACCTCCGTAATTTGGGCAAATATTGTATTTGGATATTTATAAAGCGCTTCTAGCGGGAGGGCCATTCAGAAGCGAAATATTAGGGGGTACTCGATAATGTAGTGGTTTGCGTGTTGGACTGTCAGTCGAGAGATCGGGGGTTCAAATCCCCTCCAGGGCAGAAATTTGGTTTGAGATTTTTGCTCCACATGAATTCCAACCCTAACCAACTCAGCTATAATACGTACACTAACAATACACTGTCGGTGGGAAGATGAGACGCCAACGGAGAGGACTAGTTACCCGCCCTCATATGCCGAGGCTAAGAAAATGATTTCGCTAAGACTTCAAGTGCATGGCTGCCTCCGGCTAGCTCAATGGACTGCTCTTCGTCTCTTCTTCAACCTTTGCTAATCTCGTCTCTCTGTTTTCTCTCAGTTTTCTCACTTATTCGTCATCTGATCAGAGGTCGCCTAATGCATTATTATTGAACTGCTTGTGCAATAGTGAAAACCACCTCAACGTTGTCGTCATCATCAGCATCATCACAATCATCATTTTCAATTTCATTTTCTTTTATCTTTTATCTGTATCTTATCCTACCCAATTGTTTTAAGGAAGTAAACATTTGTTTTGTCATTCACCATTAGGGTGGAGTGAAAAACATAAAAATTCTAGAAAATGATCGTAATAGTGATGAATAGTTGCCCTTTGGTATAGTTATTTATCACGCAAAATATTTTTTTAAAATTCGTTCGGGAAGATGTGCCCCAACGAGTTTTAAAATTTGATAACTTTTGAAAAAAATATCAAATTTAGGAAAATTTCAATTTTTTAAAAAAATTTTACACACTAATTGTAATGGTGTTTAGGCATTAATTATGACGTATTTAATGACCATGGAAGAGAAAATTTATAAAATCTGCCTTCTAAGATGTGCCCCAACGAGTTCTAAAATTTAACATTTTCCACAAATTCGTCAAAATTTGTAACAATTGTATAAACTTAAAGAATTTAAAAACGTTAAGTGTAAAATAGTGTTTAAGCATTTAATTATGATGTATTTAATGACCATGCAAAATAAAATTAATAAATGATTGTATGTTAGCAATATTAAATAACCACAAAAACAATAAACAACCCGAACAGACTATACTTTTTTATCACTGAAAAGTGAATCAATACTTATTTTATTCCATTGATTTAACTCGTTTGAAATTCTGCTTTGTATTAAAACAAGGAATTAGTTAACGTGATTCCAATCTGGCAAGGATAAAACCATGTCTAGATGTTTGCCCAATAACAGCAGCAGGTGCCTCAGTAACAAGTTTTACAGAGCGTTCCCCCGATTGTGATGGCATTGAAATTCTGGAAAATCCAGTATTGACACACACACTCACAGGCGATAAATTCCTCAAGGTCAGCTTTGGACAGTGTGGAAATGACCGGTGCTGTTGTTACTTTTACGTTTTGCCAATCAATTAAATCGATGTAGTCATTTGCAGCAAAGTTAAGTTCTGCAATAGAAAATTCACGTATTCTGTTTGCCTGTTGACATTCTATCTTTCGATCACAAGAATGTGCTTAGGCCAAGTCCTAGAACTAATATATAATCCTTGCGCTGGCATGGCATTACGTCACCAGCGAGATTCAAAGAAGTTTTGCTAAGCTTTTGTAGCTATTTGGAAATTCTGGAAAATCCTTGCAGTCTCAGTTAAGTTCTCAGAATAGCTTTTGATAGTCCAAAAGTCTTGCAAAACAACTGAAGCTAACATCCCGCTCGATTGATCCGAAATTGCATGTCGTCATACGCTCTTTGCAAATGCCAAGCAATTGATTACGTACTGTAGAGAGTGGAGATAATGTTTCAGTCTGGAGAATGGTTGACACATAGAGGCCGTTCCATCAGCAAGTTCATTCTCAATAGTTCAATCATGATCAGACATTATTGCGGTTCATTACTGTGTTAGATCCAGGACAAATTATCTGCTGCCATTTTGTTTGCGTTGGGATCACTGTGTATTCTTGTAAAATTTGGGCTTACTCCTGTTATACCTTCTTTATTAGCTTTCAAACTTTTTAACGAAAAGTACAAGAAGGTAAAAGAGTAAGCAAATTTAAAAAAACCAGTGATCCCAAAAACAAAATGGCAGCAGATAATTTGTCAGGATCTAACACAGATAATGAAACCAATAATTCTGATCATGATGAAACTATTGAGAATGAACCTGCTGATGGAACGGTCTTCGTGTCAACATCCCATTCTCCAGATGAAACATTATCTCCACCTCTACAGCTACGTAAAAAAATTGCTGGCATTTGCAAGAGCGTATGACAGACATGCAATTTCGGATCAATCAGCGGGACTGTTAGCTTCAGTTGTTTTGCAAGACTTTGGCCTTATATCAAAAGCTATTCCAGAACTTAACTTTGCTGCAAAGGATTTTCCAGAATTTCCATTTCACACATAATCGGTTGAGCGCTCTGTAAAACTTGTTACTGAGGCATCTGCTGCTGTGGTTGGGCAAACATCTAGACATGGTTTTATCCTTGCCAAATTGGAATCACGGGAACTAATTCCTTGTTTAAATACAAAAGCAGAATTTCAAACGAATTAAATCAATGGAATAAAACAATGGAATAAAACAAGTATTGACTCACTCTTCAGTGATTAACAAGTATAGTCTGTTGGGATTGTTTATTGTTTATTCAATATTGCTAATATACAATCATTTATTAATCTTATTTTGCATGGTCATTAAATAACTTACATCACAATTAAATGCTTAAACACAATTACACTTAGGGTTTTTAAATTTTTTAAGTTTATACAATTCTTACAAATTTTGACAAATTTGTGGAAAATGTCAAATTTTAAAACTCGTTGGGGCACATCTTAGAAGGCAGATTTTATAAATTTTCTCTTCCATGGTCATTAAATACGTCGTAATTAAATGCATCAACACCATTACAATTAGTGTGTGACATTATTTAAGAATTTTGAAATTTTCCTAAATTTGAAATTTTTTCAAAAATTATCAAATTTTAAAACTCGTTGGGGCACATCTTCCCGAACGAATTTAAAAAAAATATTTTGCGTGATTACTAACTATACCAAAAGGCAACTATCCATCACTATTACGATCATTTTCTAGAATTTTTATGTTTTTCACTCCACCCTATTCACCATGTCTAGTCTTTTCTAAGGATAAAATCAAATATTGTTTTATCAGTTTATATTGTCAGAGCACATTTTACAATATATAAATCTTATAAACTTGTTGGCTAACCAACTGTACCAACAGCCTTGTCAATATGAATTCCTGTACTAAAACATTTCAATTCCGGCCGACATTTTCTGGAATTGGACACGACAGCATATCTACTTCGGAATAAAATGTACGTTTGGTAATATTATTGCAAAATACAACTTATGTCAGTTTGAAGTTCATTATTGTTATTAATAGATTTTGCATATGATTCAGTTTGAAGTGCATTTCACATTTTATACAGCAATGCGATTGCGAAGTTGTTGCCTCAAGACTTAAAGCGTAGTTGGCGATCAGCGTCGTCCTCTGGTAACAGTGTTGATTTCGCGAGCATTCTCATAATCAACGTCAGGGAGTACACCATCAGGATTCTCATAATCAACGTCGTCAGGGATTTCATAGTCGTTTTCACTTATACAGGACTCCCGAACAGTATCGACTCTTCCGGTTTCATTCTTTCTTTCTCCTCTCTCCTCAGTTGGATCGAGTGTGTAATGTTCTGTCGATTGACTCTGTGACTCCTGTCTGCGTGTTTTTTTGCCTTAATATGCGAAAAAATGCGAAATTTAGAATAATTCATATCTACAGACTCTGCATCATCGTGATAAACATTGTACATGTTCATTGTTCAAGTAGCCCAGATGAAATGCGGCATTGTATTAAATTGTATCTTAATATTACGTACTGGTAAAGATTCGGTAAAATTATTTGGCCTATTTAATAGTTATTACTCACAGTGAATCCGTCATATTGCTTAACTTCGTCCACTATTATCCTCTCGGCAGTCCGCTAGCTGAATACTTATCCTACAGAGTCAACTCGGTGGGTCCATCCTGATTTATCACATGATATGTTTCAGTCCATTAGTACATAAGTAGTTGAATGCAATTCGATCGAGTTTTTATACATGACGGATGAACCTATGGTTTCGGTTTATGCTATACTTTTTAGTACGGTACTATAGCCATGCAATAATAGCGTTCCTTGTAGGCCTACATTAATAACAAAGCAAATGTATAATTTGAAATGCTGAAAACCAGCTTTTATTTTTGCTTGATGTGTTTTTAAATACGCTCAACGAAGTAGGCTAGAAAAACTTAAGTCTAAGAGCATTGACAATATTAATCCTAAGAAATGATGTCGAATGTGAAAACGATTCATACCTTTATCCGCCTTGCTTCTTCTTGACCTGCGCTTTAGGATGATGAGCAGGGCTACTACAAATAGAAGACTAAGCCCGAGGACACCACCAAGAACTAATATCAGAAGAGCGGATACGTTTGGACCTAAAGCTACAATCAATAATATGATAATATTATGCGAAGCATTCTTCCATATATACCTTAGAATGCAGAAATTGAGCCACGAGAGGAATAAGATACACGCGACGTTACAGTAGATAGTTATGTATGTGTCAGGACTCAGCAGCATAAAAGGGGATTATTAGAATGCTCTACTCTGTAGCTGCCGTTTGAAACTTTTCACGATCGTGAGCTGAGTTGTAATTGGATATTCCCATAAATTTTATTATAACATTGGCAGAATAGTAGATGTGATAACATTTCTAATAGCAATGGTCCAAATGTACCCAATGAGCAGGTTTCTTACATTTCTGAATCCTGCAAATGATTGCTTGGTATTTAGTCATGATTTGTATATCGCTGCTCACTCATGAAGGTTGCATACTTCTTTTGCAACTCTTGCCACTAGCCTTCTGAGTTGTCAAAGGAAACGCACCTGTGGCGACATAGCTGAGGATGTCGGTGGCGTCTGGATCTTCTGTGACAATTATCGAAGCAGAGGTGGTTTCAGTTGTTGGTGAATGTGTAGTTCTCATCGTTGTAGTTGTAGGCATTCTTTTTGTTGTTGATGCACAGACAACTTTAACATACAAAGTTCCAAAGAAATAAACGTAATCGTCAACTTTTGTTAGCAAAACTAGAGCAATGTGTTCCTAAGTCTGAAACAGCACTGGTCTAGTCGTTAAATATTTTTGTATAGGCCTACAGTGATCTTAAAGTTATTATTGACTAAAGAGCAAAACGATAACCATTTCCAACGTTGACAGCTTGCGTTTTCCTTTCGCAACATGCATCGGTTGATTCGATTATCGAATCTTATAAAAAAAACAGTAAGTATAATCTACCACTAAGAATAAAGCCCAACTAAAGAATGTTACTAAAAAACTAATAGGCCTTTTTTCGATAGAAGCATCCTATCTCCAAAAGGTCCGCAATTAGCAGATAGAAAATCATCTACAACTTTACATTCTCTACTAAGCTTATTCTTTACTTAAAAAATTAGTCTAAATGTTTTTGAACTAATTTGCCGACTAGATACATGTATATAAAGTGAACTGACGACTGCGAAAATCTTAACAGAGAATATTTTGCGATTGTAACGAAAATGAAGTTGCATCTGAATTTATCTGGGTCGTTTTAATATATTTTCCATTGCGCTGTCAATCTAGAGCACTAAAAGCAATAGGCAATCGTGTCCAGTCTTCTAACTAGGAGCCAAGTGTCACTTATTACTTTCAAATTGGCAGTAATTTAATGTATTGCACATGCATGTAAATCGGCGTTTAAAGTTTGAACTCTTACCTCGCTGAAAACTGTAATAAAATTGAAATCCTTTCCCTGAATTGGAGCCATCTGTACGGAATCTTATAATAGCGTGGTTGCAAGACGCATAAGAAACTGAACGAGTCTCCCCTAAACGACAGATTTTTCCTGTGCTCTCGTTGTTTCCTGAGCACCGTATCTAAAACATAATTACAGCATTCCATGACAGATGCTATTCTTTCATTCTGACCTTACTTAGCATAAAATAATTTTGAAGGTTTTGATTTCGTGGAAAGCATTCAGCTTAGTCTGTTGTCGTAATACTAGAGTATTTGCCCATCATATGACGGGTGGAAAAAGAAAATGAATGGAATGATAGGAAGTGACAAGAATTTGTTTATTGGAATGCTTGAATATGATGACATTGCTGATGACAATCGGGCATCATTTAGCAAGTGACCTCGACGGTTGGTTTTTTGATGAGTGCTTGATTTTGTCTCTGTCTCTTGAACGCGAAAATGCAGCATAAAGCTGGCTATGTGAAAATACGGGTTCGGTAAAAAAAGGTCCTACGTGGTCGAAGGTTTGTCCTTGCGACTTTACTAGCTTTTATTATTGGGACTGTCAGGCTTGGTGAGCAGCGCCTATGTGCAGAATCAGTAGGGAGCATCAGTAGGCAGCATTAGTAGGAAGGTCTGCGAACGGCCTCTCAGGTATGGTTAGCAGCGCCCGTGTGCCTGAATTGGGCATCGCCCAATTCAGGCCTTAGGCAACGTCAGTAGAAAGTCTGCAAACGGCCTCCCAAGCATGGTTAGCAGTCTCCGTGTGCCTGCATCGGGCGAAGAAGCAGCGACAGTTACATTCCATACATTCAACAGCACAGCGCCCGTGTGCCTGCATCTGACTCGGCCTGAATCAGGCCTTAGGCTGCCTACCGGATATGGGTAGGAAACTTGGATACCGAGCTTGAGGAGCGAGGTTCGGAAATGTATCTGGGAAACTAAATAAGAGATTGAACATCGTGGCAAGTAACATTCCATACATTCCAGAGCGTTTATCGTTGGACACAGAGATCTGGGAAACTAAATAAGAGATTGAATATCGTGGCAAGTTATAAATTTTCAAACCTCGCTCCTCAAGCTCGGCATCCAAGTTTCCTCTCCCATTTCCGGTGTAGACTATATCTCCCTCATCATTCATGTGCCTACAGTTAAAGTAGAGTGGCTCAAATAAATATGACCCTAATTCTTGACAAACTATTTCATGTTTGCAGAGAACAACACACTTATTAGACTACTATCACGATGCCTGTTTCGAACATTATCATACATGCCTCCACCCAGTCGAATGGACAACCATCAGGAGCTTCAAGATCAATTGTATGATAGAATATAGTCAAGGAATTTTGTCCAGAAGATATTAGATTGTAACTGCAGTCGAGTCCATGGGTGTAATTCTTTGGAAACCCCGGAGAAGAGACGTAACCAGCAGAAGAGTATTCCGTTGTACTACACGCTGTAAAAAGATAATGATAAATATCATCAGATAAATTATTATTTTGGGATGAAACCAATATTACACAAAATCGTAAGAAATCCAACCAGGGTTTAGTGTGTATGTCGTTATACGTAGTGGTATCCAATATGCTATGTTTTGTACATGGGTAGATCTTTTGTTGCAATTTTATCCTTATGAATTGATTATATGGTGTAGTTATGCACCGTCGTGTTAACGGGAATAGTATATTTACGAATCACCAGTCACTCAAATGTCAAGAATATAAACTGTGATTTGTAAATGTAACAATTCGTTAGTGGTACTCCAGACCCGAACCAGTGAAATTACTGTCGAATAATACAGATTTTCAGGCGCTTGCGAAACTTTGGAAGGAGCTCGAGCAGCTGTTCAACTGAAACTAAGGAGCTCGAGCAGCAGTTCTCGCGAAAAGCGATTCCAGTTGGTGGGCCCATAATAGGCAAAGCTTTTTGACTGAGTTGCAGCAATATGCGTACGAGGGACAGTCAGGAGTCCATGAGCAGCGCCTGAAGGGTGCCACGACCCGAGACCTAGGAAATTGAAGTCTATAAGGTATGATGGAGCAGAGCCAACAAGACAATTGCGGTCAAGATCTTAAACTGAACACGTTGCTGGATCTTAGATTGCAACTGCAGTCGAGTTCATGGGCGTAAGAGTTGGGAAACCAGTGCAAAGTATCTCGCAAAAAGAAATCTATATGGCCAAAGACTGGTAGCAGCATTAAGAACAGACCGAATCTATGAAGTATTAGCCATTTAGTGAAAGTTCATTATTATTGACACGTTTGCACTTCAACGAATGGACTTTCAACTTCTATATTTGACATGACAACTGCTTGGAAGAATACACAGTACATAAGTTTACATCTTTTATCTTATTCGGCGAACTAGATGATTAGAAAATGAGGTAAAAATTAAAGTAGGTCAATATTCACATAATTATGATAATTACCTTGGGCATGATACACAACGAAACACCTTGTCAACACTAACGTCAAACACAATGCCTTATTCATCCAGATGCTTTCCAATGCTGAGCTATGGATAAAGCTTTGATAGAGTGATTGATTTTATCGATTTCAATGATGTTTCTGAAATTAGAATAATTTCCTTCTGCATACATAATTGGGTTCGTCGCAAAATGTTATTTTATATCATACGAAAATTCATTGAACGTTTGACTCTTAAGGTGCGCTAGTAGCAAATGGGTTAGATTAAAAAATTGCCTCGAAAAGATTTCAAATGGTTTCTATCGTATCATATCTGAGGATGGAGTGCAGGAATAAACGAACATGTTCAGGGCATGGCATTAATTATAGCTTAATAATACCTCGCATCAAGATGTCAAATTATTTGTATTTCTCTGTAAGATAAACCCGGCTAAGCTACATACAACAATTGCTAAGCTACAAGGTAACATGAGCAGCATATGAAATTTAATATGATTTCGTTTTGATCACCCTAATAGCGTGGCTTCGTATTAATTCAGGATGTAAGGTTATGCCTAGTTTTCAGAAATGAATCCTGCTTGGCTGCAATTATTGAGTCCCACCAAGACAAACACAGCTTAACTGATAAAATAACCACGTGATATCTTTCAGGAGATGATATATCACATTACAACCACAGCTTGTTTACTCAGTGTTCAAGTACGTTTCAGAGCAAATACACAAGACACAAGACTGGTTTTGTGTGTTTTATACAAAAAACGTTCACTATAAAACAATTGCAATGTTGAGTTTCCAGCCAACGTAACAATGACTACATGTTACTCTGTTGGTTATATAGTCACTACCTCGTTTGAAGCATCTCGCACAAGGCTGGCTACGTCAATCTATATCGTTTAAAATTTGATTAAGGACAAAATCATAAGATGACAGTGTTTAAGTAACTAGCAGGGTCACCACAGCAGCTCCCGCAAACAAGTATAGCACAGCCAACGGAAATCCTTCATGAGTAAGATGACATTTGAAACAATATTCAGAGTGTCAGGAATAATAGAACACATCAATTGTTAGCTCTGGAATGTCTCTTCTTCATCGGGATTGAGGAACGACTAGAGTCGAGGAAGTCCGCAACGCAGTGTTACCTCACCGCCTAGTAGTCATTTGTAGACGCAAAAGACGAAACGTCCGGATATCTCGCGAGCCACCATTTCTATGCAGGACAGACATTCGTCAAAAGCCGCGAGAGTGGTCGTAGAAACCATTCGTGATTAACCCTCATTCCAAAATCTCCCTTACATGTCCTTCAAGGGACCAAAAATTTCCCATTTACAGTCGACACACTGACATTCTAATGTTCGGGTGGTAACTTGCAAGCCAATCCTAGGTGGACCAACTACATACAACCAACCACCATCCAAAACAGATTCAAGAAAATGTTTTGAAACGCACATTCTGTCCCAGTAGAAGTTTGAACTATCGAATTTAAGAAACAAGGGGAGACAGTTCCAAGCCGAGGGACCCACTTAGACGAAGCTCATGGATAGTGCCGTGGAAGAGCGCATACGAGGGACTGCTATAAGGCCGCGGGTCGAGTATCGCAAGGAAGCCCTCGCAGGCAAGGAAGAAACCGGGGTGCAAAATTCATTAGGGAAGACGAAGCAGACCCCGTGAGGCGGTTGCGTTGAGGGTCAGGGTTTTAAACTGAATTCTCTGTTGGACACGGAGCAAGTGGAGGGGATCACGAGTAAAGGCGGAAATGTGGGCACACTTAGGAATATCACATATAAGCCATACAACAGCATTAAGAATAGTCTGGAGTTTGTGCATATTGGAGGAGGAAAGGTAAATGTAGGCCTACACAGAATTGCCAAAGTCCACCCAAGTGCAGATCAAAGCGTGGACCAATGTAGTGAGAGCTTGAAGTGAAAGATACTTGCTGATGGATCTAAGCTCGCGTAGATGATAAAATTAAGATCGGGATACAACGTTAACTAAATGTAGAAGTTTCGTTCTATTTTGCCACAAAATGTCTCATTATCTCTATCAACAAGCTACCAATAGCGATTCGTTAATGCACCTCCATGAATATAATGAGTTCTACAATAGTTCCTAACTTTCTGCAATTATTTTCGGTTTTAAAAGGTTGTTAAATGTCACCGTGTATTAACATTTGAACGTCCTATTAATAACGGCCATCGTTTTCGCAAACATGTGCAGAATTAGTATTCTTACAATTGCAAGTTTTTACATAGATTTACCTAAACTTAATTTGATGAACGTATTTACAACAGTTTTCCATATTTATTGGTGTTCATATTTTAATAATTCTTCTTCTTTTGCGAATGTAGTAGTTTCGTTCTTTTGTGCCAGAACGTGCCTATCATATTTTTGCACGCACCATTACTCGCGATTCGATTAAAACACCTCTTTGAATTTAACGAATTCTACACTAGTCCCTAAATTGCTCACGGGATTATCGGTTTTAAAGGGTGTTAAATGTCATCGTGCATGAAAAATTTGCACGTCTTACACAGATATGGCCATTGGCCAAGCGCAAAGTGCATTAGCAAATGTCTACGAAACCATTTCAATACAACAGGAAACGAACATAAATGAACCCAATTACTCAACGTTTTTGTAACTGAACGCCCTTTACGAGGCTTATTTTCTGTGCAAAAATATATCTTTTGTTCTTCTAAGCCCCTGTTCTACTTACTAAAACTTAGATTAACGTAACGTTTAACATGAAGCAACATTAGGTCTTACACTCTACAAAATTGCACACTATATTAACCCTCGAATGCCCAAGGGGGGAGGCCCGACCGGACCCCAGTGCCGCTTTTCCACGGATAACTTTAGAACGGTTACGAAATTGTAAAAATGACTTCAGGACATCCTAAAGCCATCAATTTGGCTTCGCATGATATATTTTGCGTAATTATTCTACCGCCCTGTACCCCACAACCATAGCATATACTAAGGACACTCCCAAGATATGCGGCTGATGGTCATACTGGCAAATGGTTTACCAGCCCAGAAAGAAATTTTTCAACGCACGTTTTTAGGCATCGTTGGACGGCGAATTCAACGCTGAGTGTAATACAGTTTGATCTACTGTAGTGTATGTTGCCTATTCGAAGTTATACAGGCAAAAGATACATGCGTACAATTGAGTACCTGCGAAAAACCCCGAAATTGCAAAACACTACAAACGAGTATTAAAGTTAAAATAAAGTTTCGCTGTCAGTGGCGTACCGAGCTGAAATGCCGCCCGGGGCGAGAGCCCAAAATGCCGCCCTTGGCCACTTAATTTTCGATATGCTATTTTCTCTAAGATACTGCATGACGATAGTCATGGGCGACGATCTGGGGAGGGCGAGGGGACAAGACCCAACCTTTAACAATGGGGGGACACACTATACAGTTGTCCCCCAAATTTGGAAGAAACACCAAAAAAGGTCACCTATACAGCGACGTATATCCAGGATATTTTGCGCCTGGGGACGAACTATGAAACTGTCGCCCTCCCTGTTTTATTTATTTCACATTTTCGAAATACCGTACGTCGATGGCAATTTAAATTTTAATGAAGTAAAATTTACAAATATACAGATAGTATAAGGTGCCATTGGTGCTCAATGGGGCGCCAAAATCACGCCTGACAACTGGTTTGTAAGTAATGAGAATATAACTGGAGTTTTTTTTGGGGGCGCCAAAATTCAATCTTATAAATGTCTTTGGGGTAAATTAGTTAAATTGCATAAGATTAAGAGTAAAACTATTTATTTTAACCCTTATATTGGCGCACCTTCTTTGGTGCCCGGGGACATAAGTACCTCTGAACCCCTAACCACGCCTCTGGCGGCATAACAAGAATATGCTATTAGACTATGCTGCATGTTGTCTCTTACTCTGCTTACAGTTTACTAGATAAAATACGATTCCGCTTCCTTTTCTGCAATTTTCGTTAATGTCTAATGAGAGTGATGCCGCCCCTAACGATCAATGGAACCCAAGCCGATTTGACCAAAGTCACGGTCTCTTTCTTTCCTTCGTTTTCTGTCTCTCTTTCTCTCCTTCTTTCTCCTATTATATCCAAAATTCATTGTTTTTTTTATTTTCTTCAACCCTATTTTGCCGCCCCCGCAAAAGTGCCGCCCGGGGCGACTCGCCCCCTCTGCCCCTCCTTCCGTACGCCACTGTTCGCTGTGAAATACCATGTATCAGTCGATTGCAAATTGAATTTTGATTATAACAAGCCAAATCCCGCTAAAATATTCCAATCCCTTCTCCAGATATATCACAATGAAAAAACTGAGGTCCGGTCGGACCCCCCCCCCGCTTGGGCATTCGTGTACCAAAAAACTAGCTTGGGCACTCAAGGGTTAAGGAATATTTTTTTAAATAGCGTGTATAGATATATTTAACTTACGCAAAACTGAGCTAAATAACTGCTTGAAGTATGCAACTTAGTCGAAAAGATGACTGTCGCAGGGTTCTAGGACGTTTGGTCAACGGACGATTGGTCAACGGACGATTGGTCACGGACGATTGGTCAACGGACGATTGGTCAAGCGGACTGTTCGTCAAGGGGACTGTTGATCAAGGGTCATTTCGTCAAGAGGACGGTTGATCAAGAATTTAAGTTTTGGATATTAGAGACGCTTTTAAAATATGCCAGTTCTCTTATCAGTACAAACAACTGCACTGGCACAGATATACGATAACCCTTTGAAATCGAAGACCACTAATTATCCCTAGACATGCACAGCAATGAAGACTTTGCAAAGCGTAGCCCATACACAAATAAAACAAATATGGAGTGATACGATATACGTTAATTTTAGACGCTTTTAAAACATGTCAGTTCTGTTATCAGTACAAACAACTGCAATGGCACAGATATACGATAACCCTTTGAAATGGATGACCACTAATTATCCCAAGACAGACGAACCGACCGACCAATTAAGCCATTACAAAACCAGGCATCTTTACATGCACAGCAATGAAGACTTTTTGATCAACCGTCCTTTTGACGAAAGAACCCTTGATCAACAGTCCTCTTGACGAACAGCCCGCTTGACCAATCGTCCATTGACCAATCGTCCGTGATCAACCGTCCGTTGACCAACCGTCCTTTGACCAAACGTCCGCATACCCTGTCGCAGAATGACCGTTGCGAGTAGCGTCAACATCTTTCTATGTCTGTTGTTTCAGCCACGAACGGCAATTACGGCGTCACATTGCATGCATATTCATTAATCTAATGGAATCATCAGTCTAATTTAGGAACTAGCGCTTGCTAACCGAGTGTTCGAAAAAAACTTTGTTTGCATAGTGCGCATTTTCTATGTGTTACTTAACTAAGTTGAGTAATCCAACAGCAGATGTGAATGAAAGAAATGTCAAAAATGCAAAATTTTAAAGTTCGCAGTAATTTAATACAGCAAACAAAAAAGACACGATTATTGGAATTAATTTCAAATTAACTTGAAGACAACATAATTGTAATCGTAATCGTAATTGTAGACTAAATTTTAAAGCGTTGCATACTCTAGAGACTAAGCACAAGGCATCAGCGTATTCGCGAGTGCTGCGTCGAGTCAGAGGGGTTGTCCAGAGATGCCAAGAGAAACGCCAAACGTCAACAAATTCATGTGAACCTAGACTTAAGTGCACTTAATACAAACAACAAATTTCTTATGATGCATTTGACCCGTTTGTATAACCCTAGTGAAATTAATAACTTAAGTTTAATGTTCGGGTGGCTCTTGTTTTTATGGCGAAAATTAAATGCAAAGCATAGTTAAATCTGATCCTTTCAAGCTGTTCCTCTTGATGAAGAGATGTCATTTGCAAATTTTGAGCAAAACATTTTTAATATTTACTGATCGCTCAACGACATAGCGTATGATTTAAAGTAAAGTAATTATGTTTGCCATCAGTTTCACTAAGTCATGCGTGAAATCAAGCACCAATTAAAGATTCTGCTTAACAGCCTCAGACCAATACAGGAAAAGGTTCTGAAATTAAACTATACACTCTATGGTTTTTAAATAGTATTGATTTTCTCGCATCGAGAAAGTTTTCTGACTTCGTGTGATAACTTGAATTGCATACTGCAACTATTTTTCACTCTTAAAGAGCCCTGACTGTGTCGCGTCTTGGATCATGGCGATAAACTCGTTCTGCCTGATTGTTGGTGACTACTAGTGTGCAGACGATTGACTCTGTTTCACGTATCAGGGTCTTTGGTTTGGAAACCAACTTAACAAACACATTTATGCTCCTCTTTGTCATGAAATCAACAAGAGTCTTCTGTTGTAGGCCTACCAGTCCACATCTGTGCTTTTCAATGGGTCGTTTACTCCACCTCTCTCTGTTGATTCTTTCAGCATGGCCCGTTTGGTGATCAAGTCCATCTGCGGAACAAAAAGGCTAAGCAGGATCAAATCCTCGGAAAGGTCCAAGAGGCGCCCGGCTAGCTTTCGTCCAGTAGCTGCACTGATATCTCGGGTATTATGGTAAGCGTCAAGTTGCAGCAGAAGAGCGGGTTTGCTTTGAAAACCATATGTCCCAAAAACCAGACTTTGATGTAAACTTTTGCAAGAAATATTTTTATACGTAACAGTTCCCTAGATTTTCTTGACGACAGCTTGAAGTGCACCTGAACAGCCAAACCTTGATACTGTAAATTGCTTCGACATTCAGGGAGATTGATGCATTGGCTCAGGGGCTCGGAAGTTTATCCCTTGATTTGGCGTTCTACAAAAAGACAAGCATTGTTTGGAGCAGTTCGTGGTAATGGACTAGTGGTCACAAAGTTTTTAATCCTGCAGCTTCTGTTCACAAGATACAATGACTTTGTCTCGGATATCGATGGGCTTAGATGAGGCAAAATCTTCTGAGAAGGCATTGTCGTGTCTTTCTTTGTCAAAAGAAACCACTGTCTAAAAAACCGTTTCAAAACGAGGACTTCTGGTGTGTGGCTAGGCCCCCAAAATATTTCAAAGGTGGCAGCCACAACAAACATGAAGTAGACAGCCGGCATGTAGAACAGGTCGGATCTCTAACTCCTCGAGAATGATGCAGTCACCTGAATATCGGTGTCAGAGCTGGTTGTGTCAAAACATATGCCACGGACCAAGTTTTCCAGGCACCATTCTCGAATCTTTGGTATTGCGAAGTTGTCTATTATAGTAGTACATAGTAAATTTTTGCCCTCTTGAGCCACCTCTAAATGTAAATAAATATGCTTACAAAAAATGTTTTACTAAAGTGAAAGCATTTGATAGGTTGATAGTTACTTAATATAGAAAATGAGAAAATAAGGGCCAACCCATATTTAATATCCTAGTGATATTCTAGTTTACGTAAAATGAAGAGTTGTTCCGCTCTTTTTCGTATGAACACGGCGTAGCACATAATAGCGCAGAGCACAGTGCGCAGTATAAACTTTTCTAGCCTACGCCTCTCAGCGGTCACGTCGGTTAATGACTCGCCTTCTGTGTCATTAGAATGGATCATTCTATTAGTTGGATAGTTATTGTCTCGATAGCTTTATGTGCATTGTTTTGGTTGCATGTATGTTCTTAATGACATTTAAATCATTTAGACTAGCGTATGGAGCGCCTCCTTTGAATATTTTTTCTGAAGTGGCGCTATAAATATTTCCAACTACATGCACTGTCAAAATTACAACTGCAAAGTCCTGTTAGAAGAGTACTAGGTTATAATAGGATGATGTTCTTCGTAAGCGAAATGCGGAAGTAAGTCTAGCACTCTAGCTGGTTGTTGGGGTTTCCGGAAACTCTTGACAGACAGTAATTACTGACGGTCATTAGCAATAAGTGACAATGCCATTTCTAACCGTCTCCAGTGACGTCACTAGGGTTGGTGTCACCCAGTGCGGTAAGTCATGATGTCACCCCCAACAGGAGGTTCAAAAAAGCAACTCAGCATTGAGTTTAAACTTTTGGTAAATTGATACCGGTACAGTAGGCTACATGTAAGCTGGGCTTAGAAAAATGTTTTGCTGTTATCTATTATTGTTAATTTTAAAATAATAAATTTCTTCTGAAACTCTGCAAAAAGGTTTTGTAGACAACCATATTGTCATTTTGGTGTCACTCCTCTAAGGGTGTCACACGGTGCGGCCCGCATCCCCTCATCCGCCTAGTGACGCCACTGATTGTCTCGAACATTGAATTATTTCAGGGTGTTCTGAAACTGAAAACTAGATAATTAAACCAAATTTTCTTTCAGTTATATTACTCCTTTGAACTCGCGCTAAGTGTAGGCACAATAATTAATGCACCATTCCACGCATAGAAAAAGGAGACACGATACACGCTCATGTTCTACCTGCCTGAGTCTGGGTTCAACCTCTTGTATACCGCTATATAAGCGGCCATTGTAAGGAGAGTCGTGCTGTGTTGTTCTGAGTTGGTTGCTTGCTGTCCTAACGATGTGATACAATAAACTACTGTGTAACAATAACCAACATCGATCTTCTTCTGTTCAACTTCCGTCGCTAGGGTCAACAGGATCTCATCGGGCGATGGGTCGGTCAGTAGGTCGAGGGCAGTCGACCGCTTTCAAAATCATGGAGTTCAGGCATCAACCATACAGACTGCACTACAGACCAGTGCATATTTTAAGGAATTTTGACTACTGGGACAAAATCAGTCGATTGTAGGAATTCATCTCCGCAAACTTTAAGACTTTTTTTAGGAATTCATCTCCAAAAAAGTTGACGACTTTTTTTTTTAGTCATCACCTTTTTTACAACCAATAATAAGGGGTCATTCAACAATAATGTCATACCTTTCTCCTTTTACTACTGGGACAAATCTTAAAATTCTTCCAACATTTGTCCCACTAGTTATACTTTATACATACATTGCCTGGGACAAATCCTAAGACTACTGGGACATTTGTCCCGCTAGTTATACAGTTAAAATATGCCCTACTACAGACAACACTACAACCGACGTTGCAACTTTGACGGAGTCGGTAATTGCTATGCAGTAGTTTATTGTTACACGTCGTCGGCTTAGCAAAGATTTCAGAACCAAATGGCTAGAGCCAATACTAATACGTCGAACCATGAACATTATAACCTTACGTTCGCCTGAGGTCGCGTTTATTTGGTGAACATCCCGTTCTGTTCGAAACATCGGACAATGACAAATAGCAGATTCCGTCTGGAACTCGAATAAAATTATATTCTGACGCTGGAAAAGTTCTTGTCAGGACCATCTCCGTTAACTGGCTGCATCCATCCGGCTGAAGTTGACTTGCCACCCATTGACTGCCAGCGTCACTCTGGCTAGAGATGGCTTGCACAGCCATTGACTGGGAGCGCCCTTTCTGCGGTAGCTTATCTAGATTCATCGCTTTTCGGTCGACGTCGCACCTCATTATCCCGGCAATCCTTTACAACTCCAAGACTATCAATCGGTCATCGACTATGTTACGTCTAGCAGTCTACGGTATGTCTGCATTTTAGCTAGTGTATAAAATACCTTTATACAACTAGATATTTACGGATACAAAATGTAGGTGGCATGGAACCGATGGTGTATATATTTACATAAGGAAAATCTGTGACACGCATGCTGAAATAGAAGTATCGACAAATTCACTGCACGAAACGTAAAAACCACGAAACAGCCAGTAATGAAACTTGGCAAACTATTCTGCATATTCGCATAGCCTACTGTGGAAGCTCTAAAAGTTTGCACAGATTCGTCATTAGGTCCAAATCCAGCTATATTCATTTAGCAATTCGCAACGCAGTGTAGCAATAATTATAATCAAAGTGTTGAATCATTGTGTGACTTTTATTTCCAATTTCAGAATATTAAGGTTCAATTTTAAGCAGCGTTGATAAAATACTACACTAGGCCTACATAACCATGGAAGCTCAAAACGTTCCCCATTCAGTTTAACCAATTGACCCTCGAGTCTTGGCCTTGATAACTACCTTGATCCTCTATCAGATCTCCTTGCCGATGATCCTTGCCTTCAGCATTTGCAAGTATGCAGTGTGGTAATAAATTATTAATTTCGTTAAATAACCAGGATGAACTCTGTTTTGTCAAGCTACAAATACTAGAAATTATGTCAAAATTGTGTTTAATCAGCTTGTTCTCAGTAGGCCTAACGTATTTTGCGAGTTCTAAAATATGTAAAATAAACTGCAAAGAATTTGGATAATTCCATGTTGATACTTCCTTCAGAGTTTCATATGCACGTTAATCTATGCTTTCATAGTGAATTTCACGTGGTGGCGGACTGGAATTCGGCAGCTTAAGATGTTCGTATCCTCTTTCTACTCTCTCAGCTTCATTCGGTTCTGTATAATGTGTCTCAGGAGAAATACTGCTCAGCTGGTATGCCTGGGAGTCGTCACCTGAATTTAGGATTAAGATAAAAATTCGATTTATTAACTTTAAGCAAGAGCTTTTCTAAAAATTTAATTAGTACACAGCTTAGCTGAGCCTGAGCGCCACATTTTGCATGATTTATAGACCAGACTTTATATATTCGCGGTATATTCAAGTGGCTCTACTGTATTTAAAAGCTGCAAAACACTTGTGATAGTGTGAATTAAATCGCAGTAGCAGCAGCTGATGACAAGTTCGGTTCAACTATGCTTGATATAGCCTACTTTATAACTTGAGTTAAACGACGTTTACTCAAGCTATGTCCTGCTCGACCCAGGCGGTAACGTGTCTCAGTAACAGTCTTAGGCAGAGTTCATAAGAAATACGTCCTGCAAGCATGACATTTACCTCATTCTCTTAGTGTTATACCTGGGGGTAATTCGCTGGCTTTGTGCAACCTACAACTTAGGTGATAGATAATCATGCATGAACTTGTTTCTTATCATCCATCGCAGACTGTATTGACTTTGCTACCTTTAATTTATGTATGTGGCCTATACGTCCTTGCTCCAAATCCTCGATGCAACGCCATTAGTGAACTTTGAGAACGGTGTATCGGATCCTATCAACGGTGTATCCTCTCGGCGATACACTGTGCGCGCCGAGCTCGACAAAGTGGCGGCATGGGCCAACCTTCACAATCTGCGGCTGAACTAGAGGTCTGCAGGTAGATTATAATATGCCACCCGTCCCGTACGCGTAACACAGGACTGTTACCCGTAACCGACCCGTAATCAAAATTACTACCCAACACGACCAGTACCCGCGGGTATACCCGTACACGTTTTTGTAGTTCTTCCCATAGTCCCAATCCTACCAGTCCAATATTAGGTTTACAACTTAGCATGTGGTAGTGATAATTATAATAGGCTGATGATCACGGTGATTGTAATAATCAGTGTTTTTTTCAGCCGGAACGCGCCGGAACGGAGTTCCGGCACTTTTTTCAGCTGAAATATAATTTATTTAAAAAAAATTAAAACAATCATTTAGTTATTTTAATTTAATTTAAGTGTATTGAACTGTTTTCAGTGTTTATTGAGACCCCTCCCAACTCTCAATCCCGTTTACCTCGGGATTTTAACCCGCCCTTAATTGTTCCGTTGCCGGAACCTTTTGTCGTGGAAAATAGCACTGGTAATAATAATAATAATAATAATAATAATAATAATAATAATAATAATAATAATAATAATAATTATTATTATTATTATTATTATTATTATTATTATTATAATTAATAAATAAATACATAAATAAATAAAATAATAATAATAATAATATATTTTATATTGCTGGTCTTTGCAAAAGGGTTAAGATGTGACATTACGTGCATGCGAAATAATCATTTAAAGACACCAAATCTTTAAAATTAACTAAGCAACCATATTTGTCCACTGGCCCAGGCTCTTAATCAGCTTACCTCTCCACCCGGTATATTGCTACTGTACAACAGTGTACATACTTGCCCTCTTGTTTCATATGTACTCTCTTGTTTCTTGGTTATGCTTGACCAGTTCCTTAGAAGGAGTGGCTCAAGGGAGTTTACAATACAGGCATTGTTTTCAAAGGAGCGTCGAGCTTGGCTTTTCTATTTTTCCGATCCACATGGATCTTTCGGGTATGTAAGAGGCCTGCGAAGTCTCCAGTTGTACTTAGATTCAGTGGCGTACCGAGCTGAAATGCCGCCCGGGGCGAGAGCCCAAAATGCCGCCCTTGGCCACTTAATTTTCGATATGCTATTTTCTCTAAGATACTGCATGACGATAGTCATGGGCGACGATCTGGGGAGGGCGAGGGGACAAGACCCAACCTTTAACAATGGGGGGACACACTATACAGTTGTCCCCCAAATTTGGAAGAAACACCAAAAAAGGTCACCTATACAGCGACGTATATCCAGGATATTTTGCGCCTGGGGACGAACTATGAAACTGTCGCCCTCCCTGTTTTATTTATTTCACATTTTCGAAATACCGTACGTCGATGGCAATTTAAATTTTAATGAAGTAAAATTTACAAATATACAGATAGTATAAGGTGCCATTGGTGCTCAATGGGGCGCCAAAATCACGCCTGACAACTGGTTTGTAAGTAATGAGAATATAACTGGAGTTTTGGGGGCGCCAAAATTCAATCTTATAAATGTCTTTGGGGTAAATTAGTTAAATTGCATAAGATTAAGAGTAAAACTATTTATTTTAACCCTTATATTGGCGCACCTTCTTTGGTGCCCGGGGACATAAGTACCTCTGAACCCCTAACCACGCCTCTGGCGGCATAACAAGAATATGCTATTAGACTATGCTGCATGTTGTCTCTTACTCTGCTTACAGTTTACTAGATAAAATACGATTCCGCTTCCTTTTCTGCAATTTTCGTTAATGTCTAATGAGAGTGATGCCGCCCCTAACGATCAATGGAACCCAAGCCGATTTGACCAAAGTCACGGTCTCTTTCTTTCCTTCGTTTTCTGTCTCTCTTTCTCTCCTTTTTTCTCCTATTATATCCAAAATTCATTGTTTTTTTTATTTTCTTCAACCCTATTTTGCCGCCCCCGCAAAAGTGCCGCCCGGGGCTACTCGCCCCCTCTGCCCCTCCTTCCGTACGCCACTGCTTAGATTGTTAAGCTAATTTTACTCTTGGAGAGTTTTCAGCTACGGTTTTGTATTCACTCTTCAAGAGTTTTTGCTACGACGTTGTGCTTTCACTTTTCGAGATTTTTACGCAACGTCTTGTGAACTCAGCTCTTCGACAGTGTAAGAGGGTGTTTTGCTTTGTTCACGTTTGTTTCGTTTGTGATGGACATTTTCTTGAACGTTTCAAAATGTAGACTTTTGTATATAGTTACTTGGTTGTAGGCCTAAATAAACCATTTTAAATCATACCTCTAGACCGAGCCTATTATTTAAATGTAGGGGACCATCTAACAACATATAATTATATATAGGCCTATACATAGTATGGCCATGCCACCCCGTCCATTCATATTCTTTTCTCTCCAGCCTTGTCTGATTGACACCCTATAGTAGCAGTCGATGACTCTTATGCAGCCATCCGTAGCACGGCAGTTTGCAAGAAAATACCACTAATTGAATAGTTTAAGTATTCAGAGGTAAAGGGATGGCAGATCTTAAATATGCTTTGCCTCGACTCCATCAACCTATTTTTAAGAAAACACGACTGCTGTACTGTTCAGTGAATCACGAGCTCGACGTCAGCTACCTCTGATCTCTGGTTGTCTGGACTGAAACTCGGATCAGCTATATGTAAAAGCCCTGGGACTATGTTAATGGAAACAAGCCAATTTGTAACTGTAATTTGATCTATTAATAAATGCCAAGTTCACTAAGGTGTATGGGCATAAGTCAATACAGGCATATGGTACTTAGACATGATACCGCCAGTTATAGTACGTTTTCGAAGGTGAAAGACTCGCTATTACGTGCAAGTCCAATACCACGTCGGTACAGGTAAAACCGGGTATACCCGTAATGCTCCTACCCGTATCCGACCCGATCCATGAAAAAACTACCCGACCCATACCCAATCCGCGAGTACGGGTATACCCCGAGACCCCAAGGCTGAACACTGCTAAGTCTCGCGAGATGATTATTGGGTCGCTGTCCTCTGGTGCCAATGGACATGGCCCGACTAAACTCCATGAAGATCCCAAGCGTGACCGTTAGTGACGACCTGAGAGCTACATGTAGCCGCGATCTTAGCAGCCTTACGGGTGCTTTATTCGAGGACACTCGAAGGATGGGCGCCAATGTTGGCTGCCAGAGTCATTTCGTCAGTTCGACAAAACGAGGATTTTGATATATTTTCCTTAAAGTATATTCTCTTGTATCCGGCAGGACCGATCGATCTATTGGATATACGCGAGCGGGGTCAAAATCGAGGAATTTCGACATCCGCGAGTTTGTTTTATAACAGCTATGCACCAAGGCCGATTCCAGCCTCTTCGCCGCGGATGGGGGTCATGTAAGCTTATAGCATGATATGCTACCGCCGGTCAAGGCTACCCTTCCAACTGCGCCTGCGGGTTCATAATGGCACAATCCATTCGGTTGATGGCATGATGAGGACAACTTTCATCATAAAGGTGTTATATCAGATTTAAGGATAATATGTGGACTGCTTAGACGAGGTTTGATCACCGTCATGGGGTTGTCATTCCACTGAAACTGCCCTCCTGTCTCTTGTCTGACATCTATATGGCTATTGATCAATCCCATCTCTCGCTCCAAGCTCTTTTTGACGTCTCTTCGGCATTTGATGTGGTCGATCATGATATCCTTCTTCGTCGTTTGCAACTATCCTGTGGCATCTCTAACACTCCTCTGTTTAAATCATATCTTGCTGATCGCTCCCAGATGGTTGTCTTTGGTGACTCTAGATCTCAATGGGCCAGGGTTAGATTTGGTGTACCCCAGGGCTCTGTACTTGGACCTATCCTCTATATCCTCTATACAGCTGATATTTCCCTGATCTTTACCAAACGTGCTGCGACGGGCCAACTCTATGCTGATGACGCACAAGCATTTGTTCATGGGCCACCAGCTGATCAACTTTCCATTGTTTCCTCCGTTGATGCACTTACCCAAGACTTGCACCTTTGGATGTCATCAATTCGACTTTGTTTAAATTCCACCAAGACTCAATTGATTTGGTTTGGAATTAAGCAACAACTAAATAAGCTTGACTATTCACTGCTGGCACTCAAGTTTCCTTCTTATACCTATTCCTCCAGTGTACGCGATTTGGGTGTCACTCTTGACTCCTCCCTCACCTTTACTGAACATATCTCGACTTTGACTCGCTCCTGCTTCTTCCAACTGAGACGACTGAGAGCTATCAGGCTATCCACTATACCTACTGTCTTTACCTCCATTGTACATGCATTCATTTGCTCTCGGGTCGACTACTGTAACTCTCTCCTCCTCGGTCTCCCCGTGCTACGGCTCTCCCCCCTCCAGTCGGTCTTATGTAAATGCTGCTGCTAGGCTCACAGCACGTCTTCCTCGCTTTGCTCATATATCCACATAAATGAGTGAAGTCTTACACTGGCTCCCGATTACTTCGCGTATCCAGTATAAGATCCTCCTTCTGGTTTCCTCCTTCTGGTTTCCAAGTCCCAGCTACGGCTTGCCCCTAAATACCTCTCTGACCTCATGCGGCAACCTCTCTCTACAACTTCTGCTTGTCCTTTACGCTCTACTAGCCGTCTTGATCTCTTCGTCCCTCGAACTAGGACCACTCTGGCCCAACGTCGAGCTTTTGCTGTAACAGGTTCCTCTGCCTGGAATGGTCTTCTATCTCGACTTCGAACTAAGCTCATGATGGGAATCTCCCCTGCATCTACTCGCTTGCTCAAGACGTTTCTGTTCCACGAGGCTCATGCACTGAGGGCGCCCCTGAATAGTTTATACTGCGAGAGGCGCCTTATAAATTAGTAGATACGATACGATAGGATAACCATATACTGTATGTAAACCAAAATGCGGATAGCAATTGTTATATTAATATAATATTCTTATCGTATCTTTATGTTGTGGCTATGGCTGTTGCTCGCCTACTCTATACTGCACCCGCCTGGTGGGGCTATGTCTCGGGGGCGACAGGACAATACTTCACCGTTTCCTGCATAGAGCCCAGCGGACGGGATATTCCTGAAGCACGGCGCCAGGGATGGAACTCCTCCCATATGCTAAAGAATCTGTTCCCGCCCAACAACAGGCGTCGACATAGCTTATGTCCTCGTCCACATGAGTTTAAATTACCATCCGAGGACGAGAGAAACTTTGTTGCGCGAATCCTCTGCTGTAATATTTATCCTTCAGAGTGGACTCGATAGGCCCTCCTGATTCATCGCATGAAGCTTCCCAGTTCGTTACTGCATAAGTTTTTAATGCAATCCGATTGAGTCATAAGGTTTTGTTTGATGTTATTCATTGGGATACTGTAACCATGCAGTAATGGCGTTCGTTAAGTGTACGTTAATAACAGCAAAAATGAATTATCTATATAAATAAAGCGAGAATTCTGTATGTCTGTCTGTCTCTCTGTCTCTCTGTCTGTTTGACCGGGATTAACTTTTACAATTTTGCACATTTTCACTCGAAACCTCACTACTGTGTCGGCCTCGACATCGGACACCCAGTGGAGGGGTTCGCGTACCCCATTTTCACCGCTAACATGGTGAAAATCCCCCAAACTCTACCCAACCGACCGTCCATCGCGCCCCAGCTCGCCTCTTCCACTGCAAAGCTGTTCTATTTATGGCGCCGGTATTCCCCAACGTCATTAATAATGCGCATAACGACACCGTCCCTCACGCCCCAGCTCGCCTCTTCCACTGCCAAGCGGTTCTATTTATGGCGCGGGTATTCCCCAACGTCGTTAATAATGCGCATAACGACGTTGTTTACTTTCGCACAAAATTTAATTACGATCGATTCGAACTATATTCATGGTTTTACAGCAAAATTGTATGTTCAAAGACTCTGCTTTACTAAGGGCAGTGAGGGCTAGATTTCTGGCGTTTTATTTAACCCGCCAACGCCGGCTTCACCCTCTTCGACTGCGATGCAGTCAGTCCACGGGAGACTGCGAAGCAGTCGTCGCCAGAGGGCGACTGCGAAGCAGTCACTCCACGGCAGAGGTCGCAAGACGCGACAAGGCGTATACAAGACTGCGAAGCAGTCTCCGCTGTACGCAAGAAGGCGTCTCCAACACTACAAGACTGCGAAGCAGTCTCCGCTGTACGCCAGAAGGCAGTCTCCCCCACAGGTCGCCTAAATTTCTTCCTTATTCGCTACACGGATTTAAACTTATACCTAAATTTGTTGCTTATTCGCTACAGGGATTGAAACTTATAACCCCGGGCAACGCCGGATAAACCAGCTAGCAGTCAGTCCACGGGAGACTGCGAAGCAGTCTTCCCCTAAGGTCGCCAGACGTCACAAGGGCCTCCAAGACTGCGAAGCAGTCGTCGCCACAGGGCTACTGCGAAGCAGTAAGTCCACGGCAGAGGTTGCTATACGCCAGAAGGCGTATACAAGACTGCTAAGCAGTCTCCGCTGTAAGCCAGAAGGCGTACACAAAACTGCGAAGCAGTCTCCCCCACAGGTCGCCTAAATTTCTTCCTTATTCGCTACACGCATTTAAACTTATACCTAAATTTGTTGCTTATTCGCTACAGGGATTGAAACTTATAACCCCGGGCAACGCCGGGTAAACCAGTTACTATGAAATATTTAAAAACCAACTTTATATTTCATTTGGAAATTTTTTGAGTAAGCTCAATCAAGTGGGCTAGGAAAATTAAGACTAAGAACATTAACAATATTAATCGTAACAAATTAATTTGATTGTAAAAACGATTCATACCTTTAACCGCCTTGCTTTGTTTTGATCTGCGCTTTAGGATGATGAGGAGGGCTACTACAGAGAGAAGACTAAGCCCGAGAAGAACAACAAGAACTACTACCAGCAGAGCGCATATGTTTGGACCTAAAGTTAGAATCAATGACATAACAATATTATGCGAAACAGTCTTCCATATCTACAGTATCTTGGCAGAAATTGAGCTACGACAGGAATATGATACACGAGACTATTCAGAGGCTGGTTATGACTTGTATGTGTCAGCTGCACAAAGGGGGTTATTTGCTCTATTTTGTAGCTGATGTTTGGAACTTCTCACGATCGTGAGCTGAGCTGTAATCACAAGTAGAAATTCCCGTAAATTTGATCATAACACTGGCAGAACAGTTGTGATAAAATTTCTAATAATAATAGTCAAACTGTATCAGATGAGCAGGTTTCTTACATTTTAAGAATCCTGCTGAAAGTCATTTTGTAAATAGTCATGATTTGTATACAGTTGCTCACCCATATGTAGAAAAGCCTTAATAAAGGTTGCATACTTTCTTTTCAAGAAACTAGGCTTCTGAGTTGTCAAAGGAAACGCACCTGTGGCAATATTGCTGATGATGTCGGTTGCGTCTGGATCTTCTGTGACAATTATTGAAACGGTGCTGGCTTCAGTTGTTGGTGACACAGTAGTTCTCATCGTCGTAGTTGTAGGCAGTCTTGTTGCTGGCATTCTTGTTGTTGATGATGCACAGATAACTTTAACATACAAAGTTCCCAAGAAACAAAAGTAACCGTCAACTTTTGTTAGCAAAACTAGAACAATGTGTTCATAAAGTCTGAAACAGCATTTATCTAGTTGTTAAATATTTTTTATGGGGCAATCTCATTGTTATTACTGACTAAAAACAAGGCGACAGCCATTTCCAACGTTGACAGCTTGCGTTTCCTTTCGCAGTATGCATCGATTGATGCGATCATGGAATCTTATAAAGAACAGTAAATGTAATCTACCACCAGACATAACTTAAGAAAAAAGACCCACTCAAAGAATGTTTCTAAAAAAACTAATATGTTCGCTAAAAGCATCCCATCTCCAAAAGGTCTGCAATTAGCAGATAGAAGATCATCCACAAAAATTTAAATCCTCTACTTAGCAAGATTCTTTACTTAGCAAAATTAGTCTAAATATTTTTGAGCTACTTTGAAGACTAGATACATATATAGAAATTGAATTGACCACTCTTAAAATCTTAACAGAGAAATTTTGTGATTGCATCGAAAACGAAGTTTCATCAGAATTTATATAAATCATTTAAATTATTTTTCCATTTGCGTTGTCAATCCCGTGCAATAAAAGAAGTAGGCAATCGTGCCCAGTCTTCACTAGGCGCCTAGTGTCACTTATTCCTTTCAAATTGACAATAATTGAATGTATCGCGTATGAATCGGCATTTAACTGTTGAACTCTTACCTCGTTGAAAACTGTAATAAAATTTAAATCCACTGCCTGAACCTGAGTATCCATCTGTACGGAACCTTATTATAGCGTGGTTGCAAGATGCATAAAAAACTGAATGATTTTCTCCTATACAACAGAACTTTTGTTTGCTGTCGTAATTTCGTGAACACCATATCTGAAAGATAATTACAACATTTCATAACAGATACTATTCTTTTATATTGACCTTACTTAAATAGTTTTGAACGTTACATTTTCGTGGAATGAAGTCAGCATAAATCTGTTATAATATTGAACAACGTGGTACTGGAAAGTGATGTTTCTAAACCTCGCTCCTGAAGCTCGGCATCCAAGTTCCCTTTCCCATATCCGGTGTTACCTAAATCTGCCTCTTCACTTATATGCCTATAGTTAATCGTTGAATGGCTCATATACATCTAAATCTAATTCTTGGCATGTTCTTGTTTGCGGTGAATCAAACACTCGTTATTATCACGATGCCTGGTTCAAACATCATCGTACATGCCTCTACCCAGTCGTATTGGCAAAAATTATCACCAGCTTCAAGATCAACTGTATGAAAGAAAAGAGTCAAGGAAGTTGGTCCAGAAGATCTTAGATTGTAACTGCAGTTGAGTCCATGGGCGTAAGCGCTTGGAAACCCCGGAGAAGAGACGTAACCAACAGAGTTTGAATATTCCGTTGTACCACACGCTGCAAAAAGACAATACTAAATATTATTAAATAAATATAAAGTTTTGGGGTGAAACCAATATTACATAAATCGCAACAAAAGTAACTTGGGTTTAGTTTATAATTCTCTATACGTATTGCTATCCAATTTGCCATGTTTTGTTACATTAATAGGTCTTTTGTTGCTATTTTATCGTTATCAATTGATTATATGATGTAGTTATGCACCGTCATGTTACAAGGCATTGCTAATTATATTATTATATTTACGAATCATCAATCACTCAGATGTCAAGAATAGAAAGAGTCAATTAATACTGATACGTCTGCGCTTCAACGAAAGGACTTTCAACTTCGGGATTTGACATGTCAGCTGCTTGGAAAAATATACATTACATTAATTTACATATCTTATATTCGAAAAAGTTGTGAAAGGTTAAGGTAGGTCTATATCCACATGTGATATTTACCTTGTGCATGATACACAACGAAACACCTTGTCAACACTAACGTCAAAAGCAATGCCTTATTCATCCAGATGCTTTTCATCGCTGACCTATAGATATAGCCTTGATCGGGTAATTGATTTTATCGATATCGATGACATTTCTGAAATTAGAACAATTTTCTTCTGCAAACACAATTGGGTTCGTTGCGGCATTTTTATTATTATCTATCATACGGAAATTCATTGAACAGTTAACTCCTAGATTTAGGCCAACATATATGCATAGAAATGAAATTCTAAAATGGTTTCTATTGTATCATATCTGAGGATGGAGTACAGTAATAAAATGAAACTCATTTTCGGGGCATTGCATAAATTATAGCTTAATAGTACCTCGCATCAAGATGTAGAATTATTTATATTTCTCTGTACGATAAACCCGGCTAAGCTACATGCAACAATTGCTAAGCTAGAGTGTAGCATGAACAGCGTATGAAACATGATATGATTTCGTTTAGATCACCCTAATAGCGTGGCTTCGAATTGACTCAGGATATAAGATCATATCTAGTTCTCGGGAATGGATCCTGCTTGGCTGCAATTATTGAGTCCCATCATGCTGGCATAGACAAACACAGCTTAACTAATAAAGTAATCACGAGATATCGACAAGCTGGTGGTATATCACGTTAACCCACAGCTCGTTTACTCAGTGTTCAAGTACGTTTGGGAGCATATGCCAGTCTTGTGTGTTTTATGCAATAAACGTTCACTATAAAACAATTGCAATGTTGAGTTTCCAGCCAACGTAAAAATGACTATATCTTACTCTGTTGGTTACATAGTCACTACCGCGTTTGAAGCATCTCGCATAAGGCTGCCTACGCCAATCTATATCGTTTAAAATTTGATTAAGGACAAAATCATAAGATGACAGTGTTTAAGTAACTAGCAGGGTCACCACAGCAGCTCTCGCATAAACGTAGTGTAGGCCTACAACCAACGGAAATCCTTCATGCGCAAGACGACATTTGAAACAATATTCAGAGTGTCAGGAATAATAGAATACACCAATTGTTAGCTCTGGAATGTCTCTCCTTCATCGAAATTGAGGAACGATTAGAGTCGAGGAAGTCCGCAACGCAGTGTTACCTCACCGCCCAGTAGTCACATGTAGATGCAAAAGACGAAACGTCCAGATTTCTCGCGAGCCACCAGTTCCATGCAGGACAGACATTCGTCAAAAGCCGCGAGAGTGGTCGTAGAAACCATTCGTGATTAACCCTCATTCCCAAATCTCCCTTACATGTCCTTCAAGGGACCAAAAAATTCCCATTTATATACTGACATTCTAATTTCCGGGTGGTAACTTGCAAACCATTCCTAGGTGGACCAACTACATACAACCAACCACCATCCGAAACTAGGATAGCCACAGATTCAAGGAATTTTTTTGAAACACACACTCTGCCCCAGTAGAAGTTTGAACTATCGAATTTAAGAAACAAGGGGAGACAGTTCCAAGCCGAGGGACCCACAAAGACAAAGCTCATGGATAGAGCGCATACGAGGGACTGCTCTAAGGCCGCGGGTCGAGTTTCGCAAGGAAGCCCTCGCAAAACCAGGAAGAAACCGGGTTGCAAAATTCATCAAGGAAGACGGAGCAGACCCAGACTGAATTCGATGTTGGACAGGGAGCCAGTGGAAGAAATCACGAATAAAGGCAGGATGTGGACACACTTAGGAATATCACATATAAGCCATACAACAGCACAAAGAATAGTCTGGAGTTTGTGCATATTGGAGGAGGTAAGGCCAATGTACACAGAATTGCCAAAGTCCACCCAAGTGCAGATCAAAGCGTGGACCAGTGTAATGAGAGCATGAAGTGAAAGATACTTGCTGATGGATCGAAGCTAGAGTAGATGATAAAATTTATGATCGGGATACAACGTTAACTAAATGTAGTAGTTTCGTTCTATTTTGCCAGAAAATGCCTCATTATCTCTATCTACAAGCTACCAATAGCGCGATTCGGGTAATGCACCTCTATGAATATAATGAGTTCTACAGTAGGTCCTAACTTGCTGCAATTGTTTTCGGTTTTAAAAGGTTGTTAAATGTCACCGTGTATTAATATTTGAACATCCTATAAATAACGGCCATCTTTTTCACAAACATGTGCAGAATTAGTATTCTTACCATTGCAAGTATTTACACAGATTTACCTAAACTTAATTTGATGAACGTATTTACAACAGTTTTCCATATTTATTGGTTTTCATATTTTAATAATTCTTCTTCTTTTGTGAAGATAGTAGTTTCGTTCATTTGTGCCAGAAAATGCCTATCATATTTCTGCACACAGCGTTACTCGCGATTCGATTAAAACACCTCTTTGAATTTAACGAATTCTACACTAGTCCCTAAATTGCTCAAGTGATTATCGGTTTTAAAGGGTGTTAAATGTCATCGTGTATGAAAATTTTGTACGTCTTACAGATATATGGCCATTGGCCAGGCGCAAAGTGCATTAGCAAATGTGAGCGAAACCACTTCAATACAACAGGAAACGAACATAAATGAACTCAATTACTCAACTGATTTTAAACTGAACGCCCTTTACGAGGCTTATTTTCTGTGCTAAAGATATACCTTTTGTTCCTCTAAGCCCATGTACTACTTACTAAAACTTAGATTAACGTAACGTTTAACATGAAGCAACATTAGGTCTTATACTGTACGAAATTGCACACTATACCCTCGAATGCCCAAGGAGGGGGACGGTCCGACCGGACCCCAGTGCCGCTTTTCCACGGATAACTTTAGAACGGTTACGAAATTGTAAAAATGGCTTCAGCCTACAGGACATCCTAAAGCCATCAATTTGGCTTCGCATGATATATTTTGCGTAATTATTCTACCACCCTCTACGGTGTACCCCACAACCGTAGCATTTACTAAGGATACCCCAAAGATATGCGGCTGATGGTAATACTGGCAAATGGTTTTCCAGCCCAGAAATAAATTTTTCAACGCACGTTATTATGCATCGCTGAACGGCGAATTCAACGCTGAGTGTAATTCAGTTTGATCTACTGTAGTGTCTGTTGAATATTCGAAGTTATTCAGGCAAAAGCTACATGCATGCAATTGGATACCTGCGAAAAATTCCGAAATTGCAAAACACTGCAAACGAGAATTAGAGTTAAAATAAAGTTTCACCAGGTGGCGCTACTGTGAAATACCATGTATCAGTCGATTGCAAATTGAATTTGGATTATAACAAGCCAAATCCCGCTAAAATATTCCAATCCCTTCTCCAGATATCACAACGAAAACACTGGGTCCGGTCGGATCCCGCTTGGGCATTCGTGTACCAAAAAAGCACTCAAGGGTTAAGATATATTTTTAAAAAATAGCGTGTATAGTTATATTTAACTTACGTAAAACTGAGCTAAATAACTGCTTGAAGTATGCAACTTAGTCGAAAAGATGACTGTCGCAGAATGACCGTTGCGAGTAGCGTCAACATCTTTCTATGTCTGTTGTTTCAGCCACGAACGGCAATTACGGCGTCACATTGCATGCATATTCATTAATCTAATGTAATCATCAGTCTAATTTAGGAACTAGCGCTTGCTAACCGAGTGTTCGAAAAAAACTTTGTTTGCATAGTGCGCATTTTCTATGTGTTACTTAACTAAGTTGAGTAATCCAACAGCAGATGTGAATGAAAGACATGTAAAAAATGCATATGCATTGTTCAAGCCAAACGCTCGTGAAGTTTAACTATAGCTTTTGCAATAACTCCATATTTCTCTGGTATTCCAAATCTTGGCTACCAAAATATGAAAAAAAATTTAGAAGGTTCACAGAGAGCAGAAAAAATACACGATTAATCAGAATTTATTTCATGGTCACTTAAAGACAACATGATTGCAATCGCAATTGTAAACTCTAAATTTTAAAGTGTTGCCCTAGAGGCTAAGCTCAGGGCATCAGCTTATTCACGAGTGCTGCGTCGAGTGAGAGGAGTTGTCCAGAGATGCCAAGAGAAACTCCAAACGCCAAGAAATTCACGTGAACCTAGACCTAAGTGCACTTACATGTAATAAAAACAACAAATTTCTTATAATGAATTTGACCCGTTTGTATAACCCTAGTGAAATTAATAACTGAAGTTTTATGTTAGGGTGGCTCCTGTTTTTATGGCGAAAATTAAATGCAAAGCATAGTTAAATCTGATCCTTTCAAGCTGTTCCTCTTGATGAAGAGATGTCATTTGCAAATTTTGAGCAAAACATTTTTAATATTTACTGATGGCTCAACGACATAATTATAGCCTATGATTTAAAGTAAAATATGTTTGCCATCAGTTTCACTAAGTCATGCGTGAAATCAAGCACCAATTAAAGATACTGCTTAACAGCCTCAGACCAATACAGGAAAAGGTTCTGAAATTAAACTATACACTCTATGGTTTTAAGTAGCGTTGATTTTCTCGCATCAAGAACGTTTTTCTGACTCGGCTTGATAACTTGTATTGCATACTGCAACTATTCTTCACTCTTAAAGAGCCCTGACTGTGCCGCGTCTCAGATCATGGCGATAAACTCGTTCTGCCTGATTGTTGGTGACTACTAGTGTTGTCGTGGTCTACGCGGGTGCATGCATCAAGGGAAGAAAACCGACGCGTCAACAAGCTTGTTTACAACGCACGGAAAATTCTGCAGCAAGCTGTCAACATTAATTCGGTGCATGCAACAAGGATATACGTGTTCAGTAGGACTTTCCAGGGAAAAGTACAGTGACGTCACAGAACGTTCTGGAATCCGGGAGAACTCTATATAAGATAGACCTGATGTACATTAAGGGCCTTTTGACGAAGATTTGTAAACGTTGAAACATTGATCGTATGACGTTCAATCGAGACCAGCCAACCTGTGTGCTGTCTACGATTGTGATATTTGATAGACGAGTTGACTTACTCTACACTTAATCGACTTTATTTTTAATTAAAGATCTTTTAATAGTTCCTTCGTTGGTTCGTCGTTGCGATCGAAGGAGTCGACCGCGACATTATTGGTGTCAGAAGTGGGATCATCGGTGTTGGATCCGGTGAAGAAGACGCGAGCCGGCGGAGGAAGGAGTCAACCCGGAGGATCAAGAGACGGTCTGTTCCAGACAGCGAGCGGATCGAGACGCCTTTCTACCGTGGGAGACGGGTGAATCGGCATACGACAGTCGGACGGACGAAGTGCGTCGTTCGGCTGAGACAGCAGAAGACAGCAGTCAACATACGGGTAAGATCCTAGGTGTTGTCGTGGCTGAGAAGGAGAAAAGAGAGTGGAGTTGCAGCCGAGTGGGAGGCAGCCATTATTTCTCTTTCAATATCTGCTGATTATTTCTTTGCAATTTGATCCATTGTTGTGATCGAGGCCAGACTTGCGTGAGCTTGTAGAGTTTTTGCGTACTTGGCGAGTGTACTTCTTTGGATACTGCATAGTTGCACTTTGGGTTGTGGAATTTTCCTTTTGTGTGGCGGGTTTGCCGCGTGGTGTCTGTTTTTTTTGTTGATTGTTGTGGACTGACTGTTTGTAAAAATGGAAGCGTTGACAACAGAGATGCAAGCGAATATTCGCAAAATGTCGTCTGAGCGCCTTAGGGTGTATCTTATGAAGGCAGGAAGGGACGAAGATGATGTTATGTCATGGGATCGAAATCAATTAATGGAAGAATGGGCCATGGAGATTGGAAAAGAGGAAGAGGAATTTAAGGGTAGTCCAATATCTCCAACAGGAGTGGATTACGAGCTGCAGAAGCGCCGTCTGGAGTTCGAAATCCGTAAATATGAAGAACAAAGGGAGGAACGGAGGGAGAAGGCAGAAAGAGAAAGGGAGGAACGGAAGGAGAAGGAAGAAAGAGAAAGGGAGAAGGAAGAAAGAGAAAGGGAGGAACGGAAGGAGAAGGAAGAAAGGGAGGAAAAGAGGAGAGAGGAAGAAAAGAAAGAACAAAGGGAGAAGGAAGAAAGAGAAAAGAAAGAACAAAGGGAGAAGGAAGAAAGAGAAAGGGAGGAACGGAAGGAGAAGGAAGAAAGAGAAAGGGAGGAACGGAAGGAGAAGGAAGAAAGGGAGGAAAAGAGGAGAGAGGAAGAAAAGAAGGAACGGAAAGAGAAAGAAGAAAGAGAAAAGAAGGAACGGAAAGAGAAAGAAGAAAGGGAGAGGAAGGAAAAGCAGGAAGAACGAAATGTTAGAGATTCTTTAGCAAGTCGTACTAAGCGTTATAGTGATGCCCTTAAGAATATTCTTTGGAAATTTCCTTCCGACCCTATAGAAATTCCAGGTTTCTTTGATCACTTGGATGGTTTGTTTAATGTGTATGAGGTGGATGAAGATGTTAGAGCAAAATTATTGCTAGCCATTTTAAGTGAAAGAGCTAAGGCATTAACCATGCGCCTTACTGAGGCACAGCTCCATGACTACAAATTCCTGAAGGAGTTTTTGCTAAGGGAGTTTAAGATAAGCCCTTCAAATCTTAGAGCCCGATTTTGGTCGTTGCACAAAGCATCGGACGAATCATTTACGATCTATTCATCCAAATTGCGTGTGGCTCTTATGTATTATTTGAAAAGTAGAAAGATAACTGATGAGTTTGATAAACTTGTAAGTTTATTGGTTGCGGATCGGCTTAAGGAGTCCTTGTCGAAGGCTTGTTTAGATTATATCTTGGCCCAAGAAAAAGAGGAGTGGTTGGGCTGTGAAGACATAGCTAATGCGGCTGACATTTATGTAGCGTCGCATGATGGTGGGAATGACTTAGTATGCCGTAGTCATCCGACACCGAAGTATAACAATTGGATGAGAGGTCAACCACATGTTCAAGTCAATAACCAGACAGCTCAACCCAAGTCTCCCAAACCGGAAATAAGGGGTGAAGCCAAGATAGGTGCGAGGGTGTCTCAGGAGGAGGCCAAGGTAAAGGGTCTCTGTTTCCTATGTCATCAGAAGGGTCATAGGGCAAGGGAGTGCCAGACCAAACCAAGTTCTAAAAAGGTGAGTACTTGTATATTTGGGAACCCAACTGAAGAAGTGATCGACTTAGTTGTTGAGAAGGTCAACGTGTTGCATGAGATACCTGAACAGGTAAAGCAAGGGAATTTATTGGATAATTCTAAACCAATAGGGTTGGAAACTGCTGTAAGGGTATACGAGAATAGTATTGATGGATTACAAGAGAGGTCGTATATCAATGTACAGATTGAAGATCTCCCTTCTCAGCCAGCATTATCTGATTCAGGAGCAGAAATTTGTTGTATTGATAAGAAATTAATTGAGTCACTAAACTTACCCGTGATTAAACGGATTAATATAATTGGTTTTCAGGGAGAAGGATGTAAGGCAGATGTAGTATACCTACAAATGAAATTAGCTAATTCAATGGAAGGAACGACAAACATTGCGCCATCTTTGTGCGTCATGTTCGCTGCAGTCCCTGAACTAAATGAACGGGTTATTTTGACACCCCATGTTGTGGACCTATTAAGGGATAGTTCGCAATATGTAGTGATGGTAGCTGGCGTAGATCGATGTGTACAAATAAATAAAGGGGCAGAAGAAGATAACTTAGAAGTTAATATCGAGAAAAGTAACAGCAACGAATCCTTGCCGTCAGAAGTGAATGAATATTCTCAGGAGCAACTAGTTGATGATTCAGATAATTTTCTTGATGTTGAGTCAACAGAGTTCAAGTCTGATGAGGGAGTAGCGAATAATGATACTTTATTGCGTGAGCAACAGAATTGTCACAATCTTATATCTTGCTGGCAACAAGCGAGACAGAATAAAAATAATTTCTTTATAGATAATAACCTCCTGTACCACAAAGGGGAAATTATGGGACATAAGGTTAATCAATTATGTTTACCGGAAGATAGAATCGAGGTTGTCTTGCGAGTAGCACACGATGCCCCATGTGCTGGGCACATGGCTTTTAAGGCAACGAGAGCCAGGATCAAATTAAACTTTTGGTTTACAAGAATGGATGAGAGGATTCGCGAATATTGTGCGTCTTGTCAAATTTGTCAACTAAGAACTCCAGTTAAAGTGGCAGATCGAGACCCGATCACTCCTATTCCGAGGGCGGATGAACTCTGTTTTAACCATCTAAATATGGATTGTATTGGCCCTATGGTAGTGACTGGAGAATCCAACCAATCGAAACCCCAGTACAATTATGCTCTGGTTCTGGTGGACAAATTTTCTCGTTGGCCGATGGCGTATCCTCTTAGATCGCTGAATGCAAAGGGAGTTTGTGAAGCTCTGTTGCAAGTTTTTACAACTTTTTCTATTCCAAGGATCATCAGTTCTGATTGTGGTACCAACTTTACCAGTCGTTTGACGAAAGAATTCTTGCGGCGAATGGGTTGTAGTCCCAGATTTAATACCCCTGGACATCCTGAGGCAGCTGGATTGGTTGAAAGATGCAACCAAAGCTTGAAAACCATGATCTTTAAGCTTGCTCAATCTGATCCTCGTGGATGGCACCAATTGTTACCGTTTGTTCTGTGGAGCCTTAGAGAAAAACCTTCAGGCACGACTCATATTTCGCCATTCACTATGGTTTATGGAACTCTTCCTCGGGGTCCACTTAGTGTGTTGAAGGAATCGTGGGCTGGCGAACGAAAAGTACCTCTTAACTTAGGTAAATCACCCGAAGAGTATCTCCAATCACTGAAGGAAAACCTCGAATTCGCGAAAGTTTATGCAGATTACTATAGTGATATAGAAACAAAGCGGTATGCAGATTATTATAACTTGCGTAGTACTGACAGAAAATACGAAGTTGGAGATAAAGTAGCAGTATTAGCACCAGATTTTGGTAGTTCTAAATTTTATAGTCGATGGCAAGGACCTGCTACCGTAGTCAAGGTTAAATCCCCTTATTCTTATATAGTAGAAATAGAGGGAAAACAAAGACATTTACACGCAAATAAGATCAAGCGATACCATGAACGACTCGAACAAGCGATGATCAATAGCTGTTCAGTAATTGTTGATCAAGATGAAGAATTTGATATAGTAGGGTCAGGTTGTATTGAACCTGATCCAGGTAAGATCGCTACGATCAATGATATCCATCCTCCAACAACAAAGAAAGAAGTTAGAAAGGTTATGGGTTTTTTCAGTTACTTTCGAAATTTTATACCTGCTTTAGCTGAAAAAGCACGGGTAATAACTGATTTGACACGAGATAACATACCTACGAAGGTGCCTTGGGAGCAAAAGCATCAAGAAGCACTAGATAAGTTAAAGGATGATCTCAGTAAAGCTACACAGTTGCATACCATTGATTTCACTAAGGAATTTGGTTTAAGTGTTGACGCAAGTGCCACCGCGGTCGGGTGTTGCTTGTTTCAGTGGACCGAAGAAGGTCAAGAAAAACCAATTGCTTTTGCTAGCCTTAAACTTACAGATACACAGATGCATTGGTCTACAATTGAGAGAGAGGCTTTCGCAGTAATTTGGGCACTTAAACGATTCAAGTCATGGATATTCTTATCAAAGATAATCATTTATTCAGATCATAATCCTTTGTCTTATCTCACAGATGCAAGCCCTAAGAGTGCGAAACTGACTCGTTGGGCGTTAGCATTGCAAGAGTTTAACGTGGACTTTCGATATCGTCCTGGACGTCAGAACACGGTGGCTGATTTCCTCTCTCGGTTGTGACTCGGATGGTGAAGGGGGGAAATGGCCCGACACACAAGGATCGAGCCCGCAAATTGTATAGATAAATTGACTAACTGATGTGTTTTGTTTTGTTTGTGTATGCTGTGTCGAGATGGAATCTGGAGGCCCGGCTTGATTGTGATGACCCGTTCGGGATGGTGCTGAAGACGTGTCATCATCTGAGGGCGGAGGGAATGTCGTGGTCTACGCGGGTGCATGCATCAAGGGAAGAAAACCGACGCGTCAACAAGCTTGTTTACAACGCACGGAAAATTCTGCAGCAAGCTGTCAACATTAATTCGGTGCATGCAACAAGGATATACGTGTTCAGTAGGACTTTCCAGGGAAAAGTACAGTGACGTCACAGAACGTTCTGGAATCCGGGAGAACTCTATATAAGATAGACCTGATGTACATTAAGGGCCTTTTGACGAAGATTTGTAAACGTTGAAACATTGATCGTATGACGTTCAATCGAGACCAGCCAACCTGTGTGCTGTCTACGATTGTGATATTTGATAGACGAGTTGACTTACTCTACACTTAATCGACTTTATTTTTAATTAAAGATCTTTTAATAGTTCCTTCGTTGGTTCGTCGTTGCGATCGAAGGAGTCGACCGCGACAAGTGTGCTGACTATTGACTCTGCTTTCTTGAAGTCATCCCTACTGTTTAGCGTATCAGGGTATTTGGTTAGGAATCCAACCGATATGTCCAGCTTAACAAATACATTTATGCTCCTCTTTGTCATGAAATCAACAAGAGTCCTCCTCCCTCTGTTGATGCTTTCAGCATGGCCCGTTTTGTGGTCATGTCCACCTCCAGATCAAAGCGGCTAAGAAGGATCAAATCCTCGGAAAGGTACAAGAGGCGCCCGGCTAGCTTCCGTGAAGTAGTTGCACTGATATCTCGGGTATTAGGGTATGCTTCAAGTTGCAGCAGAAGAGCAGATTTGCTTTGGAAACCATGTGTCCCAGGAACCAGAACTTGATGTAAATTTTTGCAATAAATATTTTCATGTGTAACAGTCCCCTGGAATAAATTCATCGATAGCTTGAACTGCAACCGGACATCCAGCGAGACCGATGCATCGGCCAAGGCGCTCGGAAGTTTATCCCATGATTTGGCGTTCTTCTAAATAAGGCAAGCATTGGTTGGAGCAGTTCGTGGTAGTCGTCACAATGTTTTTGATCCTGCAGCTCGGATATCGATGAGCTCATATATGAGGCAAAATCATCTGAGAAGGCATCGTAGTGTCTTTCTTTGTCAAAAGAAACCACTGTCCAATTGTCCATTAAACCGTTTCAAAACGAGGAACTCTGGTGTGGCTAGACCACAAAATATGCCAGTGGTGGCAGCCACTACAAGTTCCATAGCATGAAGTAGACAGCCGGCATGTAGAAGAGGTCGAACCTGTAACTCCTCGAGAATGATGCAGGCACCTGAATATCGGCCGGCGTTAGAAAACATATGCCCCTGACCAAGTTTACCAGGCACCATTCTCTTCTCGGATTGCTTTGCGCGCAGCATCGACAACAGCTTGGCCAGTCTCTTCGTGTATCTTTGGTATTGAGGAAGTTGTCTATTACAGTAGTAGGCCTACATAGTAAATTGTTGCCCTGTTTTGTGTTTTTACTAAAGTGAAACCATTTGAGAGGTTGAGAGTTACTTATCTAAAATAAGAAAATAAGGGCCATCTTATATTTAATATCCTAATTATATTCTAGTTCACGTAAAATGAAGAGTTGTTTAGCTCTTCTTATTACGAACACGGTGTAGCACATAATAGCACAGAGCACAGTGCGCAGCGCAGAATTTTTTAGCCTGCGCCTCTCAGCGGTCACGTCGGCTAATGAATCGCCTTTTGTGTAATGAGACCGGATTATAACTTTATGTGCATTGTTTTGCGTACTGGTAATATTTATGTTCTTAATTACATGTAACATACATAAGGAGCGCCCCTTTTGATTTTTTTCTTTAAATGGCACTATTCAAATTTCAAACTACAGTCACAAAATTACAACTGTAATAATCCTGCTAGACCAGTAGGCTATTAGGCCATAATAGTATGATGTTCTTGATAAGCCAAATACGGAAGTACGTCTAGCTAGTTGTGGGGTTTCCCGAAACTCGTGACAGACTGTTTGATCCCTAATGTCTGACGGTCATTATCAAATAAATGAGAATGCCATTTCAACAAAAAGCCTTCGTGGCTTTAATCGTCTCTCGAACATTGAATATTTAAGGTGTCCTGAAACTCAAAACTAGGTAATCAGAACTACATATGCACTTTCAATTAACTTGTGTTGGCTATATTATATTACTCTGTTGAACTCGCGCTAAGTGCAGGCACAATAATAAATGCCCCAACCCACGCACAGAAAAAGGAGACTTAACAGTTTTGATTTTAACCTCCAAACACTTAAGTGAATTTTGTTTTCAGCAGGGTGGGTATTGTCTGGGTTGGGGTTCAACCCCCCAGTCTTTCTAAGGACCCCACAGTAAAGTCTTCATTGCACACCCAGGGGGTCGTTTCCAACCCCCTCAGTCGTGCTAGTGTGATTTAGCATTATTTGACTCTGAGCCTCTGTTAAGGAGAATAAATTTCCATGGTGTATCATACATACATTTTTGATTTTTCTCAGCAAAGGAATTGATTTTGATTCGAGTCTGACTTGCAAAACCGCTAGCGTTGAAATCAGCTGCTTTGAAATTTTCTTTGACATCAGTTTGCAAATTACGGACAAAGTGATCAACCCCCCGTTCTCTTCTACAATTGCCACATTGGTTTCTGAAAAGGCCTAAAATAAGGCCTTTTAGACTCACCATACACAGTAGTAATTGGCAAGAGTGCAGAATGATTTGTGATACACATAATGTGCAGTAGCATTTCTGCGATCAATAAATTATCTCTGAGATTAAACAATTGATGCAGGCCTAACGGAAATATAATTAACTTAATTCACTGCATATTATAGGCGTGTTACATGAGTCATGGCCTGGTTTATTATTTTGGCGTGCTTACTTAAATGACCATCTCCGTACAACGGTCTTATCCGAACCCTAAAAATGTCTGTGCTTATGGTGTTTCTATGCGAGAGAGAGAGAAAGAGACAGACAGAGACAGACAGCGTGTGGGTGGCTGTGGAGAGGGATATAGACAGAGAGAAACATAGCGAGAGCGACATGGAGAGAGACAGAGAGAGATAGAGAGACAGAGATAGAAAGAGAGAGGGGGAGGGAGAGAGAGGGATGGGAGAGCTGGAAGAGGGATGCAGATGGGTGCAGAACTGGTAACTGCAGCGCATGACTTTGCGGACAGCTAGAGTTACACTTGTCAAAAACAACGGTATCGACACAAGAGGGTGCTTGTGAGGGCGAATATCCTATGAAGAACCTCACATTACACGCTCTGGTTCTAGCTGCCTGAGTCGGGGGTCAACCTCTTGTACTAATATGTAAGTGGCTGTTGTAAGGAGAGTCGTGCTGTTTTGTGCTGTGTTGTGCTGTGCTGTGTTGTGCTGAGTTGGTTGCTTGCTGTGCTGACGATATGTTACAATAAACCAATGTGAGACAATAACCACCTTCAATCTGCTTCTGGCCAACTTCCGTCGTTACGGCCACCAGGACCTCATCGAGGGCATTCGACCGCTTTCAAAATCATGGGGTTAAGGCATCAACCACACAGACTATAAGTCTTAACTACAACCGACTGTACCACTTTGACGGAGACGGTTATTGTTTCACAGTAGTTTCTCGTAACATATCGTCGGCATAGCAAACTGTTCAGACCTTCTTGGTTAGAGCCATAACTAATACGTCGAACCATGAATATTATAACCTCGAGTTCGCCTAAGGTCGCGTTCATTTGCTGAACGTCTAGTTCTGTTCGAACCATCGGGCAACAATAAATAGGAGATTCCGACTCTAACTCGAATATTCCGACCCTGGAAAAGTCCTTGTAAGGACCATTTCCGTTAACTGGCTGCATCCCTCTGGCTTAAGTTCGACTTGCCACCCTTTGACTGCAAGCGTCACTCTGGCTAAAGATGGCTTGCACGGTCATTGACTAGCAGCGCCCTTTCTGCTATCGCTCATTTAGGTCGACGTCATAACCTCATTACCCCGGCAGTCCTTTGGGACTCCAAGGTCATCAATAGGTCATCGACTACAGTATGTTGCGTCTAGCGGTATAAGGTATGCCTGCATTTAAGCTAGTCGTATAAAATACATCTATTCAACTTGATATTTACGGATATAAAAATTAATGCGTAGGCTAATAGAAACGAGGGAAATCCGTGTAACGCGTGTTGAAATCGAAATATCGACAAATTCATTGCACGAAAAGTAAAAAATATTAAACTACGAGCAATGATCACATTGGGCAATCTATTTTGCATTTTGTTAAACCGTGCTTGCAATGTTAGTTTGTATATACTTTATCAATAGCTCCAGTTAAACGCATCTAGCCGTTTGTGTTACAGTGCAGCAATTATTAAAGTGTTGAATCATTCATCCGCATAATTCATTCGCAATGTCAAAAAGTTGCGGTTCAATTTTAACCAAACATGCATGAATGAAAAATACTATGCTACATAATCATAGAAACTCATGGTGCCCCCAGGCAAGCTAGTCAATTCACTCTCGAGCTCTGTCCAAGACCCTGTGGGAAACTAGCGGCGTTCCATCAGAGTTATTTGCCAACAGTCCGCTCCTCTACCCTTTACAAGTATGCACTTAGTAATTACTTAATTTTATTGAATAAGGTTCAGTAACTACAAAATCAATAACAAGTAATGAAAGTGTACGTAGAAAATTATAACTGAACAAGTTCTGTTCTAAAAATAAGACGACGAAACCAAAGCACTGGAAATGCATCGACGGTGTCGGAAAGCAAAATACAATTCAAGCAGATTTAGACAGGAATAACATAGTTAAAAAGCAATTAAGCCTCATAGCAACGTAAAACCAAATTCTGCTTTAGGCAATGTAAATGTTTTAAGTTTGTGCACTATGGTAACCAAAATAAACTCTACACCATTGAAATAATATGTACCCTGAAAATCCATCAAAATTGTCTGTTTAATCAACCTGTTTTTATTATAGTATTTTGCAAGTTCGAAAGATATTACTCGCTCGTGTGAGTTACTAATGGACGCTATACATGTGCCCTGATACATACATATTAAGCGAATTACGCTAAGTTCCGGTAATTCCATGAGTCAATATATAAGTCAAAGTTTCAATTACTTCTATCCACTCTAATTTATGCTTTCATAGTAATTGCAACTTATGCTGTCGTAGAAGTCGCCATGTGGTTGGCTGGAACGCGACTGCTGTATCTGTTCGAATCGTCTTTCTTCTCTCTCAGCTTCATTCGGCTCAGAGGAAATATTACTCATCTTGGCTTTGGGTCGTCACCTGAATCTATGATCAAAATAAAGGTTTTTATTGAGGACTTTCATAAATAAGTTATAAGCAGCGTATTTTAGTCAAGTGTCATTTTCCACATGATATAGGAGAGACTTGAACATTCGCGGTATAAATAAGTAACTTTAGGGCGAGGCGCAGATCACTTGTTGACAAAACAGATGCTCTATAAAGTGACTTAAACGACGTATAAATTACTCTAGTTATGTCCTGCTCATTCCAGGCGGGAACGTGTCTCAGTGACAGTCTTGGGAAGAGTTCGTCGGAAATACGTCCTCCAAACATGACATTTACCTGATTCTCTTAATATTACACATTGGGCTATTCGCTGTCCCTGTGCTACCTGCAACATAGGTATATATGCATGAACTCGTTTCTTAACATCCACTGCAGACTGCTTTGCTTTTGCTACCTTTGACTTACGTATAAATCCTATACATAGGTATGTCATCGTTCGTCATCCTCGATGCAACGCCGTCAATGAACTTTGAGAACGGTGTATTCAATCAACTCTGGTGGGGAATCCGTTGTTGACGTTTCCAGCTGTCTAGTTAAGAATTCTGCTGCTAACACATACATCGTTTAGCCTTAATCACAGGGCGCTAGATGAATGCTAGCATCGGATTAGTTTCTCTTGAAACGGCGCTATATAAAATTTAGATTAAAACTACAATTACATCAGCCCATGTATGCATAATATATTGTGCATTCATGCATGCCTGTACGTACAATTGTATGCATACGAGATAAGAAAGAGAGCTTTTCATAAACGATGCATTTTTTATTGAGTCTTTTGACAGAGAATTTGTATCAGTCGCTGTCTTGTTTCATACATTTGCATAATATTCAAATTTTGTCAGGCAAAAGTTCATACTATTTGGATGGACTTTGCTGGTCCGTCAGGTTTTGAACACGCCACCGACTAATATTCTTCAATTATCTAATGTGAAATTATTTAAGAAGCGCTTAAAAAAATGTTAAGCACAAAATTTAGTATTCTGTTTTTTCTCAGTATCATTTAAATGGACCTAGACATACTTTATTTTCTAATACCCTTTAATGTACAGTTGTATGAGTATGTATCTCATTTAGTTTTCTTGCGTTCTCATGATATAGAGACATAGGAGTAATTTGTGGGGGGTACGAGGGGTACCCGTACCTCCACTTTTTGGACTGGGGGGTACTGTACCCCCACTTTTTAAACAATGCCGATCAATATTTTATTATTGTGCCTTCTCAGAGAACGCAGTCACCACCAAAAGTACGAAAATACTTAGACACACAGGTAAACCGAGAGCCAAAATTAATGAGAATACTGGCAGGGAATATGTTTAACCCTTTGGAAGTGAGGTGAAACATTGTAACGTTTGTGGTGAGGTGGGGTTTGATATACCCCAACACTTTTTTACTTGCAAGTCGCGATATCAACTACATAACATCAATTGTGAGCTAAACTATAATATTATAACTAATTATCAACTAAACTGCGACTATCACAAAACAAAAACGGTTTTCGATCATTATTGAAGTGCCAGCAGGTGAACTAATAACCATGCAATATTTACTTTGCACGTGCATTTTTCAGTACTCATTCAAAAGATTACCAAACGCACGAATAATACCAGTAATAACGCATCAATTTTGCATCAATTCAAAATTATATGCTGCAATATCTTATGTTTTCGCCCGTTTCATTTTTCGGCACTGCTCCGTAACTTTTTTAATTCGATAAAATCAAAATATATACGAAAATGTATAATTTCTTTTTAATATGCAACAAAACTTAAAAAATTGTGCATTCAATAGTTCCTGAAATTGTCTTAAAGTGTTCATATTTCACATTTACGAAGGTAGACAAAAATAATCCAAGCTGGTTCCTCGTTTTCCGTAAAAAACGCAACGTGGAATAGCTGTTGGGTGTGTCAAACCCCACCTCACCTCCAAAGGGTTAAAATGGACGCTATGCGAAAAGCTAAATTGGAGAAGAAATTGGTACCCCCACTTTTTAGATGAAAGTATTGGTACCCCCACTTTTTAGACTAAAGTTACGCCCCTGTATAAAGAACAGTGCAGTATATGTAAAAGTCATCATGAAATTCGATTAGTAAGTAAAGTAAGTATATTCTTTAATATAGCCAGCTGCCAAACAGCACTCTGTTGAACAATCATCAACATATATGCATCAGAATAAATGAATGTGTGAATAAGTATATATGTTATTTCTGAACTTTTTACGTACTGCTCTTGCACGCCTTATTTTATTTTGTTTTAGACCTCGTTTATGCAGACATTGCAGTAATTGCTTACAATGACTAAGTAATATGAAACTTGTTTTTAAACGATACACGAAGTTCAACACATAAATACAGAAAACATGACAAATTTTTGTACGAAACACCCTGACGTAGCCTAATCTAATTGGTGGCTTATTTAACAGTTCTAAAAGCAAACACTGAACGTTTTTGCTTATAAAATATAATCTTATAATTATAATAAAATAATTTTATAAATATTTTGTGTGCAATTTCAGCCTGATTTTATTCCATATTACTAATCAGTTATTTAGTTACCTAAACTCAATGTAACACTTTTTATAGCTGAAAAAATCTGCCTACAAATTTTGTATTCCTTGAGCACGACTTTCTAGTTACAAGGCTAATCGATGGTTACCAATAGACCTACTCGTTAAACTGGGATATGTTTCTAATTGCAATTTGTCTCATTATTTAATGATTATGATTGTTCAGTCAAAAGAATCTAAAGTCACAGATCTTGTGTTATTTGCTGACCAGATCAGCATCTGCGTTTCTGCGGTCGATGGTTCTCACCTCCTCGATATTCAGATACGTGATCGGCGGTTCATCGAAGTCGTCGCTGTAAAATGTCTCTCTACCCTGATCGGGTGTCACTATTTCTTCTTCTTTTTGTAGCTCCAAGGCATCAGTTGGATCGACAGTGTGGTACCTAGATGAGTCTTCTTTAAAGTCTTTCATCCTTATCGCACTGAAGGTAACTTCTACCACAGACATAACAGGAGTAGACATAATATTATATGCCTTGAGTAGTGGAATTTATGCGAGTGAGTGATTGAATGATTGATTGATTGATTGCTCCTTAAGGTGCAGTGACTTGCCTTAATTTGGCCATTAAACATGTACGCATTGATGACTTGTCTTATCAATATTATGCCTTTGAGATAATGAAGGTGCGTCGAAGTTCCAGTAGATAATTCAAATGTATTTAAAATCTAATAAGTAAAACTGTTTTGTTAAGGTGATTAAGACAAAGGTGAATGAATATGATTCATACCATGGATCGCACTGCTACGTCTTGATCGGCATTTGTCGCGGATGATGAGTGCTATTACAACGAGAAGACTCAGACCCAATAGAAATGCAAGTCCTAGTATCAGCAGCGCGGAAATGTTAGGACCTAAAGCTACAATCAATATTAACGAAACGAATGCATAGCCTAAGTAGTCAGAATTCAAATATTCAGATATTCAGCATTAAGATATCAAAAATCTATTCAAATACGTTAACTAGAAAAATGTATCAATATTAGGGGCCTACTTTAAATGTAAGCCAATAAAGAAGTATTAACGCTGGCATAAAATACCGGCTCGTAATTTACGGTGCATGCGCGTTAAATAATATTGGTCAGGTTATGAGATCCTCTTCATGATAAGAAACATTCCCAAATAGAGCCTGCTCATTTGAAGCTGCTGCAATTAGGATTAGATTGTTCAATTCAACGCACCCCTGGAGATAACGTCGAGAATATCTTCGTTTGCATCAATTGTAGTAGAATTGATTCTGGGCGTCGATGTCAAAGTAGGTTTGTAAGTTGGAGTCTGTTCGTGAGTTCTTGTCCTCGACAGTGTCTGTGTAACTAATTCTGAAACTTACATGAAGAATTGTTGTTTAATCCTCGAATGCTCAAGGTCTTGGGTCCGACCGGACCCAAGACCCGCTTTTCCACGGATAACTTTAGAACGGCTACGAAATTGTAAAAATGGATTCAGGAAATCCTAGAGCCATCAATTTGACTTCGTATGATATATTTTGCGTGATTATTCTCCCACCCTGCACCCCACAACCAAGGACACCGCTGATGGTCATACTGGATCATGGTTTACCAGCCCACAAATAAATTTTTCAGGCATATTATTAGGTATCGTTGGACGGCGAATTCATCTACTGTAGTGTCTGTTGCCTATTTGAAGTTATGCAGCCCAAAAGCTACATGCGTACAATTGAATACCTGTGACAAATCCCGAAAATGCAAAACAATACAAACGAATATTAAAGTTCAAATAAAGTTTCACCAGGTGGCGCTACTGTGAAATCAGTCGATTGCAAATTCAATTTGGATTACAACAAGCCAAATCCCCTTAAAATGTTCCAATCCCTTCTCCAGATATCACAATGAAGGCACTGGAGTTCGGTCGGACCACCCCCCGTTGGGCATTCGTGAACCAAAAAATAGCTTGGGCATTCGAGGGTTAATTTGCCCAACAATTAAGGCGCAAAAATAAGCCAAATGGCCCTATTTTGAAGGAAAGAGGAAGGTCATCATCATTTTCATCATTATCGTCATCGTCGTCATCTTTCCTTCGGCCTTGGCTGGGCTACGGCGCTATACAACTCGTCTTCTTATAATTGTTATCATCATCATCGTGGTAGTCATTTTTATCATCGACATTATAATCACCATTATCCATCACCATTATTATTATCATCATCATCATCATCGTGTTCATCATTATCATCGTTATCATCGCATTGTCATGACTCTGCAATCGTCTTGGGCGCATCTCCAGGTTGTGTAGTAGCCCAACATTTTCGAGGCAATCTCGGTTGTATTCTACGCAAGTGCAAGTCCATCTCTGCCTGAGACGGCCCCACCTCTTTAGCTAAACAAAATTGGAGTGTATGCCTTTTACTTTAAAAGTTATGACGATGTGGAATTTATACCAATAATAATAAAATTAGACTTGGAAAGATACAAAATAAAAGACATACAGAGAAACTGAAATGGCGTTAAAATATTTTGAATTCGTGCAATCTTCTCAAAACTCTCGCATGTCTGCTGTGCGTCCACTCTGTCTCGCTGAATCCTGTAGTTTCATTCCTTTAAGGACGGTATTTACAACGTCAAATAAATGCAACGGTATTCAATGCAATAACAGAGAACAGTCGGATGAATAACGTAGGTGTATAATTGGACAACAAAAACAAATAACTTTGGTAGATATTTACCGAATCCAATGAGTTGAAGTTCGACCGAGACCACTGCCAAAGCCACGAACAAAGCTCGATATAGCCAAAAAGAATACATCATCGTTTTGATAAAATTATTGATATCCTGCTGGTTGTATTGTCCGCAAAGTATGCTTCCTTTAAAGCGCAAGTGTAAAATTTACTAACTAGTGTTGACGCCCGCTTAGGTTGTGAAAGAAATGCGATGCATCATAGTATATATATAGGCTGGCACTGCGTAACGGAACAAGTTATCCCGTAAGATATGAAAACGCATTGTCATTCATTTGAGCGTAGGTTAACAGTTTGAAGCCTCACTGTGGGAGTGTGTCCTTGGTAGCTAGATAGTAAAGTGTAGCCTATAGGCCTAAACCAGGGTTGCTGAATGCACGCAGCGTCTAATTGCACACCACTATCTATGAATAGTTTTTTCTTTACCTACGCTATTAAAATTAATGGCAAAACCAACTAGATGATTTAACAGTGTAACTATTCCATAACACATATTTTATCGGGTAGTCACACAAATAGGCCCTAAACATAATTATTCAAGCAGATTAGGGTAGATAATAGCAGCACCGGCCTTAGGATATTTCTGGCCCCGTGCAGAGTATAGTGTACTGGCCCCCATGACCCACATCAAATTGTTTTCCTCTGTTAATCATTTTATTGATCTTGCAATAAAAAATTAATTACATAAACACGAAGTGATGGATTTACTGTTAACAGCAAATGTTGACAAACATACGTGCAATGTTGTACATTATACATGTGTGTGTGTGTGTGTGTGTGTGTGTGTGTGTGTGTGTGTGTGTGTGTGTGTGTGTGTGTGTGTGTGTGTGTGTGTGTGTGTGTGTGTGTGTGTGTGTGTGTGTGTGTGTGTGTGTGTGTGTGTGTGTGTGTGTGTGTGTGTGTACATATATGTGTAAAATAATAAACCATAAAAAAAATAAAATCCTTGAAAATGTAAAAGGAGAAAATAATAAAAATAATAAATAGAAGTACCGTATATACTCGCGCACAAGTCCACGTTGCGTATTAGTCGACCACTACATTTTCGACATTGGAAATGGAAAAAGTATACGACTCGCGAATATGTCTATGCGTGCTTTTATGTATAGACAGTAAATCTGAACATTTCAAGGCTCTTTTAACTACCAACTAAACGTAAAAGAAATTATCTGCCAGAATTACGAACATGTGCTCGGGCATATTCGAGTCATCTAAGAAATTATCCCTCACTAATCAAAAAGCTTCTGTTTGTATAACCCTTAAAATTATTTCTGTATTTTCAACCTGAGGCTAAGAGCATAAAATAAAACAATTTACACTACCGAGATATAGGCCTACTTAGTGTAATTGGCAGCTCATTGATTTCATTTTTGAAATCATGGCGGAAGTTCTCGTCACGATAATTCTGGGATATAGAGGACGTTGAAATATTAGAGCGTTAATATATTTGAAACAAACTGAACTGCTGCTACCATTTGACTTTTATTTCTCGACAAAAGAGAAGTTGTAATCGAAACCATAATATTATTATTAACGTTTCTTGTTCATGTTCATGTTTTCTGTGACATTTTCGTGCCCAGTGCGACACGGTTCTCCAGCCATGCTAAGGCCGGCACTGATAACACATGCCTCCTTTTATTCCAATCGTAACAAATTTTGTGTCGTAACATAATTTGTATGTCCCTTTTTTCGATTTCAACCATTTATCTACTGATTTTGACATGGTACCGAGATGAATATCTATACACAACATTGAACAGGAATACCACTTGCTTTGCTAACCAGCGCCCAATGCGGCGCCCGGCTCACAATGGGCGCAACTGTCTAGTAACATTGCCTAACCTACACTAATACCAACAGTAATTGCCACATATTATTCAGAAGTGGTATCTCACATAAAATATTTCGCATTATTATAATGAAGCGAACAGACTTTTGGCGAAAGCGAGTTACATTAGAACAAGATGTTAGAAGAGAAACTAGAATTTGATATTAATTATGAGCATTAGTCATTGACCGCAAATAAAAACACAATTGCATGAATTAGGCTGCTTCCGTTATCTTATTTTAGGACGTCGTTTTTCGTTTTAATTAATTGTCACCATGTTAGAATCATAGTTCAACTTCGATAAGCAATTCATCGTACGCAGCTCTAAAGTACTTCCAGGTCTACAAATAAAGTGCACGGCGTTGTCGTGGCGTGCTCGGAGTGGCGATATGTGGCAAAGTTGTCTCTGATAAAATAAATGTAGTATAGGCCTAATGACAAAATAAGGTACAAATGCGATGCTTGAAAAGTACAACACCAACGCCACTAAAGTCTACCAAAGCATCAGCAAATAACCTAATTTCTATGCGATACATTTTGGACGAAACAGAAACCAACAGTGAACGAAGTTGGCTTACAAGTAGGCCTACTCTTTCAATTACTAGTGTCATTTCAGAGTGACTGACTAAATGTTTAAGCTAGGGACCTGCGAATCACAAATTTCTGTCGAATCGAATCTCGAATCGAATCGGGGGTTCAGATTCGAATTCGAATCGAATCTCGAATCGAATCAGCGGGTACCAAAACCATGTTTTGATATTCAAATAGTGTGTAGCCTATGTGATAGCACAGGCGTACCACCGTATCAATAGGTCTATCTCAATAACATTTCTGCAGTTTAAAATCAATTGAACTAAACATTAAGCTAATTAACAGAATAACTCACAAATAATTTATGAGTTAAGTAAGTAAGTATTTTCTTTATTGTACCAATTGCATAACCGCACTTTGGTGTACATTCATCTAAGCCAGGCATGGGCAACTTCTTTTAGGCCTAATAGAGGGCCGCCCTAAGATTTTAAGGGCAGCTCTGGGCCGTATGCCAATCGCAGGCTAATTTTTGCAGATTAATCTGCCCCAGAATATGAGAAAATATTAATTTCGGTTAAACTTCAAGTTTAAAATAAATGAAAATAATTTTTATGATGAAAACATAATTATTCCAATGCCTACAGTTCTACACTACAATAAAAAAACAAAATATGTTTTAAGTTTCTTCAGTTTTAAAAATACATAAAACTGTTAGTCTGTACAATTCATCCATTTGCTAGATGTGCAATATTTAATATAGGCCCTATAATAATGATTAAGGTGAGATCTGACACTGCACCGGATTCAACAATTAGTTTACAACAAAGGGCTAATCATTTTTCCGAAAAAAGATTCGAAATTTTTCGAATCGTGACATCATTTTCGAATCGAATCGAATACCGCCGCCCGATTCGTTTTCGAATCGAATATCGAAGCTTCGCAGGTGCCTAGTTTAAGCCTATTCTGCGTAGCGGAAGTTTGGCATTGGCAATCAAGGAAATTGCTCTGTGTGGCAAAGCAAAGTGATTGAACTTAATTGGACATTTTCACAATTAGGAAAAACAAACTGAACAGTTACGTTTGATTTCAAACCGAACTCGAGTCTTCTGTAAAGATTTGAAACACGGCAATCACTATAGCAGTGTAGATTCAAACGAAAGAATCAGTAAACTATTATGATTTTCTTACGAGTGGTTCACTTTAGAATAGGCGCTAGTTAAATGAGGCAGCACCATTTAGATTAGAAGAGTTGTAATATCTGACAAGTGTGATCCGTCTTCAGTCCCACAAACAGATTATTTCCTCGAGTAGGCACTAATAATAATAGTTCGTCCAAAGATTGCAATGTTTACCACGTCTATCCTCATTCAATTGGGCCTGCCAGATTTTCATAGTGACTGGCTGTAAATGTTTAATCCTGTTCTGTTTAACGGAAGTTTGGCATTGGTAATCTAGCAAATTACTCTGTGTGGTAGAGCGAAGTGCTTGAACATAATTTAAAAATTTTACAATTAGGGCGTTTTGGCGGCAACTTAATCTATCCGAATCTAGGGGTTGACAGTTAAGTGGTCATATGTACATGTAAGTCTCAGAAAAGTGTTTCAGTACGTAGGACGCTATCCTAGCAGTCATATAGTATAACTAGTAACTGCCATACTGGCCTGACCTAGGCCCAAGTAGTCTGTGGAGATCCGGGTTGGTTAGTATAAAGTCGGTTATATTTAGTAAAAAGCGAAGGAGGGATAGGATATACAGAAGATGCTTGCACTTAGTTCTTCTCAGGATGCAGTTCAGAGCCGTTTTAAGGTCGTCGTAGGCAGTAGGCACTCTTGATTTGTAGACCCCGACACAACTGCTAACTCTGCATTAAATCATTCACATTAGTTTAAACTTAAACTGCTTCAGTACAAAAGTTATTAAATTTAAATATGTTGCTAATTGCAATTTTCATTTTCTATTTTTCCGGTCAATTATTCAATAGGCTTATCTCATTTTTAGACTTCGTAGGCTCCTGGAAGTTTCGTAGACCCTAGACACACTGCCTACTGTGCCTAGTGGATAAAACGGCCATGTGACAGTTATCTGTAAGCTGCATTATTTTGTGCGCAGGACGGATTTAGATTAACTTAATCTCCATTATAGTAGACGCTTTTGGCAAGTTTGGTTGTAGTCTTCAGAAGTCGTTACGAATGGAGTGAAGTGTAGTCTAGGCGTAGTCTAATATGAACTAGACAGAGATTCGTATTAAAACAACAATATAAATGATCTACAAACTAACTATCCGGATGTATTATGAACAAAAGCAACTTATAAGCTGTTTGGTAATATTTCCACGCCAATGCCAATGGTTACTCGGTATTGCGAGTAAATGTTCACATGGGTCAAGCTTCCCAGCGGCATGTTTACCCCTTTTAAATCGAAAACCCCTAAATTACTGCTTTCAATTTGATAATAGTGATTAGTTTTCTTAACGAATACTCAGATAAACAAGAACTAGATTAGGCCTACCCATCACAACACATATGGCGCTTCATGGCATCAAACATCCTTTATTAAATTTGGGTTTCTATACGAACTCAGAACAGACTGTGGGTCAAAATCCTTGACTAATACTTATATGCAAACACTCGAACAAATCGTGTATGAACTGACTTTTCTAATGAAGAGTTTTCAGTAAATTTGCAGTCAAATAATTTTAACGCGACATAAATAATACCTTTTAATGTCTGACATTTTTATGTTTCAACAAGCGCACACAGTACAAAGCGTTAGCAAGCAGTAGTTACAGAGCAGTGGTGCACAACATCCTGTAGTCAAAAAGTAGCCCGAGCCCGGTTTCCGGAACGCCAAATCAAATCCGAGTGAGTCTCCAGAAAGTAGTTCAAAGAGACCCGAGTCCAGAGGCCAGAGGCCAGATCAAGAGAAGAGGCAGAGCAGCTGTCAAGGCGGGTGTCATTTAAGGCAAGAATAATTGGAAGGAGGAAGTTCAGGCGAGTCCGGGTAGTACTTGAAAAGGTGAGACTTCAGTTTTGAGTGCAAAGCCAGATGGTGATAGAGGAACATGATGAGGAGGATGAAGAACGGGTTGTAATGAGAATGGAGGAACTGAAAAGCTGCTGAATTCAGGAGGAGATCAATTTATAGGCGTGGTGCTGTGTTGAATAATGAATATGGCTCGGTTGGAGAACTTGAGATGAGTAGGCTACTAACTTGCAGTCGAGAAAGACTGAGATAGGAGGAGGATCCGGTGGAGCGGGTTTCCTGAATGGTGAAGAGATCACTGAGGTACTTCGGCCGGAAATATTGTATGGAGTTGTAAGTTAGTGTAACATAATGAAGTGGATTCGCTCTGGGATTTTTAACCAGTCGAATGATTTGAGGTTGGGAGTGATATGATGATGTTTGGGCGTTCAAGTGACAGCTCTGGCAATTGAGATTTGGATAAGTTGCAGACGTTTAATTTGGGTGGATTCAAGGTTGAGGAAGAGGGAATTGCAGTAATCAAGATTTGAATGAACAATAGGGGTAGCAATGGTGGAGACAGTTTTAAGGTCGAGCATGAGCCGGATGCGTCGGAGGTCACAAATGTGAATGAAACAGGAGTGCGGGAGGTTGGAGATGTGACTAGAGGAGTAGAGATGTGCATCAAAAGTAATACCACATCAGCAATATACATAATCAAGTGCAATCATTATTTCTAGAAACCAGAGGCGTAGCTAGGGGTGCATGGGGTACATGTGTCCCCGGGCCCCAAGGGAAGGGGCGCCAAAATGAGGGTTAAGATAGACCATTTTACTCTTAATTTTGATGCAGTTTAACTAGTTTATCCCAAATAAATTATTATGATTTAATTGTGGCGCCCCAAATATATCCAGATATATCCATATTGCTTACAAACCAGGTTTTCAGATTTTGGCGCCCCAATGAGCAACATGCAACTAAGGGGCAACATGCATGTACTATCTGTATTTTTCATATTTTATTTCATTAAAATTAAAATTGCATTCGATTATTTGGAAAATGTGAAATAGTAACCGCCAAAATCATAGTTCGTCCTCGGGCTCAAAATATCCTAGCAACGCCGCTGCTAGAAACTAGGCTTAAAATGATCTAAATCAATTTAAAACTAAGAAATACATTAATACTCGCATGAACAGTGAAGATTTACAGTTCACTGAATTATGATATTAAAGTTTCATGGAAATTTCTAGCAACGAATTACGTAACTCCAAATAAAACACTACGGTGACCAAAGGAAGCACCGAAAAAAAATATTCCAGGTTGTCAAAGTGCCGCCCCTCAAGTGGCCGCCCGGTGCGACCGCACCCCCTTGCACCCCCCCCACGCGCCGCCACTGTGCTTAATTATTAGACTCACAAGTCCTCACACTAGTTGAGTGGCAACTTTCGAAGGGTACTCAATGACATCCAATTAAAGCATAAAAATTATACCAAAATATACTTGTGACGATGACACTTAACGCTTAATTTCATTTTTGGATCGCTCATTCTCTGAGACACTATAAAACACTGCCAGAATATACATCAACCTAAATGTATTCCACACTTCTGTGTCTCAAACCTTCAGAAACAGAATTCTGAAAATGCAATAATGAAAACTGTACAAGCTTAACTACCAATGTTTTGAAGAGAAGTAACCTCACCTGCACCTTGGGTGCATCTCCAGTTCGTAATTTGGGCAAACATTAGGGGGTGCTCGATAATGTAATGGTTAGCGTGCTGGACTGCCGATCGGGGTTCAAATCTCCGCCAAGGCAGAAATTTGGTTTGAGATTTCTGCTCCACATGCACCCCAACCCTAACCAACTCAGCTGTAATGAGTACACTAACCATATACTGTCGGTGGGAAGATGAGACGCTAACGGAGAGGACTAGTTACCCGCCCTCATTTGCCGAGGCTAAATCCTCAAATTCATGGCTGCCTCCTGGCTGGCTCAAGGCATTGCTCTTCTTCTTCTACCTTTGCTAATCCAATCTCTCTGTTTTCTCTCAGTTTAACGCTCTTTCCTCATCTGATCAGAAGTCGCCTAATGAATTATAATTGAACCGCTTGTGCAATGGTGGAAACCATCTCAACGTCGTCGTCATCATCAGCATCATCACAATCATCATTTTCAATTTCATTTTCTTTTATCTTTTATCTGTATCTTAACCTGCCCAATTGTTTTAAGGAAGTGAGAATTTGTTTTTATCATTCACCATGTCTAGTCTTTTCTATGGATAAAATCAAATATTGTTTAATCATTTTATATTGTCAGAGCACATTTTACAATATATAAATCTTATAAACTTGTTGGCTAACCAATTGTATCATCACCTTTGTCAATATGAATTCCTGTACTAAAACATTTCGATTCCGGCGAACATTTCCTGGAATTGGAGACGACAGCTTATCTACTTCGGAATAAATATCGATGTACGTTTAGTAATATTATTGAAAAATATAACTTCTGTCAGTTTGAAGTTCATTGTTGTTATTAATAGATTTTGCATATGATTCAGTTTGAAGTGCATTTCTCATTTTATGCAAGCAATGCGATTGCGAAGTTCTTGCCTCAAGACTCAAAGCCATATAGTATGCGATCATCGACGTCCGATAGTGACATTGTTGATTTCGTGAGCATTTTCATAATCATCGTCAGGGAGTTCATCGCCAGCATTCACATAATCATCGTCGTCAGGGAGTTCATAGTCGTTTTCACTTATACAGGACTCCCGAACATTATCGACTGTTCCGGTTTCATTCTTTCTTTCTCCTCTCTCCTCAGTTGGATCGATTGAGTAATGTCCTGTCGATTGACTCGGTACCACCTGTCTGCATGTTTTTTTGCCTTAAAATGCGAAAAAACGAAACTTAGAATAATTCATACCAACAGACTCTGCATTATCTTGATCATCATTGCACATGTTCATTGTTCAAGTAGCCCACATGAAATGCGGTATTGTATTAAATTGTAGCTTAATATTACGTAGGCTACTGGTAAAGATTCGGTAAAATTATTTTGGCGTATTTGAAAGTTATTGCTCATAGTGAATCCGTCATATTGCTTAACTTCGTCCACAATTATCCTCTCAGCAGTGCGCTAGCTGAATATTTATCCTACAGAGTGAACTCGATAGGTCCCTCCTGATTTATCACATGATATGTTTCAGGCCATTAGTACATAAGTCGTTGAATGCAATTCGATTGAGTCCTTATACATGACGGATGAACCAATGGTTTCGTTTTATGCTATGCTTTTAAGTACTCTAGCCATGCAATAATAGCGTTCCTTGTAGGCCTATATTAATAACAAAGCAAATGTATTATATGAAATGCTGAAAACCAGCTTTTATTTTTTACTTGATGTGTTTTTAAATACGCTCAACGAAGTGGGCTAAAAAAAACTTAAGTCTAAGAGCATTGATAATTATAATCGCAAGAAATGATATCGAATGTGAAAACTATTCATACTTTTATCCGCCTTGCTTCTTCTTGACCTGCGCTTTAGGATGATGAGCAGGGCTACTACAAATAGAAGACTAAGCCCGAGGAGACCACCAAGAACTAATATCAGAAGAGCGGATACGTTTGCACCTAAAGCTACAATCAATTATAATTATGATAATAGTATACGAAACATTCTTCCATATCTACCTTAGCATGCAGAAATTGAGCCACGAGAGGAATAAGATACACGCGACGTTACAGTAGATAGTTACGTATGTGTCAGCAAAACAAAAGGGGCTTATTAGTTTGCTGTACTCTGTAGCTGCCGTTTGAAACTTTTCACGATCGTGAGCTGAGATACATTAGATATTCCCATAAATTTTATTATAACACTGGCAAAATAGTAGTTGTGATAAAATTTCTAATAACAATGGTCCAAATGTACCCAATAAGTAGGTTTCTTACATTTTCTGAATACTGCAAAATGTCATTTCGTATTTAGGCTACTCACGATTTGTATACCGTTGCTCACCCCTATTTAGAAAACGCGTCATAAAGATTGCATAATCTTTTGGATCTTCATGTCACTAGCCTTCTGAGGTATCAAAAGAAACGCACATGTGGCGATATAGCTGAGGATGTCAGTGGCGTCTGAACCTTCTGTGACAAGTATCGAAACGGTGCTGGCTTCAGTTGTTGGTGAAAAAGCAGTTCTCATCGTCGTAGTTGTAGGCCTTCTTGTGGTTGCTGATGCACAGAAAACTTTAACATACAAAATTCCCAAGAAACAAAAGTAACCGTAATCTTTGGTAAGCAAAACTAGAACATTGTGTTTTTAAAATCTGAAAGAGTATTTATCATGTCATTTGAATATTCTTTATATAGGGCAATCTTAGAGTTATTGCAGACTAAGGAAGAAAACTTCAGCCATTTCCAAAGTTGACAGCTTGCGTTTTCTTTCGCAAAATGAATCAGTTGATCAGATTATCAAATCTGATAACGAACAGTAGGTTTAACTGCAATCTACTGCTATGCAACCAAAACTCCGTATAACTAAAGAAAAAGTTCCACTCAAAGAATGCTGCTAAAAACTAATATTTTCGCTTGCAACACCCTATCTCCAAAAGTCCGCAAGAAGCAGGTAGAAAATAATATAACACTTTACATTCTTTACTTAGCAACATCCCTTGCTTAGCAGAATTAGCCTCAATGCTATTTAAGCTAATTTTCAGAGCAGATGTATGTGAAGTTAACTGACAACTGTAAAATCTTAAAAGAGAATATTTTGTAATTGTAACGTAAATGAATTGCATGGGTCATTTTAATGTATTTTTCCATTGCGCTGTCAATCCCGAGCCCTAAAAGAAACAGGCAATCGTGGCCAATCTTCACACTAGGCGCCAAGTGTCATTTATTACTTTCATATTGGCAAAAATCATTATTGAATACATTGCGCATGAATTGGCGTTTAACGCTTGAACTCTTGCCTCGTTGAAATGAGTAATAAAATTGAAATCCGCTGCCTGAATTTGAGCTATCTGTACGAAATCTTATTATAGCATGGTTACAAGATGCATAAGAAACTGAACGAGTTTCTCCTAAACGACAAAACTTTAATATGCTCTCGTAATTTCCTGAACACCGTATCTGAAAGATAATTACAACATTCCACTATAGCTAGTATTCTCCTATTGAGACCATACTTAGCATGAAATAATTTCGAACGTTTTCTTTTCGTGCAGTTTAGTATAAATCTTATATCGTAATACTGAACACCGTGGCCAGTGATAAATTTCACAACTTCACTCTTGAGGCTCGGCATTCAAGTTTCCTGTTCCATTTCCGGCGTAAACGAAATCTGCCTCTTCATTCATTTGCCAACATTTACAATAGAGTGGCTCATATAAATCTAGCCACAATTCTTGACAAACTATTTCTTGTTTGCAGAGAACAAAACACTATATGATCACGATGCCTATTTTAAGCTTTATCATACTTGCCTCCACCCAGTCGAATCGTCAATCATTAGCAACTTGAAGATCGATTGTATGAAAGAAGATAGTCAAGGAAGTTTGTCCAGAAGATCTTAGATTGTAAATGCAGTTGAGGTTGTTGGAGTAAGAGTTTGGAAACCCAAGGGAAGAGACGAAACCAGCAGAAGCTGAGTATTCCGTTGTACCATACGCTGTAAAAGGACCATAATAAATATTAAATATTAAATAAATTGTTTTGGAATGAAACCAATAACATAAAAAATCGTAAGGAAAGTAACCTGGGTTCTTGTCTATATATCGTTATAAGGAATGTTATCCAATTTGTCATGTTCTGTTACATCAGTAGGTCTTTTTTTGCTATTTTATCGCTATGAATTGATTATGTGCTGTGGTTATGTACTGTCGTGCTAACAGGCCATATATTTTTGAATCACCAGTCACTAACATATCAAAAATAGAAACTGTGAATTGTAGGAATAATTGTAATTGTAATCTGTAAAGCGCCACTTCAAGAAAAAACTCAAAGCGGCGCTCCCCACGTGAACCAGTGAAATTACTGTCGAATAATACAGATTTCGGACGCTTGCGAAACTGTGGAAGGAGCAAACTAAGGAGCCCGAGTCGCAGCTCTCGAGAAAGGCGATTAATTAAATAGGCAAAGCTTTTGGACTGACCTGTAGCACGAGGGGTGTACTGTGTATTCTTCCAGGCAATTTACATGGTTTCTATTCTGTCATATCCGAGGTTGGAGTGCAGGAATAAAACGGACATTTTCAGGGCACTGCATAAATTGTAGCTTAATAATAACACGCATCAAGACGTAGAATTATTTGTATTTCTCTGTACAATGAACTTGGCGAAGCAACATACAACAATTGCTAAGCTACACTGTTGCATGGGCAGCGTATGAGCCATGAATATGATTTCATTTAGATCACACTAATATTGAGCACCCTAATAGCGTGGCTTCGTATTAATTCAGGATTATAAGGTCATATTATCTAGGTTTCATAAATGAATCCTGTTTGGTTTGCAATTATTGAGTCCAATTATTCTGGCTTAGACAAACACAGTTTAACTAATACAATAACCACGCGATATCGGTTAGCAGATGATAATATTATATCTCATTACAACCACAGCTCGTTCACTCAGTGCTCAAGTACGCTTGATAGCAAATGCCGGGATTGTTTGTTTCACACACAAACATTCACTATATAACAATATTGAGTTTCGAGCCAATGTAAAAATGACTATATGTTACTATGTCAGTCATCTCGGCACTACAGCCTTTGAAGCATCTCGCAAAGGGCTGTCTTCGCCAACATAAATCGTTAAATTTGATTAAGGACAAAGTCATAAGAAAACAGTGTTTAAGTAACTAGCAGTAGCAGGGCTGCCACAGAAGCTTCCGCACACACGTAGAGAACAACCAACCGAATTCCTCTATGAGTTAGAAGTTGAAACAATGTTAAGGCTCTTTGGACTAATAACATGTGTCAATTGTTAGCCATGGAAGGAGTCTTCTTCGTCGAGAATGAGGAACGATGACAGCCGATAAAGTCCGCACAAACAATGTTACCTCATCGTCTAATGGTCATTTGTAAATGCTGTTGTCCGGCTGTCTCGCGAGGCACCAGTTCTACGCAGGACAAGGATTCGTAATATCCCGCCAGAGTGGTCATTTCTAGGCTATTCGTGATTAACCATCTACGCCATTCCAAAGACTCCCTCACAAGACCCAAACATTTTCATTTGCAGACGACATACTGGCATTCTAAAGTTCGGGTGGTAACTTGTAACTTATTCGTAGATGGAACAACTAAACGCGACGCTTTGACCACATGCAACAACCACCATTCAAAAACAGGATATCAACAGTATAGCGAAAAAACTCTGTTACAGTAAAACTTTCAACTATCGAATTAAAAAAATATAGACAAAAGAACGGCCGTCTTTTTCAAGGACAGGTGCAGAACTAGTATTCTTATTATAGTAAGTATTTACATTACCTAATCTAAATTTGATGGACATATTTACACCAGTTCTCCATATTTATTGATGTTCATGTTTTATTAATCCTCTTCTTTTGTGAATGTAGTAGTTTCGTTCCTTTGTGCCAGAAAATGCCTCATTATCTCTCTCAACACATCATCAATTGCGACTCGATTAGTGCAACTCTTTGAATATAATGAGTTCTGCAATGGTCTATAAATGTTTCAAGTGATCATCGATTTTTATGGCCAGGCGCGAAGTTTATTCATAAGTGTGGATGAAACCACTTAAATACACCAGGAAATGAACATAGGTGAACTAAGTTATTCATTTTTTTTAATTGAGCGCATATTACGAGGCTTATTTCCTGTGCTAAAGATATGCCAAGAATACAACAGCGATACTCGTACTGACATCTGCGCGCTTATTATCTTTTCTTCTTCTAAGCTCCTGTACTATTTACAAAAACTCAGATTAGCGTAAAGTTTAACATCAAGCGACAATATATCTAATACTGTACGAAATTGCATGTCATATAAAGACATATATTTTTAAAATAGCTTGTCTAGTTATATTTAACTTACGTAGAACAGAGTTAAATAACCGCTTGAAGCATGCAACTAGGTCGAAAAGATGACTGTCGCAGAATTACTGTACAGTAACGATTAGCGTCAATATCCTTCTATGTCTGATGTTTCAGCCGCGAACGGCAATTAAGGCGTCATATTGCACTCTAACGTAATCATCGGTCTAATAATTTATGAACTATCGTTTGCTAACCGAGTGTTCGCAAAAACTGCGTTTGCATAGTGCGCATTTTCTACTTGTTACTTGGCTAAGTTGAGCAATGTCCCAGTATGATATTGATCAACAACTTAGTAAGATAGAACATAATCAGATGTGAATGAAAGAAATGTCAAAGATGCATATGCAATGTTCAAGCCAAACGCTCGTGAAGTGTAACTTTAGCTTCTGCTGTAACTCCAGACTTCTCTGGTTGTAAACTTTGAATATTAAAGCGTCACTCTAGAGGCTAAGTGCAGGGCATCAGCTTAAGCGTCGAGTCAGAGATGTCAAGTGAAACGCCAAACGTCAATAAATTCACGTGAACCTAGACTTAAACGCACTTAATACAAAGAACACACTTTTTTATAGTATTGCAAAGTTTGAGCAAAAGATTTTAAAATTTACATGTGACTCAACGACCCTTAGTAAGATAGAACATAATCCAGCTTGTCAGCTTATTTCAGCTTATAAGCTTATCAGCGTCGAGTGAAATCATTCGAGATGTTGAGATTTGCAAATTTCGAAATGAGAAAATAATAGCCACCTTATTTAATAAGCCTATCCTAATGACATTCTAGTTTACGTAAAATGAATAGTTGGTTGGCTGTTTTTATTATGAACACGGTGTAGCACACAACAGTGCGCAGTAGGCCTACATTAATTTTTTAGCCTGCCCTTCTCAGCGATCACGCCGGTTACTGATTCGCCTTCTGTGTCATTAGAATGGATCATTTTATTAAATTGGATAATTATTGTCTGGATAGCTTTATGTGCATTTATTTGCTGGAAATTTTTGTTCTTAATGACATTTTTCATCAATTAGGTTAGCGTAGGGAGCACCTCCTTTGAATATTTTTTTTTCTGAAATGGCGCTATAACTATCTCCAACTACAGTCACAAGTTACAACTGCAAAGTCCTGTTAGGAGAGTACTAGGGTAATGTTCTTGATAAGCGAAATACGGAAGTAAGTCTAGCTAGTTGTGGAGTTACCCGAAACTCGTGACAGACAGTAATTGCTGACGGTCATTAGCAATAAATGACAATGCCATTTCAACAATAAGCCGTCGTGGCTTTAATCATCCCTCGAACATTGAATATTTAGGGTGTTCTGAAACTCAACACTAGATACAGTAAAAAAGCACATCTGCACGTTCAAATAACTCGTGTTAGGCTTAGAGCCCTGCGCCGACGTCATAGTGTCGGCGGCGGCGCGCCGGTCATTTTTGGTCGGCGGCGGCGGCGCCCCGACGAACAAAAATCGGCGGCGGCGCCGCCCACAAAATGTCGGCGTCGGCGCGGGCGCGGCGCGGCGTGCCCTAGTCAGAAACATGAGTCACCATGGCCATCCGCGGAGGGGGGCCACATTTTTCCAGGAGGCAAAGTGACGTTTTTGCATGGAAAAGCTATTCACAAATCCAGAGGGGCAAATCCCCCTTCCCCTTCTCCGGACGCCCATGTGAGTCACTATGAAAGTTGAACAACCGTGGGTCCAGTGACCAGTCAAAGGGCCAAGTTCTCTAAAGCCACTCCATCACACTGAAGCTCAACTACATGTAAAAGGACTGAAAGATAAGACACCTTCAGACATTAAATTTTGCCCTACAATATGAACATCGTTAATTACACTGCACAACTGAATTGGCAAATTGTAATCAGATGAAGCAACATGCATTTGCATATTGCATGAATACACTTGCATATGCACTGATACAGTGTAGGCTGCACACTAAGTCACGTTGCAGATGCTGGATAACAGCATTCCCCCAGTAAGAGAGGCTGCTGAAGCCATGAAGTGAAATGTAAATATATACGTTTTCCCATGGTAATACACTGGCCGAGTGGCCTCACTCCTGTTAATTTTTCAAAGAATTTACCAAGTGGTCTGCTGTCCATTTGAATTGGTGCCACACCATTTAAAGTTTCCACATGTAGACCATTGTTTTGTATCACACTAAACTGAAAAAGACCATACTTGATACTATATATTGGCCTACTAAGTCAAAACCTGTGTCAACTGATACTGTTTACCTTAATAGATTCCAGCCAAAACTATTAATCAATTATACCTTCCCTTCTGCAGGATTATTACTTAAATGGCATATCTTGATATTAAAAGCACTCACTAACTCCTCTAATCTTACAACATTAAGCCAAAAATTTACACCATTGTAATAAGACCACATACATCAAAGAAAACAATCAATAAGTTATAGAAGCTATTCAACATGAAGGCAACGAATGAGGGAATACTAGTACACATACAAAGACATGCATTGCATATTGCTTTTGTTGTCAAGGTATTAAGGAAATGGCAACAGGAACAGGTGTATCAAAACAATGGTTACTTGTAACGACATATCGCTTTAAATGAATGTGTGTATCATGGCACAAAGACAAGATCATCAAAGTATAAGGAAAACGAATTTAGCCTGGAAGACAATGCATTCTTGGTATCAAGATAAAGACCACAATGTTCACTCTTTATCTTCTTCATTAACACTCGAGTTCCTACCAATCAATTGCCATTTCTGAGAATAGTTTGCTTATCTTTGCAATATCATGCAAAACATGAAAAATGCAACAATAACAATTAAGCATATCAAACTGGCATCGGCGGCGCGCAGACAGATTGTCGGCGGCGGCGGCGGCGCGCCGACAAACAAAAATCGGCGGCGGCGGCGCCCACGAAATGTCGGCGGCGGCGGCGCGGCGCGGCCGGCGCAGGGCTCTAGTTAGGCTATATTATATTACTCTGTTGAACTCGCGCCAAGTGCAGGCACAATAATTAATGCCCCATCCCACACACAGAAAAAGAGACGAATCAGTTTTCATTTTAAGCTGCACACGAATATGTGTTTTCTACAGGGTCGGCATTGTCAGGGGGTTGGGGGTTCAACCCCCGTCTTTCTTAGGATCCCCACAGCTAAGTCTTCATTGCACACCCCAGAGTCGTTTCCAACCCCGTAAGTTGTGCATGTGTGATTTAGCATTATATGATCCTGAGTCTCTGACAGAGGAGAAATTTCCGTGCTGTATTGTGTATGCATCTTTGAATTCTCTCAACAAAGGAAATGACTTTGATTCGAATCTGAATTGCAAAACTGCTGGCGTGGAAATCAGCTCCTTTGAAATTTTGTTTCAAATTTCGTTTCAAGTTTCGTTTTGCAAACAAATACGGACAAAATGTTCAACACTCCAGTCTTTTTTCTACAATTTCCACACTGTTTTTCTGAAAAGGGCTATAAAAGGCCTTTTAGACACACTATTTACAGTAGTAATTGGAAAGAGTGCAGTATGATTTGTTCTACACATAATGTGCGGTAGCATTTCTGCGAACTATAAATTCTCTCGAACTTAAATTAACTGAATCCACTGCATATTTTGGGCATGTTACATGAGTCATGGCCTGATTTATTATTTTTGACATGCTTACTTAAATGACCATCATCTACAACGGTCTTATCTGAACCATAACATATTTTTGTGACGTAGCTGCTCTGTATTTGTGCAAATGGTGTTTCTGTGCTAGAGAGAGAGAGAGAGAGAGAGAGAGAGAGAGAGAGAGAGAGAGAGAGAGAGAGAGAGAGAGAGACAGACAGACAGACAGACAGACAGACAGACAGACAGACAGACAGACAGACAGACAGACAGACAGACAGACAGACAGACAGAGAGGAATAGATATAGAGACAAGCAAACGGCGCGAGAGTGGCATTGGAGAGAGAGACAGAGAGAAACATAGCGACAGCGACATGTAGAGAGTGAAAGAAAAAGAGAGAAAGAGAGAGAGAGAGGGACAGAGAAGGAAGAGGGAGGTTAATGAGTGCAGAGCTGGTAGTTGCAGCGCATGACTATGCGGGCAGCTCTAGAGTTACGTTTGCCAAAAACAACGGAAACGACGGAAGAGGCTGTTTGGGATGGCGAATAACCTCACATTCTCTTGTTCTACCTCACAGCCTCTTATTCTAGCTGTCTGAGACTGAGGTCAACCTCTTGCACCGTTACATTAGCGGCTGTTGTAAGGAGTGTTGTGCTGTGCTAAGTTGGTTGCTTGCTGTACTGACGATATGTTACAATAAACTACTGTGTAACAATAACCAACCTCGATCTGCTTCTGGCCGACTTCCGGACACCAGGCCCTCATCGGACGATGGTTCGGTCAACCGTTCGCGGGCAGTCGACCGCTTTCAAAATCAGGGAGTTCAGGCCATCCACCACGCAGACTACGCTATGTTTACACTACAACCGACGTTACAACTTTGATGGGTGTCTGTTATTGTTTCACAGTAGTTTATTGTAACACATCGTCGGCTTAGCAAAGATTTCAGAACTGTTTGGCTAGAGCCATAACTAATACGTCGAACGATGAACACAAAACCTTGAGTTCGCCTCTGACCATATCCGTCAACTGGCTGCATCCCTCCGGCTGAAGTTCGACTTTCCACCCACTG